>LUCM01011668.1:177020-241676 GCA_008360955.1 Fasciolopsis buskii | reverse complement strand
TATATATATATATATATATATATATACATATATATATATCCCACTTTCCTCGCTATTTTGGACTCTTGTCAAAAATATTGGGAATTCAGTATGAGTATGTCCCTTTTTCACTAGACCACACAGGTTGCAGACCAGTCCACTGATAAGCAGCACACTTTACAGTACACATATACACACAACTGCACTCATGGAAGATTGATCATGTTTCTGACCTAAGAAGACGCAATCTCGAAAAAACGGCTGATTGGCATTTCCGAATGTCTTTGACATATTTCCGAATTAATGCAGGAAACGTTATTTCATCACCGAGGACAACCAATAGGGTTTCGTTAACTTCTGGAGTCTTGGCGACTGTTTTTGTGGACGTACCAACAGTTTCTCTGCTTTTATTGGTAGACAGTGAGTCGCTGTCGCCGGGCTCGTTACTACCCCTGACGCAGTGTAACTTTATTTGTTTATCTGTCACTCCGAAACTCAAAGTCACGTTTGCCGTTACCCAGTTCCCGAGATAGTGGACCTCAGTGGTTATGAGACATGCTCCATCCCCAACACTTACGCGTGGTGCATGTAATAGAAAAATTCTGTGCACACAATGACAACTGAAAGTTTATGTGCCATGATGACGGTAATTTTATCGTCATCGTTAATGTTATTATTAGTAGTAATATTATTATTGCTATTATTTTCTTCGACTCATTTAGGCGACTCGGATCGTTTGAACAAGTCCAAGATCACACAAGACCTTCGATATTCCCGTCCCAGTTCACGTGCAGGTAGTTATAATTCGGATGATCCGGAAAAAACATTGGACGAACTAACCGCGCATCTGTTGAAGCCACTTACCAAAGAGTCAAGGTTTGTCCCGTCCCCGTGTTTTTTGTTCGTTCTCGCATCAGTCTTATATTGATCATTACTGTCGTCTAACGTTAGTTTACAATATATTTCACTTGTGCGAAATGCGTCCCCGTAACTTGTATGTATGGCACTTCTGGCATTTTCTTGTTTGACTTAGTTAGACATCCCAAATGTGATCCGTTTTCGTGTTCTGAGAATGGATTACGATAGCCTTATGATCTGGATTTCTTGCTTAGTATTAATTTGATACCATCGTCTTCCACCACGTGTTTCCCGGCGTTTACTCGCCTCGGGCCTTTTCGATCAGCTTCGGCCTAGGTTAGAATAAACGCGTTTTCTAGACAATGCATGCACCGCAAACGAGCATATCATACAGGCGTTCTGTGTCTCACTGGGATAAATTGGTAGCCTATTGTGAATCTCGTGAATAGTTGCAATTTGTTCGAAAGTATGTGTTTCTACTCCAACCCAGAACATGGTTTCTCAAAAACATCCCGGGGATACAAATCGATGAGCAATCCTCTGATTATTACGGTTCATCCCCGCCTAGGGTAACTTCATCCGTGTCTAGACAGTGAACTCGATTGGCCGTTTCTGACTACCGTTACACAGGCGTGCACATATGCCTTTCATTCGATATAGCCATGTACTTGTTGATCATCGTTCATTTTCATGCACTCGATCGCACGGGTCATCTCCGCATTATGCCTCTTTCTGATTTTTGCTCATTCCTCGGCCTACTTGTTAGGAGTTTTTCTTACTCGCGAACGCTTCAACTTGTTTACGAAACCGGGTGTTATTCACATACCGTGTGTAGTCCAGTTGCATATACAACACTGACGATTTGATATCAATTCAGTTCAAATCATTGCCTAGATGTTCTTTTTCAGTCCTGACTCTTTCTAATCAGCATCCGATCCGGATTGAGCACCACCGATTCTTTTATGCTTTGTGTCATTTACTTTTCCTAATAGAGAAACAACCAATGTGTATCCTATTTCCGAGAAGACAGTTGCTATCAACGCAGGTTTGTCAAGTAGGGAAGCTAGGCATCGGCGGGAGGATTCAAACCGCCGAATTTCCAGTTTAAATGGCACGACGTTGAGCACCCGATCACCACTATGCTGTCTTCTTTGGGGCAGAGGACCAATTTTATTTTAAGTCCCATTTTGTTACATTTTTTGGCGTTGTTACACTATCATCATGGTTGTATTCAAAAATCGGTTGTATGCAGCTTGTGTTCGAGACATCGGTGCATATCTTGAGGTTGGGTTTTGATCCACGTCTGCGGGGTAGTAATGCTCGAGCGGCTGAGAATTCGGCTCATCTTAATTCGTGGCCTTGATAGAGATTTCGTTCAAATGTAAGGTTTGTACGTTCTTCTGAATGAGAACAAGGTAACCTTTTCTGCCGTTGACCTTGACTGGAATTCACCGAGATTCTTTTTTTGTCCCTTTTGCATTGGGTGAACACGACGGGGACCAAAACGTTTGTTCCTTCGAGGAATTTTGGTTAGTGGAAAAATCGAAATCGGGATTTGGAGAGTGTCCTCGTTCGGATTGGATGACCATCTTTTGAGAGAACGGCATATGTTAGTAGTAGGAGATTGAATTTTTGCGTGAAATAATTCACCATGTGACATCATCACTCAACTCGCCATAAAGAAACCATGGAAGCACTGTACAGCTGTTTCATCCTTGTTAAGAATGATGAGCAGTGCATATGGACCGCGCCCGAACTGGGACGCGAACCCGAACAAGGACGAACGATTCTGAGTCGAACGCCTTAGCCATTACGCTACCGGGCAGGCTCTGAACGGTTTGTTGAACTTAACCACATGATCGCACTACAGGGACTGTAGGATCTATAATCACGATTTCTAGAAGTAACTCCAAGCTTTGAACATCCGTTGCGACGTTTAGAATGGGCCTAAAGATAAAAATGAGTAAAGCCAAATGAGGTCTCAACAGGAAATATCAGGATGTTGTGTTTGTGCGGACAGAGTCGGCCAAGTTCTTGCCCGTGGTGAAACCGAACGATTAACAAGTGCTTGGAGTCGTTTTCTTTTGCGAATTATCCCAAATCTGATTTTGTTCTTAGAAATAACAACCGAAATGTCAAATTTAGCCACGCATTTCACCATGATATGTTTACTTTCTGAAAACCGTTGTACAAGTAGTATTGGTTACATTGGTTTAAATGATATTGTTTTGCTGTAGATCCCATGAAACAGTATGTGAACCTGTACGTGACCGCCCTCACAACTTGTCCAAATCCGTAAGTATTTCAGCTTGTACCATCTATCCACTGATTGATGTCATTCGTACAATTGCATTGCCCTGACAGGCTGAAAGAGAACTAACAACTGCAGATGCTTATGAGGCTTTTGTGTTCTTAGAAGTCACGTGACTCTTGGATATCGAAGGTTTCACCATTCATCTTTTATCTTTTAATTCCTTTACTAATGAAACAACAATGTACATCAATTCTCAGGAAGGGGGACGCGGCTAGCAGAGGGCTCCCAAGTGGGAAAGTTGACCGGCGGGGGGGAGGATTCGAACCCGCGACCTTCATGTCCAAATACCAGGACCTTATCCGTTCGGCCACCGCCGGCCGGTCATAACCGTGCCACATGAATGCGTGTCACCTGCGAGATAAGTTCAAAAAGCCAACGTAATTTAATGAACTTACTCAACGGGAGTAGATATCATTTGTTCAATGTCTCCAAATAAATTTAGAACCGTTCCAGTGTCCACTGTCCACGTTAAATGACCACAGACGCCTCTTCCGTCTAGTTATTTATGTCAGTGTTTCTGTCTGGTTATGATGCGGAATTATCTTGAAACAAGGATTATGGCGGTAACAAAGAGAAGTGACTAACAAACCAGTTTTCCTCGCCAATTGAAATTCGCCGGTCAACAAATTACTGTTCGATTTTTCCAACCATTATTCTTGCATCAGTGTTCCCTACTTTTGACTGCTAACTTATGATACCGGATAGTATGGGAAGAAAAATTGTACTAACTTGTGCACAGATCTTGTGTCATCGAAACCCTGGAGGAAAAAAAATCCGAGAGAAAAAAGAAAACACCAACTCTTCCAAGACCCCGTTCACAGCACCGACTGTGTCCTTTATGGTTTGTTGTGCTACTCGGTTGCCAGGTCCAAAGTGGGCCTGTCTATTCGATGGGGCACCTCTAGCCTTCGCACAATCACGTACCACCTGCAGGTCACCAGCCTTACTCCGAACAAGTAGGCGACCAGCTGATTCGTTCACGTCCTTCTTCTGGTTAAGCCATGATGGATGGGACGATAGAAATGGGATTAGAAACGGTGGTCCTATTTGGTTGGCGAGTTAAATTTGCCAGCTCACAGTCCCAGATACAGATTCTAACGGTATTTTTAGGGACAAATTTCGCCAGGAAGAAATCAACCACAGCTTCGATACTGACGCCGTTTGTCTGCGGCCGTTTATTTAATTAGCCTAGGCCAACCATATTTATGACTAGGATTCGGTCTTAGCGACTTTTTCCTTATCGAAAACCCAGGAATACGCCAGATATAACATGCAGCTATGCCCTGAATCCTGACTACTACTTAAGACTTGCTGCGTCATTTAGCCATATCGTCTAATTTCTATAGGATGGATTATCTCACGGGCTCCAACCTGACAGTTTAACCGCACCTGTTTGGGGCCTGCAAATACCTCAGCATGGTCGAGGATGAGTATCTCGGGCTCTGAGTTGGCCACTCGCCCTGAACGCCTCTCGAAGTGCACCCAAGTGACCGGCGTCTGAAATCGTCCCTGCCGAGGGCCACCCATGCACTGCCTCTTCGTGGCGGTGTTCCAACTAAAGGTTGACTGATCATCGATAATCAGACTACGAAACTTGGTTGAACCCTGATACCACATCGACCACATGCGCCATACGAATCACACGGTTGTGTGCTCACCAGCGTTCTTGGGCACCCAGGATGTTTAGCCCCATCCGAAGGGCGCATGAACTCAACAATCACTCACCGGCCCCTAGTGGGTTAAGTGATCCCCAGATCGTCCTGCTGCCTTGTGGGTTGGACCATTCATTCAAAGGCTGCTGGTAAGGTCCCCCAAGTCAACCCTATACTTCGGTTTGACCAACCGGGTAGTATGAAGCCCACAGAGGACTAATCATGGATCCCGACTGATGGCCGGCGATATGGAGATGGAGAATAGAAGAACTACCATTTGTTGTGACCTGTACAGATTATTTCTTTCTCTTTCGACTTTTTCGTTCATTGTTTTCATCCTTCGCCGTGATTCCGATGGCACACTGTCTGTATTCAGATTTATGCAAAAGACAATGGTCTATTTGGAACATTCTGTCGGTCAGGTTTCCAATTGCTTTCGCCTCGTTGTGGACGAATCAGCCCTTCCTGCCTATCGAACAAAACATGCCTCAGTGTAACCTATTTATTTTCGGTGTCTATTGTGATGATCGAGCTTTGTGACTTGGATTTGTGTTTAACCTTACCTTATAAATCCATATATCGGATATCCGTTTTTGACTCCTCGAATTATTTTCTATCACTTTGTCCTTAAGTGTTGTTTTCATTTCATCGCAAACTTTTTCCCAAACAAATTCCAAACTTAGAACCCTAGAAAAGTTTGCAATCAGAATGAGATTTCTTTTCAAGTGATCCTGCAAGTTCTCAGTCGGGTTGTTTAAATCCAAAGATCTGGACAANACGATAGAAATGGGATTAGAAACGGTGGTCCTATTTGGTTGGCGAGTTAAATTTGCCAGCTCACAGTCCCAGATACAGATTCTAACGGTATTTTTAGGGACAAATTTCGCCAGGAAGAAATCAACCACAGCTTCGATACTGACGCCGTTTGTCTGCGGCCGTTTATTTAATTAGCCTAGGCCAACCATATTTATGACTAGGATTCGGTCTTAGCGACTTTTTCCTTATCGAAAACCCAGGAATACGCCAGATATAACATGCAGCTATGCCCTGAATCCTGACTACTACTTAAGACTTGCTGCGTCATTTAGCCATATCGTCTAATTTCTATAGGATGGATTATCTCACGGGCTCCAACCTGACAGTTTAACCGCACCTGTTTGGGGCCTGCAAATACCTCAGCATGGTCGAGGATGAGTATCTCGGGCTCTGAGTTGGCCACTCGCCCTGAACGCCTCTCGAAGTGCACCCAAGTGACCGGCGTCTGAAATCGTCCCTGCCGAGGGCCACCCATGCACTGCCTCTTCGTGGCGGTGTTCCAACTAAAGGTTGACTGATCATCGATAATCAGACTACGAAACTTGGTTGAACCCTGATACCACATCGACCACATGCGCCATACGAATCACACGGTTGTGTGCTCACCAGCGTTCTTGGGCACCCAGGATGTTTAGCCCCATCCGAAGGGCGCATGAACTCAACAATCACTCACCGGCCCCTAGTGGGTTAAGTGATCCCCAGATCGTCCTGCTGCCTTGTGGGTTGGACCATTCATTCAAAGGCTGCTGGTAAGGTCCCCCAAGTCAACCCTATACTTCGGTTTGACCAACCGGGTAGTATGAAGCCCACAGAGGACTAATCATGGATCCCGACTGATGGCCGGCGATATGGAGATGGAGAATAGAAGAACTACCATTTGTTGTGACCTGTACAGATTATTTCTTTCTCTTTCGACTTTTTCGTTCATTGTTTTCATCCTTCGCCGTGATTCCGATGGCACACTGTCTGTATTCAGATTTATGCAAAAGACAATGGTCTATTTGGAACATTCTGTCGGTCAGGTTTCCAATTGCTTTCGCCTCGTTGTGGACGAATCAGCCCTTCCTGCCTATCGAACAAAACATGCCTCAGTGTAACCTATTTATTTTCGGTGTCTATTGTGATGATCGAGCTTTGTGACTTGGATTTGTGTTTAACCTTACCTTATAAATCCATATATCGGATATCCGTTTTTGACTCCTCGAATTATTTTCTATCACTTTGTCCTTAAGTGTTGTTTTCATTTCATCGCAAACTTTTTCCCAAACAAATTCCAAACTTAGAACCCTAGAAAAGTTTGCAATCAGAATGAGATTTCTTTTCAAGTGATCCTGCAAGTTCTCAGTCGGGTTGTTTAAATCCAAAGATCTGGACAACCATAAGGGAGATTTTATCCGGTCACTGTTTCCATAACGACTGTCGCTTGATACGGACATGTGGTGTCATCACAGAAGGTGAGAATGAGTTAATTCAACTATTCTTTCAAATAACTTATCTTCCCTTCTGAATCGTTCTTTTATTCCTCAAATCGGCCGAATATCTATGTATTATCTGTCGTTCTTCTGTCGTTGGGTCCATTTTCTCAAACTATCTTCTGTCGGTCTTCAGCAGAACATGGACATCCGCATTATCCACGTTCCAGTATCCTGTCACGTTTTTTTTCTCTTCACTGAGCATCCGTGAACGCCGAGTCCAGATCGTTGTTCCTCACAAGTAACATAAGATAAACCTGTCGCATATTGGACAAACCAAGTCACGTGACCAGAAACGCGTAGTCACACGCAGGAATATACATAATAATCAAGCGCCTCGAAATTAGGCATTTTTTGACTTTGTAAGTACGTTTGGGGACGACCCGGATATAATCTCCTCATGGTTGGGTAAAAAGATTTTATTTCATTTGGGGTTTTCCGACTCTGAATACACATGTTTTTGTTGTACTTGAAACTGAGGCAAATTATGAGGGGAATTCACGCCCACCCAGTTACGCGCTGTGACCATTTGCTCATTTTGTACCTTTTTTCTGTCAGAAATCGCCCGAACCAATCTCGAGAGTGCTCGCCCCAGAAAAAGTTTCCACCGACTCATCCGATAGGACATTGCATCCTGAACAGTCTTCCGTGGTGCGCAAGGCAGCATCCGTTTTGGAACATGTTCGCCGACGTCGCATTCATCTGGAGAATAATTTGGATGCGGTCGGACGCACACAGTATAGCCAGTCCGTGTTTGAAATACTTCAAGAATTGGGTGAAGATGAGTGAGTTTTCATCTTGGGCGCGTTTGTGTTCCATTGCAAACGTGTATCTGCTTCTGTTCCGTTGGCACACTGCCAAGATCTTGCCCTACACGCAATTTTGTTAGCAAACAGTTCTCCACAAAATTTGGAAAAAAAAACATGTTGACAAAGAAACGCGTTCTCGGATTTTATAGCTTAGTATTTTAAAGATGCCAAAAAATAAGTTTTATTACCACGTGTTTGGTGCTTGAGTAAAATGGAAAAGACATGCCCTTCTCCATAGCCACTTGGGCTGACTGGACGAAGGGAAGGAGGAAGGGGGCGAATCAATAACCATGACCTTGAAACTTGTAGTGGCATGAAACCACATCAGATATGATTAGGTCAAATGTGGTAATCAGCTAAACGGAAGCACATCACAGTCTAACACCAAAGTGACCGGCAAATCTTGAATTATAATCGCTGACTTTTTTCCGTGAGGGTGGGATGGGGTGGGATGGTCAATTGACTTGACTATCGTCGCAAATTGGGATTCACGCCTAAAATGTCCGATTTAATCTGGATTTCGAAAATAGCCTAATAATGTGGTATGTCGATGCGGAGTATCACTTAGGACGATAGCTCACACAGCTAATAGTTTGTAATGACACACGGTGTCCAAGATTAACAGTCAATCACAATCACTATCCGGATGTTTGTTTCCGGTTGAAATGTTTACTTTTCAAGTCATTCTTAATTTTTATTCTTTTTGGTTAACTGAGTTTTTCTCGAACTTTGTTCCTCTTTTTTCGACGATTTTGAATATTGGTGCGTTTTGCACCTCAGATAGGGGATTTTCGAACTTCTGTTAGCATTAAGCTTGACGCTTAGATCCCAATGATGATGTCACCGCGGCTGGTGATGAAACGTCTAGGATTTAAACGCCCAGATCGGTGCTCACAAAACTTCAGCTGTCCGAATCTGACGACACAGCAATAGAATAACAGCATTCAGCGCGAATACAAAATGAAAGTAATGAGGTAGCATTCATATTCCAATATGTGCAATCCGACCACTGTTAACATACAGGCAAAACAGCCGCGAACTCAGTTTCACTACTGACCACTGTTGTCGGTAGTTAACATTTTCGTCGAGTTCAGTGGATCTGTACTATGGCGCATTGGGATCAATTCATCTATTTCGTACAAACGCACCAGAGTAAATTTTTCCAGTGCAAATAGTCCCCTGGGTTGCCACGTTACAAAAGGGACTGGACCAAACCAAATATATACACACGCAGAAGCCCAAGGCTGTGTTGAGGATGGTACATGTGCTTGACTAGAGCTTCAGTGCGGTCAAACACCGACTCGTTCGACTTAGGGCGTAGGGGGATATGGGTCCTCTCTGAATACCATTTCTCACATCATTTCGGAACTATGTTAAAATTATTCGGAAAGGTCAATTAACTGAATTGTTGAATTCGGGGTTGCTTAGGCCTGAAACGTAGTAATTTTGACGGTCCGTCTTGAATGGGCACATTTGTGCGCACTTACTGGAAAGTGCACTAATCACCTACGAACTGTTCTGCAATCTGCGGGCAAATGTGCTCTTCAGAAGTCTTGTGAAACAGGAATATTCTTGCCCAATTCCGAATATTTTTGATGTACTTTCTAAATAACACTGTAAACGGCATAGAATGCAGGCTAGGGATAACGAACTGAGATCAACAGTCCAACCGTGCGCGCACAAACAGATCATGGAAGTCCATTTTGTTCACGAATGCCATAGTTTTGCTTGGATCACGTATACTGGAATAAACAGCACGGGACAGATGAATAAGACACTAAGGACTGAGTTGTGGGATGCGCAACTGAACCACCGGTCAGTAAATGCTGGAGTCATCACGCGATGGCAAACTGTCCGTCATTTGCATGTAAGCTGAATCAGGGATGTCAACCCGACTTTAAGCACTCTTGCACGCGACCCAGCCAACACGTGAACCTTTAATCCAAGCTCAACAAATGGTTGCGAATCACTTGAGGTTGTCACAGAAAAAGTGGCCGTTCTGCCAGGAAAATTTGTGCACAAATTCTGCATGGACATCATCCGAAAGAGGTAAATGCATCATCCCCGAAACCAGCTGAGTGAATAGGCCTCAGTTGTACAGTGTGGGTGCGTTATTCTCTGTGCTCATGCTTGCAGTGGAGTAGTTCGTCGTAAACGCATGCCACAAACTGAACAAGATGGTTAGCTTGTCCGATTAACCAGATGCGTGAAGTGTTTGGTGCCTGTTTTTATCACCGAGAAAAATGCCCCATTCGGTGAATATCGATCTGAAGTCGTTTTGCTAAGTCAGAAAGTCAACAGCTGCGAAGACAGGAAAAGGTTTGGTCTTCCGAAGGTTAGCAATGAGGCGGCATCACAGCAAGTATTAGAAACTATTCCAATTTCTTCGCTGCAAATAGACGTATTTTATTTGGTCATGTAGTCTGCTCACGTAGTCTGCTCATGTATCAAGTTCCTACTGGAACATTTGAGCTATTCACGCATTACACTGAGAGTGACACAAGAGTGCAGCGTAACTGTGGTGCCCAGAAAGTACGGCTGTTCGTCGGTCATCGGTCCCACCACTTCTGAATGGCAAGGAACCGAAGGTTGGGAAATGGCAGTTGTCCAACTAAAACCATCCAGTCACATTACATTTGGTATGCTCTCAGTTCTGTAGTTTTGTGACAGTCTTACACGTGTCTCTGAGAGATGAGTTGAACAAAGCCGGGATGATTTTACGCCTAAATCCTGTTGACGTGAATCCACGGGACTTTGACTACAATCAGTGTCCAAACTCCCTCATGATAGTTCCGACTTATTTTCCCCTCATAATTCTCGGTGTCCATAGGTTACTGGTTCCTGAGCGTGGGTTGCGGAGTTCGGATTGTACGTGCCATTGATTAATTTTGGTTGTGCATTGTTCTGCTGTTAGTATGCTTGTGGTTGCATCGAAAGTGCATGAAATTCCGCGTTTCAATTATTCTCTTACAGTGAGTTTATGGCTGCCAACTATCCCGGATAATGTGGTAGACTTCGTATAAATGCCTCTTCTGTTCCGTAATCGAATAGTACCACAACTTACGGTAGAATCATGTCTCGTTCACTGGAGCAGTAAATGTCACGTCATGTGCAAGTATTTTGTAACGCAAATTCAAGTTAGTTCTGTTCGGAAAACTCTGTGAATGACTTCGCTGCAGCCGTCTTTTGTGCACCTAAACAGGTTCACGAATGTTCGTTCAGAATAAGCTGATGAATTGGAATCCAATTTCCTTCATTGGGCTCTATTTTTATCGTGTGTTCAGAGGCCTTGAAAAAGAGAAAACAGATTTTCAAACACAGCTTAAATGTCAAATTCACGGGAAATCAAAGCAACATGTCATGTGAATTGCGTCTGACTCTGATCACACTACCTCAGAGTTTGCATGAACGAAAGAAGTGAGTGAGCACATTTCTGGCTTCAAGCACGCCACAGATAACAAAAAAAATGGTTGGTCATGCGACAAACCGAATGCAGTTTACTCGCATCTCGGTTACTCTTTTTCGTCCGTTGTCCAGTCGTCCTGGCACTGTAACAGGCTCCAAGCTGTTATGCGTTCATTTGTATTGATTAAGGTGTCTTATGATGCGTTTTGGATTTGACATGTAAATTACGGACGCTTTTTATGCTGTCAAGTGCTATTAGTTTTTGACAGGCTTGTCAAGTGTGGGAAAACTATCCAAATATGAGAGAGTCTTCTACCCAGGTGGGATTCGAACCTGTGCGCTTGTTCCTGGTGTTGTCCGTCATATGGCTTGCATCAATGACTGGGTTCAAATCCCTCCCGGATGGAAGGCATTTCTAGCCGAGCAAAACGCTTTTCTTTCACCTCTTTCTTACGTGCTGTCCATTTTCATTTGAATTTACCGCTCAGATGTTCCTTCGAAAAGGCTCGTATTCAAGCTCGCATTATCGATGCGATAGCTTCAGCCGGACAGAAAAAGGTTGGTGCATTTTTCGTTCTGTAACGTGCTGTACGCATAGCTGTCATTACTTTGTTCAACGTTTTTTTACCATACTCACAACTCTTGGGACATGAACCATAGGTTAACTAGCTGTAAAGCTGGACCCCTAAGTCGTGACATTTGGATGTCGAGTCAAGAACATTATTGTCAATTCCTTTTGTATACAGTATAACGCCGATCAAACGCGAATTCTTGTCACCAGTTTTTTCGTGTGATCATCAATTTATTTTGTATTGTAACTTTTTGAGCACTTGAAAACGTAGAGCTCAGTCAGAAGGACACAAGGAGGTCCGGTGTTGCGTTGTAATCCGAAAAACGTTTATTGCTAGGTGGTGGTTGGTGTGACTTTTTTCTTATTATCCTGTTTCGTTACAAAAGTTCATTCATGACAGCGCTATCGAGAATTTCGACAATTGCTATATCCAACTGGACACAGGATATTATGGGTTAGGAACATCGGTTTACGTGTTTCCGAGTTGATGATGTTGTCCTTTCGGTTCGAGACACTGCTCTTAACCTATCTCAGATTACTGGTACAAAGTAGACCGGCTTATATTACGTCCCCGTTGGCTGTGGGCAGCTGCTGCTCTGAGCCCATCGGTCAGATCCTACAGATCGATAATCCGGCCAGTCCACGCGCGATCAGATTCGTCGGTCGACTCATCTGTTCGCGGTGGTCCTCCGGTCACCGTGACCTAGATTCCGGACATGAACAGCCCTGGCATAGAATGAAAGCCCTCTGCGTAGGCGAGCTATGAAATCGCGCTGTTTGCTAGAGTGGGGGGGGAGTGGAGGCAAGGAACAAGCAAGGATTTTTGAATTTTGCTGCGAAATGCAAATGGTACAAGCTTATGGTAGGAGGGTAACGTATTGCCGGAGCCAGTGCATATTTTGCGATCCCAATTTAAATCATCATCTTGCGGCTAGCATAATTCAATAACAAAAAGATTGAACGAGAATGGGAAGAACCGTGTCTAGTTATCTGTCCTAGAGATCAGACAATTGCAGAACGATCCATATAGATTCAGAATGACCGCTCTGTTTTTCTTGGTCAACCACATCTGCGTATGTCATCTTGGAATTATGGCTGCTGAAATCTGTCGTGGTCGGGAATGTCTGAAAGCGGGAACCAGCTGTATATCTACAAAAAGGCTGTCCAAAAACCCTTCCTACTTTACACTGGATCTGATTTCCCAAAAACTATGCCCAGATAAAATGAAATCGAAATCATAGATGAGAGGAGAATACGTAGGAGAAAGAGAACAAAAGCGAAGGGTTTCAGTCAGTTTCGGGTTTTTGCGACCAAAGTACGCCGGTTTTCGTTGTCACTTCATAGCACTGTCTGCTCAAAACAGAAGAAAATGAGTGATAATGGAAAAGTGTCTGCAAAATAATAAGTTGAACACTACACACAAGAGAAAAGATTGCAGATGCAAAGTACGCCTCACGATCTCTAACCATCGCTTGGGCTATTCCTTAGTCTCCAGCCCGGTAGTCTAGCTGGACATGCACGGGTCAGTCCACTGGCCATGTCATCAGTAAGTTGCTTTCGACCATCTTCCAGCCTTTACTTGCCTTGCAGAACAGCGTAAAGTGAGGCAGACCCTCTGCGACCATGCGCAAAACATGCTCAAACCACCTTAACCTATTCTGATTCCCTGGCTGTTCTGAAGACTGGATCCAGTGCCTTATGCCCGAAGTCTTAGTTACGCACAGTATCCTACCCGTACTACGAAGACAATGGTGTTCAAACACCGGAAGTCTTCGTATGTCTTCTGCTCCCAACGGCCATATTTCCTAACCGTAGAGCAATACCAACCGCACCGATGCCTCGTACACTCGACCTATAATCGATAACTGGTCTTCACGCCGACACCACGGAATCCCAGTCGAGCCACCTGTATGAGAGAACACAACCGATCCGATATACGGCCATCAGGCGAGATACAGCCACCCGAGTAATTAATTCTGTCCACTTCATCCTATTGTTCCCTTGCAAGAACAAGGTTCGTCTTGGAACCAGTCCAGTCCTTCGATGATGCAAAACGCATCCCAAACATTTCTACACTACCGTTCAGACGGTCGATAAAAATCTGCAACTTGGTTGATTTTCCTTCAGTAGTACAACATCTTTCGCGAATTCCAAATCAAACAGTTTTCTGTCTGAGAAAATATCATTGTCACTATTACCATATGAGGATGTGGCTATTTCTGTATCCATGCGAAAGAGAAGGACGGCTCCCAGGTGTGCAGATATTGGTTTTATGCAAAAAAAACTATTGTTAGCTAGAAACAGTCTTTAGTTGAAACGTACTTGATTATAGCGGTCACCGTTGCCAATGCACCCGGGAGACCTGCAGTCAGCCGGCACATGAACATATACGACGAGCAGACAACTATGCTTCATTTGACTGTTAATTACGTTTGCAGAACTGTCTAATTAAGACGACTCTTGACTCGGATCCAGTCTAACAGTGCACACTGGGCTCATAGATTCAGAGCGATCCAACACCTGCGTGGCCATGTACGCTCACCTGAGACACGAAGAAGTGATTCCAAAGGTGGAACCTTGTATGCATGTTTCGGAGACATAGGATATATCCGTTTTAAAAATGACGGTTCTACTTAGTAAAGCTTTTTGCCTTATCTGGTTTGGCGTGCGAACATTATCTCTGTATTGGAAGAACGAAGTTTGGTAAGATCCCTTAGATAAGTGGTGTTGTAGGCATTTGGATGAGCGACAATTCGCGACTGCCCAGATCTCAGAAGTGGATTTCTTTGGGAACCCTAATCGAGCGTTTGACTCAAAAACGTGACCCACAAGAGAGTGTGGAGTTAACCCATTACGGGAGTTCTTATCAGAGACAAACTTGTCTCTGTTCCATCTCTAAGTAATGGACAGCACGATCCTGGTTATCCTGCCCGACGATCGATAATGTGCGGAATTCGATTTATTTCTGGAATTCATTGAAATGATGGACAAGTACTGTTAAGGAGTCCAGCCGATTAACGGGCGAATGATTAAGGTTCTCAACAAAAGTCTTCGATCCGACAAAGAGCTTGTCCGCAAGGCAGTGGAGAACCACTGGTTAGGATTTCGTCTGATTGAGTCAGTTATTCTTCTACCAGCTCTAGTCAATCCCTAATCTGAAGAACAAGGAGACTACTTCTTCAGGTCTTTCTGACGTGACCGAATCTTTGGCTTGAGACAAGCCATCTTGTAGAGTTCGTTTGATTATGACAGCAATTAGGCCGCCTCATCACTTCAAAGTGTAGTATCACGGTGACGGTGGAGAGAGGAAGCACCGTACAGGATTCTTCATCCTTTTGCTAGATCTCCCATACTTCTACTTCACATCATCCGTTGTTCTTTGTAATCCATGAATTACCTGTGGGTGTAGCGCAATCCATATATCCAGAACAAAGCAGGGGTTCAACTTAGGAAGACTGTCCCCAGCATAGGAACAAATTATCTAACGTACAAGTTGCAGAGGTGACGTCATCATCCTCGTCGTAGTTCAGCATTAAACAGCAAGGCAAGCCTCACTGACCGCTGCCTTTTCCCAAAGGTTGCATGTTTCTATGACGAGAGTGAAAGCGGGAATGGACCCACACGGGCGGGAAAAGATAAGAATGCAAAATACAGTAGCCAACACACGGAACAGTCTAACTGTACATACGTACTTTTCTAATCACTGTGATTTCATAGAAAATGACTAGATGATCACCATTGTTCATGATTCACTGCCATATCCTTCATTGTCTCTAGCCAGCTAGGTGACGGGTCTTTCGGACTCCAACCGCAAAGACGTGAGACACCTACTCTACCTAAGTTCGTTGTGCATTTTCTCATTCCACTTTGCCACATCATCTGCAGACCTCCATTTGGCTTTCCTTCTTCCACTCTCTGGAAGGAACACAAAATAGGGCTTGGCATGGTAGACAAGTGTTCGCCATGCGCAACACGAGACCAAACCAACATAGTCTACTAAGCTTCCTTTGCTGAGATAAGGTGTTCTCAGAATTGGCACCTAGTCTTAGATTCCTGAAAACTCCACATTACTCACTCGGTCACTCCATCCAATCCTAGCGATAATATGTGGGCATCGCTAATCAAAAAACTCCACGCGACGAAAATCTCTGACACGCATACTCCATGTCTTGCAACCGTACAACAGAAATGAGCGCACTGCGGCACAGTACACTTGACCTTTCAACTTGAATGAAATATCAGGCCGACGCCAGAAATGCTTCAGTCGAGCGTACGGCGCTCGAGTCTTCGAGATACGCGTGCTTACCTCTACTGCTGAAGTACTTTTGTTCGACACGCAGCAACCAAGATGAGTACAGATGACGTAAGATCTTAGTAACCCAATGGGAGCCCTTTTGATAAGGCTATACGTTGTGTTTGCTTAGTACGCTGTTCACCCGCAGTTGTCTGTGTACATAGTACCGCGTACTTCGTTTGCTACTCATGGTTTGTTTCTAATCCGAGTCTAACCAGCTCCATCTTGTTCGAATCAGCGTTCGATTCAAATCGACCACATCGCTGTTAGCTACAAATGGCGGGCTGTTTTTAACATTACCAATCGTACTAGGGCACTCCCTTCAATTCCGACCATGCGTTAGGATGCACTGGGCTGTCCATGTGCTTTAGTGGGCGCTCAAAACGCATGGTGCAGCATTGGTTAGACTGCGACAAGCTATCTCATCTGACGCGCCCATCAGTCTTTCGAGGCGCACTGACTGCAGAGCGACTGAGCACTGGTCGCTTATCAAGAACACTTTGCCTGACCCGTCGCATTGTGACAATCTGGATTTCTGTTTATTTTCTGACCCTTGACGCACGCCAAAAAATCACGGCTGGTAGCAGGTATAATGAAGCAGGCGGTCGTCCTCTGACTGAGAAAATCGCTCTGCATCGCCTTCGGTGGCTTAGACGCGTGTTGCTTATGCCTCCTCATCGTCTATCTTTTCGTGGTTTTCTTGCATGTGTTGGATAAGGATGGAAGAAGAGACGTGGCGATCAGACTACGACTTGGTATAAAAGTATGAAGAAGGGAGCTTCGGCTTTGACATCGTTTTGTGCTTCCCACCTGCGTGCTCTGTCTGCCGAACTCATCAACCTTAAAACTAATCAGGAAATAACCATAAGATCACAAAATGTGTAAGGTGGAAACACCAGAAAACAATTAGTTTATTATAATTTATAATTTTTTTACTCTCCTTTTTTATTCACCTTCATTGAAGTTCCATTTTCATGCTGTCACGTTCGCACCAAGCTTGTTTTCGAACCAATGCAATATATATATATATATATATATATATATATATATATATATATTATCAATGGCCTGTCAACTCATTAAGTAGCGTTGGATGTTTCAGGATGATTATGCGCCTACTAGTGTAAGGCAGACTGAGATATTTGGAGGCTCATGATTCTGCACAAATCCGGGATCTAGAAGATTCGGAATGTCTTCCGATTTTACGGTTTTCCATTAGTATGTCGTGCTGCGAAGTAGAAATCGAGTCCAAAGCTAGATTAACCGGTACAAGAACGGAAACTGAAAGTTTATCTTGTAGTCTATTGGCATGACTTGTTTTCTGATTCGTTTATTATCTGAAAATGTGTCCCAATTCTTGAACGGTCCGATAGGAGTGGGGCAAATTTCATCCAAGATTCATTGCAACACCAATCTTTCCATTGCTGTCTGTCGACATTGTAATTTCCCATGAAACCACTACGGCCGATTGTATTTGCCGTCTGAAAGGACACGCACAATTCTGCTGGCTATAAAACAAAAAAGCTGTTTTCAATATGCGACCGTCCAAGTTCGACAAATTGGAAAAACTGTATCGATCTGTTTTTTCACCGTCCTAATTAGTCTGGTCTTCAGATGCTGGTTTTAAGGAGTCATTCGTGTATTGTTATAATAATAACAATTAGTATTATTACTGTTAAGTACTTTCGACCATTTTCGAATTTTAATTTACGTGAAAAAGAACAAACAGCATACTAAAAATATGCATCACCGCGTCTGGCGAACCATTCACATGGGTACTATTTTAAGTATTTTGTCTTTTAAAATCCGAAAGGCTAAAAGTGTATACAAATACCGGAACGGGTAAATTTTTCCATAGTTTCCATATTCGAGGAAGAGTTGGATGTTTCCGTTCTTGGGACGGGAACACGATATGTTTTTAGTAATTCATTGTATAAATAATGTACTATTCAAAGTGTTCATTAGTTTTAACTGGATCCTTCTACACGTCACATCAGATTGGACTTCTAATTTGTATTTTCCTTCAACCCAACCACTCACTCCCTTCCCTCTACTGCCAATTTGTCACGTATCAGACAACCGTCCCGATTCGGTCTGGTCAGAGTAGGGCATTGCGTACAAAAACCAATCAAGTGAGCACGGGAAAACAGCGTACCGCTTCACAAAGTCCGGGTTCGAGTCCGGTACGTCCGTTTGCCGATTTTCTAGGCACCGAATTCGAATGGAATGAGACTGACACGCCGGGATTACGTTCGATCTCACCGAATTGGCACCATGCCCCGTGGCGTATAAATCGTACTCGGGTAAAACGACCAGGTTATCCGCGAATGATCAACGATCCGGTACCCCCACGACGTGCCACAATTAGACTCGGTGCACAGAAATATGATAAACTAAATAGTATGTCTTGTTACTGTTGTTATTATTCATACCATGTATTTTACCGGTTTACTCTCCGCCACAATCCACATGCTCTGGACACGACAACATTTGCTAAACTTTACAATGTCATCGTGAATCACACATAAGTGGGCATTCACTGAGGTAGTAAGAATCCATGGAGCCTAAAAATGATACGAAGCAACCACATAGGAAGCGGCGTTTGAAGTTTGCACTCACGATTTCCATGTGTTCACTTTTCACGACAAGTCATATCATGAACAGTGACTGCATTGGACCTATCAGTACAGGCCAACAAATGCTGAAATACGAACATCGCAACTTACCGAGAATTCGATCTCTTCCGATCTTCACTGTGACTCACTAGTCCCGATAGTTTACTCACGATCTTTATCCTTCCAGAACTGACGCGTGCCTCAACTGTCGACCCTGCTTCTCTGTGGTATTGTCTCTGACTGACGGGCGTGCCAAGAGAATTAATTCATTTCTCCTTTCCGATTGGTATACGCAACCAGCCAAAGCTGAATTTGCGCTCAGGGCGATCTTTCATCTTCGTCGGAGTTGTCATTTGCACACCTTCTTTTCAACCTTTCATTTGCGGTGGTTCTGGAAATCGTTCTATCCCTATGTGGAAATAGTGATACTGATGTGAACTGTTGGACTTAGAATATGCGGACGCTAGTGTGCCTCCGAGTGAAGAGACTCGAGTAATTTAGCAATATTTATCGACCATTCGAGTGACAGTAAAGCTATGATCGGGATGCATTTTCAATCTTAGCAGGACTGGATTGGCCGGAAGTCCCACCTTGTTCTTGCAGGCTTGGATTTGGACGAAGTGGATAGGTTTTGTTATTCGAGAAGTTACACCTCATCGAGTGGTGGTCGTAAACCCGCATGAAACGTCTTCACATATACAAGCGACTCGGATGGCGTTTAACAACTTAGTATATCTGCGGTGTTGATTCCGTATCTGGTTATCGATTAAAGATCAAGTTTGTAATACACTCCCAAGATCGACTTTACCGCACGGTGAAAAAATTTGACCGTTCCGGTGACATGTGCGAGAACTTTCGGTGTTTGAACACCGTTGCTTTGTAGTATTGGTAGAATACTGTGGGGACTTTCATTAACAACCCTGAAGTGAATGCTGGAACCCTGGGTCACCGAGCTCAAGCTTTGGAGCGGGTATTGCACTTGAATAGGTCAATGCGGTTGGGTCGCGTGTGACTTATGCTCGGTAGATTGACTCCCGCGGCGAACTCTGTTCTCCAGTGTCGAGTTTAGTTGGATGATCAGTTAAGGTGGTCTGTTCATTACGTGAAATAATGGTATGAAAACCTTACCAACGGGCAAGCCGCGTATAGATCGAGTTCAATTAACGAGGAGGATGGAATATGTCCTCTCGAAGGCGATGGGTGACGACCGTAGGCGATATTTCTAAGTGGTACTACAGTTAGTAGTGGCATTCTGGAATCTAAGATATGCCCGCTTCTCTATCGTTGTTTTGGATTTTAATATTGGAACTTCTATTCCGCTGTTATTCGGCTTAGCGTGGTGGAAGCTGAAACCAGAGCACGTTCGTCCTAGGTTGGTGGCTTTGTTAACTGAACTAAACCGAACAGACAGCTCTACTCCTGATTGTAGTCATGTTCTTGTGGATCCCCACACATTGCTCCCAAACAGACTCAGTGTATAGGCACAAAGGAATCGTTGATATAATATACTAATCGTTCGTGAAATGTTATCGCTCCAAATCCGTCCACTAAATCAATCGTTGGGACTTTAATTTTTCTCATTAGCAGTTAGTTTGAGCGCTCCCGTTTGCTGTTTTTCCTATCACTCGGTACCAACATGCAGTTGGTTGAGCTGTAAATCGTTTCGCCTTAGATCTCGAGTCTGGGCAAATCGGACTTCGTAGCGCCACTGGCCATAAAACAGTCAGTATCCCTATGTTTTACTTGCTATGCTACAAAGCATCCCACTGGCTGAGCTATCAACCGATGGGCGTTGGTGTCACCGCGATCTTCCAAACTCTGCTAATGAGTCTTTCTTTTATGTATATCACTCTGGCGCATTGAAACACTCAACTGCAAATGGTCGCTTACGCGCACACTAACGCGTGAAGGCGCAGATACACAACGAGTCACATGTTGGCGCATCAAAATCCAAAAATTCCACCACACTAGTCAACGAGTGCAGTTCATTCGGAGCACTCGAGACCACAGACGGTTACATTTGCCTTTCGGTGAAGTTTCGGCACCTTTGGACTAGAATAAAATAGGCACATACCGCACATATCATAAACGGAGCATCATAGGTCGTGTGAATTATCAAGCCTAATCATGTGATTTGACATCGCAGTGTCGGTTACGTCAATATGGGCTTGTTCACGGGAGAAAGGAGGGCATATTCCAAACCGGATCGTGACTCTTAGAGGCCATGGTCAGAGCCCACTAGATGAAGGGAATGGCTAAAATGACGTTCGGATAGATCGGAAATTCAACGTTTTAACCCATCTTAGTCCTATCAACATCCTATGACCGACTTTCCGTTAGTCTGATTTATGCATGTATTTTTCCCGACTTCTACTCTATTCGAATTTGGTTCCCATATGAATTTCGTTTCATTTGTGATCCATTGAAACCTAACTAGTCTGCCTTATGTTGATCTGAGAAGCGAACTAGCGCAAATAACGGTTCATATTGAATCGATTTTAGCACTGAAGAATTCAGTCGTTCAATGGGACGAATCTAAACAGACACCGCAAGCTCCATTACGTCGTGTGCCGAAAACAGTACGATTTCGTGCGCAAGTTCACAACACGCCTGAACGTGATAATCAGAACATTCAAACCATACAAACGTCACGTCCGAACGTTACCAATCGTTCGAGGACTGGAATCATCCCACTGGGCAGAGCGCAATACTCAGCACAGACGTTATCCACGGAATCGTTGAACGTGGATCAGGTAGGTTTCGTGGTTGTTTACTCAAGATCGTCTAAATGACTCTGTTGTTTATCCGTTACCATGACAACAGGGTAGAAGGGCGGTGTTTTAATAATTTATTATGATTATGAGTACGTTTGCCTGCCAAGTCAAATCTAGCCGGGTCACTTTACTGCAGTTCCTAATTCCTTTTTCCAATTATTTTGCCCACGTTTAGGCGCGGGCAGTTCTTCAAGTTTCATTTCCTTTCAAGAACTGGGTTGCTCACAGTCAAGCAAACTTTTCACACACACTCCTCCCCGTCCGATGGATACATTGCCTGGATGCTCAAGTGTTTTTCGCTTTGCAATTGAGATGTGATTTTTCACGGTTCGTATCCTCCAGTAAGCAGTCTGCAAAACTGATTACAGCCCATTTTGATAAAAATACTGGGCCATGTTTTCGGGAAACCTCGACTAAACGCTTGTGATTCGTGTTCCAGCTTGGACTGTTCTCGAGAAATGCCGACTTCATTGATCGATAGTTTGGATTCGCAGATCAACAGCAAAATTTCAATGTCATTGGGGCACAAATTACGTTCAACTGCTAACATTATTCACAACAGTTCAGGAAAAAGCTAGAACCTCCAAGTGGGCTCAGTTATAGTTAGAATATTGTTTTTTGTTCTATTGTATTTCCTAGTTTGTGTTTGTAAACTAATTCGCTCAGGTAATCCCCCAAGATACTAATTGGGTAAATTAAAAAATTTGTTTCGCCCTATTTGACAAACGTAAAACTTAAGACTGAAAGACAACATTTCCCATCTTGGAGGTAAAATATGGCAGGTCATGGACAGTAAACGGATAAGAATGCAGTAGATTGAGTTGAATAGCAAGTTGCCGATAAAGTGGAGTGACAAGCGGAATATGTTTGTGCCAAAGTAGACTACTTCTCAGAATTAACCGTTTTTCTGCTCAAGGTGCTTGGTAGTGTGTACCGAAAGGCATAACCCCAGTGAAAGCCAGTGGCTGGGGAGAGGGTTGTATTGGGCATCAATACTCTGAAGGATTGGGTTGTGTCAACTTGGTGATCTGTTGCGACCGCGGGCTTTACGATTAAATAAACCGGAGATTTTATTTCAGTATTTGAGGTCTCAGAGGATTGCGTCATCGATCTTAACAATTATTTCGTTGAGTCAAGCATCGATCCGTTTTCCCCATGTGCGCGCCACCGCAACCGTAACATGTGAGATATTCGGGTCATCATCAAAGCTCGAGTTTTTTGTAATGGACGTAACTGTTCTACCGAGTTACGTATGTCATTTCTGTTTCACAAACACTAATCTCAAACTACGAACATCTGCTTTTGGTTTCAATCTCGCATTGGCGAATAATAATAATAATAATAATAATAATAATAATAATAATAATAATAATAATAATAATAATAATAATGGAAGAAAACTCCTTCCACCACAAGTCACAATAATTGTAGTGAAGCCAGAACATTTTGAATGCAAGAAAGTTCGAATTGCATAGCTATATCGCCTTAATCATAGCGATCTTTTCTTAGTCTGACTGTCTTATCAAGGTCATCCCGTAAATTAACCACGATCCTCCATCAGGTAGCATTCATGGAGAAGTTTATTTACGGATTTTTCTTTGGCCCATAACACACCGTTTAGGTGAAATGTCCGAATGCCTTTCGCAGTTGTCCCGTAGCTAAGCTAGCAACACAAACGCGATACAAATGCACAGGTCGCATCCTTGTATGATTCCTGACAAGTGATATCATGTTTGCGTCAACCGGACTGTTCCATTGGGTATCAGTTACCGTGTCTTAGTGGATCGTGATCGAGTAGTGGAAAATCAGTAGAACCAAGTGAATTCGTTCCGGCCGTATCAAATCGTGAGCTAGTTTCGATAGCACAGCTACAACGAGAGTATGCCACCTCATTGGCTCCCAGCCACTACCAGTTATCGAGTCATGATTGGACGGCAAGATTATTAATGCAGAGCGAGTGAATCACATGGTAGGCGATACCAACCAATCATAGTGAGTAGTCCGATTTCCACACACATGACTATATCTAAGTCAAGTTCATAACCAATTTGGCGATAACTCAGAAAGTCCATGTAACGGATTTCAGGCACCCAGGCACGGATGTACACTCGTTAGTTTTCTGAATACGGTAGTTTATCATCGATCAAGCGAAATTTCGTGCAGGTTTGACTTTATCGTCCTCCCCGGAACTAGTAAGAACGGACGATTGCCGGTTAACAACGGATGCGACTAAAGACTGACTCTCCCATATAGGCAATAAGGGTTGGTGTTTTGATAGACGTACGGGTAACTATTTTCTCCATTACATAGCGGGATCTCGAGGTCCACGGAGTTCAGGTTTAGATCAGTCGTACCCTGCAGATAGAACTGAAATGTATTCGCCACTGTTTCAACTAGGTCACACAAATGGTTCGTCAGCTGTTTGGCATGCCGTCAACCCGGCAGTAGTCATTCGGGTCACTTCAGCGCGACACGATCATTGAAGTGCGCCAAATGATAGATCAAAGTCAGGGGTTTTCAAAGCATGCGGCAATGATTGACGATACATGAAAGACAATTCACGTAATCGAACAACCAATTAACATATTAGGATCGATTCACAACAACTGAGACTTGATACGGTTTACGACTACTGATGTACTTCGAAGTTCTAAAACCTCTCAGCATCTTCATTCACTTCTTTCAATCACGGTTAACTTTTAATTTCTATTTGCCTTAACAAAGCTGAATTTGGATTGAGTTGAAATCGAATGGTTATTCAAATTCGTTTTTATAACCGTTTACTCAAAAATGGAAAAAGAGAACGAGAAATAGTGAAAGATTGACTGCACAATATTAAGCTGAATAGCCGTAAAAATGGGGTAGATTTTCAGTCAAAGGAAGCTACCAACTGGGGCATTGAGCCATATTACCTGTTGTCTCCAATTGTTCTTACGCCTTAAGCCCCCACAACACGTCATTTGTGGCCAGTACCAATGATGTATTGCGAACCAAACCATTGTCCATGTCTATCACTTCTTGGTTATGCTGGATACGGGCTCTGACAATCATGAAAACATTCAATCTCCTACTACTAACATGTACCAAGTAGTCAAGCTCCGTAGGTCACATCCAAAGCCTTCGTCGTACTTAGGCTACCTGCACAGAAGTCATCTATCAGTAGGGGTTGGTCGCTTGAACTAGCGGACAGTAACCGTGCAAATCAGTGACGGAGAGGTGCGCCATCATGTTCAGAGCCTGCCCGGTAGCGTTATGGCTAAGGCGTTCGACTCAGAATCGTTCGTCCCGGATTCGGGTGCCAGTTCGGGCGCGATGCATATGCACTGCTAATGATTCCTAATAAGGATGAAACAGCTGTACAGTGCTTCCATGGTTTCTTTATGGTCTTTGTTTCATGAAAACAGTCATTTTTGTTCGTACCAATCAGAATGCCGAATTTTAATCGCTGTCTTCTCAATCACGCACAATGTGGCGTTTCTGCTTGGATTAGGTCGTGTTACGAAAGTTTTAAAAATTACCATGAATATAATTCTTACATCCAGTAGTCTCGTGGTCATTGAATTTCTGATTGATTTCGGTAACCGTAGGTTTTGTGGGAGTAGCTCCAACTTCACTCGAATCGAGATCATTCGTAGCAGAAAAAGCAACGAACTAGCAATTTCCTCTGCGGTATTTTGCACAACTCGTAACCTAACAAGCCGTGATTTAGATTGCTATCTCGAAACAGTTGTCCGATATCGTGTAATTTCTTCGGAACTTTCTTGGCCACGTCTTGTGGTTCGCAATCCACCGTTCATACAAACCGTACTCGGCTCGGTCTGTTTTGCCGTTGGTTCGGATTGCCATCCGATGAATCCGAGCTACGTTGTTCATCGTCAAACTGTCACCTGTCTCAGAAGGCAGGGTAAACCGAAGAAGTTTTCAAAGTGAGGCTACGGGTGCCAAAAACGCAAAACCGATCCGATGAGTAGGAGGAAAATGAAGCCGAATTGTTTGAGAAAAAGGGCCGATCGACAAACCCGTTCGGATTCATGTAAGTACCGTAAAGCCCAAAATCTGATCGACTGCTGGTCGGAAAGCAATGGCGGATCAATCATTCGCCCTAATTCTGGTCCAAAGAAAAATGAGTTTGTTACTCGTGACACGTACACAGGCGAACGAGGGTGGCGCTCAAAAGGAATACCAAAGAGGAGGCTATGCGCCTAAGAGACTAGGAACAATCGGCCAGTGAGCTTTAAACTCAACAGATCTGTATAGTCCGTTAATTATGCCAAATAAACGACAATCGTGTAGACCAGACCAGCCACACGGCATTTGATCTTTCTTGTTTGATTAGGCAGGGCGGGGTTGAACTAGACTCGAGACAACCAGCTGAAACCCACTGGAATTAACGATTGCGTTAACTAGATTTGAAAACCGCTGATATGAGGATTTGAATAGCGGGAATGTTTGTAGGAATTCGCACTTTTCTCTTTATAATCTATCACATACGGGATAAAGTGTTTTCCCCTAAGTTTGGCTAATTGTTTATTGTTTATCGCTCTTATCATCCTCTGTCTTTCTTGTCAAGGGACACGAATGTTATCACCGGGTGGTGGTAGGCAAACAAGATGCCTCTGTCCATGTGAGCTCCTCGGAATTGATACCCGCACCCGTGACGCAGTCCACACCGATGCTTCGACAGCCATCATCGACTTTGTCCGATCTGGACTCTATGAGCAAATCTGATAGGTCGGCACAGTGGGTTGATGAAGATGATGATAAAAGTAAGCACATCATAAATTTCAACATATCTTACTCAATGTGGATGATTTATTTTTCATATCCTCATTTTATTGCGCTTCGTTCCTATTTTATTCAACCAATTACCCTTCACTATTGGGATTTTGTTTGGATCGCCATGACGCGACATTATTTATTCAAATGTCAAACAAATGCGAGCCCTTCCCGCGTTGTCACAAAAGCAAGCCACTTTGTCTTTGTTCCAGAATGCGAGCAAACGGTCGGTTCCTCATCCTGCCTCCTGGCTTGCTGTCGTTCACATTCTTACCCTATGCGTCATTCATCTGAGTACAAACGGCCTTGTCGACCAGTCCTTTCTCTGTGACAATTCGGCCTTACTGTTGTAGGAATCGTCTTACCAAAGCAAAGTGCTCTTGCACTCTGAACAACCAGCCCGTAGCTTCACTTTAAGCCTACTAGCCGGTGTCAGTAGTTGTAAAACTACCCCGATAATATCAAAAACTTTATTTCAGCGAGTAGCAATATGATCAGAAGTTAGGAATACACCAATTTGTGTTGGATCGCAAGTTTACACAAATCTTTTAATAACAAGAACCCGAAGAATGTTTGGTTTGTTGAGCGCTAATTCAAGAAATTTGGTTTACGACCGGTCGACTGTTAGACCAAAGACTAGAAATCGTTTACAGGCAGAAGTTGGTTAGTGGAAATAGATGCAGTCGTGCACGCTATCCTGAACGTGAAGTGCATGGAAGATCAACCACCGATGCTATCTAGCAGAATACTAAAACGTGTTATCAATTTGAAGACAGGCAAAATCAACTTTGTGTTTACATTTTCAGCGTAGACACCTACTCGCTGTAGTTCGGCTCGTTACCGCAGTTTGGCTGAGAGTGAACGGTAGCAGTACATCAAAATGACCGGCGGTGGCCAAACGGATAAGACCGTGGCGTTCGGACGTGAAGGTCGCGGGTTCGAATCCTCCTACCGTCGGCCAACTTCCCCACTTGGGAGCCCTCTGCTGGTCGTGGCCTCCTTCCTGAAAATCGATGTACATTGTTGTTTCATTAATACAGAAACTAGCAGATAAAAAATATTAAAAAATAGCCCTTCATGCTACGGGAATTGCCACGCAGGACTCCATGCCATGTGAACCTCAGAAACGATAGATATGTATGATTCGAGTTTCTTTGTTGAATGCCCACAGATCCGTTCCCCCGGATGTCACATACAAAGAGACGTGTAAACCTCTGAGACGTCAGCTGACGAAGGACCTGAAAAATGACTGTGAACAGTGATGGGTAAAGAAATTTAGGGAGATGAGCAAATCTGCACGTATCGTCAGTAGTCCCAATCTCTACCGACTAATTAAAATTATCGGTTGACAGAAGCCAAGCGTAAGCGAGGTGATTAAGGAATCCGGCAGCACACTGATTCATTCTCAGGACCGTCGATTGGAACGTTGGGAAGAACATTTTAGGTAGCAGTTCAATTGGCCAACGGCCACAGTGAACCTTCTACCCATGCCTGTAAGTGAACCAAAGCAAATAGACACCGGTCTTTCAGCCGAAATGGAAGCGGACAACAAGGTGAATCTTCTTATACGTATGAAACAATTAGATCAGATGGACTGTTTCCACCCTTTTTCAAGGATGGTGACGAAGTGTTAACAGTGGAGTTACCCAAACTCTTGGGATCATTTCCGATAAAGACTGGTGCGAAGCTCTGATTGTACCAATTTACAACAAATAGGATAGATCCTCACGTGAAAATCACAAAGGAATTTGTTTAGTAAGCATTAAGTCAATCAATAGCCGCGAAACCGGTCATCTGCTTCCGGGGAAATTTGTCATATAACAAAAGTCTTTTTTGAAAAAAATAAAATAATTTGGGAAATTCTTTTTGATCGTTCGCACTTGTCATTTTTGAGTCTTCCCTTGACATTTTGGAGAATATTGAACCACGGAACAATAAGACTGTCAACACTCGTCACCAAGCTTTGTTCCGTCCCGACATCACCTCCAGGGTTTCTAATCGCCTCTGCTTTTTATCTTCCGGGGCTCAGCCAGAAAGACTTAACGAACCAATTGACACTAGTCAGGCATTCAAGCTTTCAATACCTCTCTTCGTATCATCGGTTGTCCACAGCAGCGTTTCTTTCGATGACCGTCAGTGAACGTGACCAGTTGAATTGGTATCCGAGCCAATGCAGTTGGTACCACGAATTAAGGTTCCGAAGAAAGGGACTGCAAATCCGATACGTTGCGGAAAGACAGGTTGTCAAGTGATAAAGGCGGGATGACCAAGGATGTGGGAATGATTTACTCTAAAAGACAGTCACCTAAGCACAGGAACATCAGCCGCACACACTACTTACAAATACTTGTGATATATATATATATATATACATATGCGCGTGTGCCTACTATGTATCGTTATATGATCGACGGAATAAAACCTTAGTCTTCGTCACTCCAGGACAATCGGTAGGTCGAATGTGACAGTTGATAAGCGAGTCGGAACATACTTCGGATAGAGTGTTTTTAATTGGTCTATCTGTCCTAGAATTTAGCTCACGTTCGTTGATCGTCTATTTCAGTCGGTATGGACAAATTTTCAGTTTTTTGTTATTTTATTTACGATGAAGATTGGACACTTTTTTATGACTACTGGTATCCAACTAGTAACGTGACGAAACTTTGAAAAACGTGCCGTTGAGTTGCCTTTTGAAATAGTTGTTTTGGCATTAAATAAGAAATCTGTAACACTTTTCCCCTCTCTCTCTCCCTCTCTCTCTTTCTGTTTGTTCGCTTGCTTAATTCCATTTTGATCGCATAAGCTGTGGGTAATTCTCGAGCTTTATCACCAAATATGAGAACAGCTTCGCGACTGGACTCATCGATTACCTGTCCTGGTGAACGAATACCGACACCTGAAACTTCACCAGAGGTGACGGAACACTCGATCAGACATTCTGTGGTGCACACTCCTGCTCAAAGTCCGGATCGTTCTGGACCATCACGCCTTGACATAGGCGTCGGTCTTTCCGTACGTTCGGCCGTTTTACTCTCTCTCTCTCTCTCTCTCCAGTTTTTCTACATTGCTACATTGCTACGACACTTTCAATGAGCGCCCAATTAGTCACATACATGTGCATATAATTGGTTTTTCAAATTTTTCTGGTGAATTTAACAAACCATCAGTTCAAGATCAGAATGGGACGCTGCAAAGGACTCCATTTTCGTTTAGCGCATCTAACTAGCCAACTGATTTCATTGGTAATCGGAAAGTGCGTTCATGTCTTTGACTATGAAGTGGAATTCACACATCTGGTGTGAAACTTGGACTAACTTCATTTGTGCGTCATTTCACACCAAAGAACGTGAAAGCGTCCATGATGTCACCAGTGCGGAGCGCTAAATGTAAACCAATGCACGGAGGGGTTCTTGATTCAACGCAATCTTTTGTTAGAGCAACTCTAACTTGGCATAGACGCTCAAGTACGCACCATCCGGTTACTTCATTTCTTCTGCCCGAATGAACGGATCGCTGTAGTATTTTTTATGAACCCCTATTCATCCGTGATGAGATACTTTTGGAGTGACCTTTCCGGTCCTGTGTCCATGGCGCCTGATGAATTTTGCAATCTGCGTTCCACTGGAAAACCCCGAGTTCAAACCCTGGGTAGGATGATCGATATACACCAATAATGAGTTCTAATAGGAGCGAAACATGAGTCTGTTGCCCCCTAAGCATAAGATTGGACGAGTCACTCAAACTTTATGCATGAAAAATAATGTCCAAAAGGCAATTTGTCAATCATAGAATTCAAACAATGTTCACTTTCACATGCCACCATCAGCACGGTTGTTAACACATATTTTGGATCTTTTCCAGACAAGTCCTGTCAAAAATTAACCCCCCGCCACTCAAAAAGGCTAGAAAAAGGAAGATATGAAATTTTTACTTTTAGTCTTTATTGAAGAGAGGTACCTTTGTCTCCAAACGAACTCACACAAGTAGCTGTCCACTAAAGATCGGTGTGTGCTGCACTGGGGCAGGTTTCGCCTTGCGTGGTTTTTACGGCGAGATATTATCGCTTCATCGATCTCGACGTGTAGACCTGGGCCGCCGATAACTTCTGGAGTCTGCCAAAGCCGCCAGGCACAAACTTTGCGAAGAAAGTTCTTCCAGTCTGCAGCGGTCATGTGGCTAATAGATAATTCTTCTTAGGAGAATTTGATTTTTGGCAAATTTTTGGACCAGCAATACACGAATAGAATTACTGTTCTAAACTCCATCCTAGATCGCTCCAGCCAAGTTCCCTTTCGAAGACCGATTTCTTGCCAATGCTGTCGGACATTACATCTCCGCCTGTCAGAAACAGTTGAAAGTGTCATTTGGTGGCCATAGTTGCATTTAAGGTTTTACGTCCGAACGGAGAAACTTTTTGCACAAAATGAGCCCAAATGCGGATAATGAATTGTTTTCATCAAAATAGGTCAAGGTTGTGTGCTGCCAAAAAGTGGCGGGGCTTAAATTTTCGCGCATCCACTTTTTGCATTTGTGTTGGGGCTTATCTGGAAATGATCCAATATTTCCTTAGTTACGAACTACAGAATGATTTTTTTTTCTATTTCCTTAATAAGACTGTAAAATTGGTACGGTAATTGTCAGGACATAGTACTGGATAAATCCTCATGCCTATTACACTAAAAGTCAAAAAAATGATCCCCTATGATTTCCATAGCATTCCCATTCCAAAACATCAATCCGCCGCAAAGGCATTTCAGTAATCATCGACCAAATGTGTCTGATTGAAATGGACAATAAGAGTGAAAACGACCTGAAAATCAGACCGTTAGATAATGAATGTGCTTCAACAGGGTTTGAAGCAGTGGTCTACTCAGGTCAACATCCCAATGCTTGCCCACGTGTTATTAGTATGTCTTCGGCTAGGGTGAAAATGTGCGCTACACGACAGAACGAAGAAAAACCGGATATCTGAGGCTGAACGAATTGGGATCAAATGTCCAGAGGTGGCCAGTACGCTGCCAAATACCAGGTCACATATCCATGACCGGAGGTCGTTAAGTTGTTTAAGCGTCTGTCACCGAAAGAGTCAGGTTGAAGTCCCCGATCCTTGGTATTAGACGGCAACTCGTTGTCGTCCGGCTCGTTGTCACACCTGACCTAATAAGACCTTATGTGCTTCTATGTCACTCCTAGTATCGAGGGTCGGTGTTGCGGGTTTCGCCACGTGTGTATTCAATCCTAGTGTTTATGAGGCACGTCCGTTCCACCGCACTCATGCTTCAAGCATACCACAAAACATAAATAAGCTGACTTGGAACTGTCGCTGCATCCACGTCAGTTGGCGCTTACCTCGGTGACGTAGTCATTTAAAACAATGATTGATGTTTTGCACCGAACAATATTGACAGGCCGTTTCGAGTTTGATTATCAAAAGGCGGAAAATATCATTAGTCGAATTAGTTTGTGAGATGAGCACGCAATCGACCACTCAATCTAACTGTGAGCAGCGATCTGAGATTCTGGTCGATAACAGTTTCTCATAATGCGCCGCATTGTATGATAAACTTTTATGCGGTAGAAAAATTGCGTCTCATCCAAAGCACGGGGCAAACCTAATGCTGTCGGTTGGGAAAAGGATCACGGTTTCAGAATAAGGAGATCGGGTTCAGCAATGTGGATTAAAACAGAGCTCGCTCATGACTTCTACGAAGAAATGGTATTGTAATTGACTTTGCACCTGATTCTGATAGAGCTGTTTCATTGGGTTTCGGTGTCTCCACAACGGGGGACCGTACCAGCCAAATCACGATCAATACACAGGCGTGGATGTAACCCATTCTTCCCAAACGGCGAGCAAGTGCAGAACGCTAGGTCAGAATGAGTCCGCTTTATCCCATTGGCTACCAGCGTCCAGACGACACAGTGGCGTGATGGGAAGGCAAGATTGCAGATATGCGAACCGAGAACACCGTATTGTCAGCTAAGCCAACCAATCAGGATGGGCGGTCCAGACTCAACAAAAAGGGGACTTGAGGTAGATCACATGAATTGCATAGAACAAGATGGACCAATCGAAGCGCGACCCGGACAACCGATTAAGTGGTAACAGTCGGACAAGCGCAAAAAATGCTAGCAAAGCAACCTATAAATACTCGATGAGTTTACTTCCTAGGTCTGGAATTCTGTTTGCCAATTGGCTCCGGTAGCTTTCACTTGGGATCGTGAGACGACCGGGCGATAACGGTCTAGGGGTAGGGTCGGCCTACTGTACTGAAAGGCAGCAACCGGTAAGAGAGAAATGACGATAGTCGGCAACTTCGTCTTCCTTAACTAGAATGCATCTCAAATATGATAAAGTAGAGTTTACATGAGTGCTACTACGAGAAGGAATCGGTTTAAGTATTGGAAGAATGGTCGAATGCAAATGGCAGGAAGACAAATGGGACATATGGAAGTCTCAGTGGAAATTTTTTTCAACACACCCCCTGGTGTGCGGATCACCGATTCGGTTGATGAATCAGTCAGTTGGGATATAAGGGGAACAGTTAGGTGAGAGTCTTCCCCAAATACGCCTCGGAAAAATTACGAGTGGAAAAAAGGGAAGACGGGAAGCACATATTGCTAAATGAAACCAATGAGAGTTTACCTGGCGTCAGATCATCTCAGTCTGCAGAGTCCAAATGGCAAATTATGTTATCTTTTATCGCAATCGAAAATGGGGCTTGGCCACCCCAAATTGTTGTTTGCTGTGATACCTGAGTACTTGACGGACTCGGCTCCCGGGGACGGGACAGCGTTGATGACCGACTGGCCAGTCCCCTTGAAGGTTGCGAAAAGCAGCGCGCGTGCTGTTCCAAGACGACGGTCCAATTAAGAATAAAAGTTCTCAATTTTTCGTAAGTTTTCACAGCAAGGTAAAAGACCGGTTTGAGTAGAAGTTGGTCAACCGAAAAACAGCATTATCAACGTCACCTAGGAGCTGTGCAGGCACATGGGGGGTGGTCGCGAAAAGGTATGGGGAAAAAACAACGCTTCGAAGAACACCGGAATTATTAATGGGGGAACTGGATAGGTGATAGTCAAATTCAGTTCGTGAAGCCCTACTAGAAAAGTTATCTTTTAATCTTGACTATTTGGAAACGGAACCGTCAAAAGACCCGAGCTTATCAAGGAGAGAGCAGAGAACCGATGTAAACGTAGATGAATAATCCAAGAAGATACAATGGCCTCACGGATACAAAGTGCCAGAGTGGTACATTCTGAGTTTCCAAAACGACCGGGCTCGTACTCAGTGGTTTTATCGAGCTAGGATTCTCGAACACGGATCACACATGTGTTTGCATGAGTTCGAGAGTCCAAAACACTAGCTGATGACAATATCTTCCCGTCGAATTGCAACCAAATTTCAGTGCTCACCAAAACAGAGACAGTCAACTTACTTGGAATTGTGCGAAGCAAGGCATCATCCTAACAACCACGCCCGATTTTTTTGATTAGTTTAATTTTGGCGGAAGTTTATCCAACGATAATGAGAATGATGAATCAGAACCGGTCTGGATTGGAATTTCCTCTGAGTAACGAATCTGAGATATCGTACAGAATCGAATTGCATAAAACAATTCACCATGTGATATCATCGTTCAACTCACCATAAAGAAACCACGGGAGCACTGTACAGCTGTTTCATCCTTGTTAGGAATCATCAGCGTAATGGCTAAGGGGTTCGACTCAGAATCGTTCGTCCTTATTCGGGTTCGCATCCCGGTTCGGGCACGGTGGATATGCACTACTGATGAGTCCCTAACAAGCTGGATGAAACAGCTGTACAGTGCTTCCATGGTTTCTTTATGGCGAGTTGAGCGATGATATCACATGGTGAATTATTTCATACGAACATTCAATCTCCTACTACTAACATGTACCAAGAACCGAATTGATTTGGTCCAAGCGACAGTTCCAGAGAACAACGAGTTGCTATGCAACTAATTGAATAACACGTCAAATTAATTGCTGCTTAACTTCTTCCATTTGTTTCATTTGGAAACTATCTTTAGAATCCAAACATCTCACGAATTTATATTGTTCTTCAAGGTTATGCTCTTCCAATGAAACGTACTTGCATTTAACAACGCCGCAATTCGTTCAGCCTCTGATATCCGGTCTTTCTTCGTTCTGTCGTGTAGCGCACATTTTCATGCTAGCCGAAGACATTCTAATAACACGTGGGCAAGCATTGGGATGTTGACCTGAGTAGACCACTGCTTCAAACCCTGTTGAAGCACATTCATTATCTAACGGTCTGATTTTCAGGTCGTTTTCACTCTTATTGTCCATTTCAATCAGACACATTTGGTCGATTATTACTGAAATGCCTTTGTGGCGGATTGAGGGTGTTTCGGAATAGAAATAATATCGAACTAACTGTTTGTTCGTTCGTCTGTATAACCATCATGTCTCATATTTTTTGTCAAAGTTTTATACTCACAAAATGACGTTTTGTGTGTTTGTCTGTCCAACCTGTCGTGATCGCGAACTCGGAGCATTGTACACGAATCGACTACTGTTGGACCAATTTGGAAACAGTCTCCGCAATTTGACTTGTGTCTTACACACTCCAGTACTTCTTAATGTCACCTGGACTGGTTTTAACTTCGGTCAATTTTTTCTAATATCTTTTAATCGGTTTTGATTTCGAACGAATCCGTCAACGTGAGCTAAATCTGGATGCACACGCAGGGTCATCAGTTACGTTTGCTTTTGTTTAAGCATTGTCGACCTTATTAGCTTCAATTTAAAGTCGTTTTTTTGGAGAACTCATGAAAACGTCTATGCAGGTCATGGCCGGTTCACTTAAATCTGAAAAGGTTTCGACAATGATGCGTTGTCGGCATAACTGGTACGTGACACATGAAGGCGCATTATGGTATCTTATTTCTGAACATGTACAGAAAGCAAACAGGTCCCGATCAGGAATATAAAATTATCTCTATGGTTGTCGGAAGTTAACAAAAGTGACCTTAAGTCGGTCAACTTCAAATGCTCTCTTAGCACTGATTACTGATTTTCTGGACTGTTAATTGTCAGAAGTGTACCAGTATTGTTTATACTGTATTATCAAGATTTTGTCTTAGCCATCCAGATCGTGTGATCCAAAGTAGACAACGTAGGCGAGGAAATCAAATTCCGAGTTTGACGTTTGGCTGGCAAACGTTTCATTGCCATTCGAGGTCATATCGTCGATGAATGTGCGCTACTCACCAATCAGAACTCCCCCAACAATCAACAACCGGAGCTACGATCAACACATTTTCCAATCCGTTGTGGGCATCAAATGCGCCTGACATATTCCATGAAGTTAAAAGCTGTCTTTTTGGGATAATAAAATAATATCCCACGAGATTATTTTAGGTATTTGATAATAAGAATAAAGCACCATGGCGAGCGAACTCATCGTTTCTGGTTGGTCTTATCAAAGTCGGTATAGAACATTAAATATGACCGAAGATAGCAGTTGGGCATAGTTGTTTGGATGAGGATTACTCGTAGAAATGTGCACAATGTCACTCGGACCAACAAAATGCTGTTTATCACTAAAATTTCATTTGAGTAAGTAGGAGCGCGAATGGAGAACGAGTTCCTTTATGAATCACATCGTGATTCGTCGGAAGTTTTTCGCAGTTCAAGCAAGGATGTCCTTCAGAAAGAAGTCCGAAAGCATGACTTCTCGTTGTTGGTGGTGTGTTTCGCATAGAACAGATGAAAAAAGTTTTCCCGGAAGCAAACTACCGATTTCGCGGTTACTTCCGCTCGTCAGGTATGCGTACCTAGTACTCCTCAACCCAACCCTGGATGCATTTCAGCACCTATTCATCAGCTTCTCAATAGAATCTCATTTTAATCATTCGGAGTGTGGATAGATGGAATGTCCACTAATAGGTCACACGATGATTCATCCGAAGTATCTCGCCAGCCAGGCAAGGCATGCCTCACGAGTATCAATAATCATAAAACTGGTGTTGTGCTCCCGGAGAAGTTTTGTTTAACCAGTTATATGCGAAACATAGTACCGACAACGAAAATACTGTTTCCCCGCACTGTCCAGTCTTACTCTTATTCATCACCAGAACATTTTAATGCATTGTATATATTGCACGAAAACTTTGTGTTCAATAATTCATTATCTTGTTTATATTCTAGATTATCGCCACTTTTCGACCAGTGCCGTGTTTCGGTTTTATTGGCGGTTTGCGATTGGTCGTGTCAGCAAGCAGTGAGAGGAATTGGTGACCAATTAGGTTGAGTCCTGGATTCCACTTTAAGAGATCTCTGATTGATTGAGAAACGATTCGTCATGTGATATAAGTTTTCATCAATTCGTTGAAAAATATGGAAGCGACTAAATGGCCATTTTCTCTAGCTAGCCTAGAACTCATCAACAGTAGTCCGTCTGACTCCTCTGATCACTGGGACCAAGTAGGAGTGAAAAAAATTAGCAACTCAATTTTACCGGTGATATTCTTACTGATAGATCCAAGTAAGAAATTACTACGAGTTAACGATAAACTCCTATGGTTGGAATCCATTTCTATCGTTTAACGGACCTGCCCACACAGATAGTGAACAGTGAGACATTTTAGGGACACTGGGTCGACTACGGTTGGTACGCCATAGAACGACGCAGTGACTGCCCCAGTACAACAAACGGGATGCACAACACTTTGAATAGATAATCACATCTATTTGTATTTTTCATCCCAGTCTGTTTCTGTCAATCAGACTGTATAGTGTGGGTTGATACTGCGTGATCCAGTAGTCCGCGACCAAGGTGAATTAATTTCATAATGTCGTTTAAGCCCCATCGTTTGGTTCTGTGGGGTTATTAAAGCATTGTAACAGATATGGCCAGCATGAAAGACTTGTATATGAGCTAATTTCATCACTAGTAGGATATCTTGTCAAATGGATCACGCTTTACTGCAAGATTGCAACCCTCGGACGAGATATTTTTGATGGGATTTGAATTATTTGTCAGCACAACTTCAGAAGTTCATTGTTTGCTATTCGGTTACGTGTATTTTCTTCTCCGCTATACTATTTCCTCACTAAAACTCGCAAGACGAAATGTAAAATATCCGAGTTCTCCTCGCTTCTCTTTCGTACAGAATCGGTCATCTCCACTGCTGGACCGCTTGAATCGGCGAACTGAGGCAACCAGTTTCTCCGAATCCGATGAAGTCTCTGATCATCGGATCAAAACACCACAATCCTCCCCGAGTGCGACGCGTCCCGTGGTTCGCACACCTGCCAGTCCGATTCAGTGAGTCCACTTGTCGATCAGCCATAACGTGTTTCACGATGTGATCTGTCGTGTAGTCGTGTAGCCGCAAGATGCAACGCAGGTAACTTTATGCGATTTTGGAAATATCATGTAGCATTAAGTGATATCCGTAAAGGTCAAACAAGTGATTGTAGGCAATACAAGAAGCTCTGTTGGAAACGTATTCACCGTACACATACGACCGAATCCATTCAGCCAGTCTCTACCCCCGTATGTGATTCATGTTCGTGTGCCATCCAAACAATGGAGAATGAGTTTAAAATTGAAATCAACCTGACGGGACAATCAACAATGCCGAGCCGATACCATTGAGCAATAAGCTGACTGGATTATCAACCGTTAAAAATGGAAAAGCTCCAGAAATTATGGTGGGATCAGTAGATTGTAAACGACAGACAACTCGAATGTCAACTGACCAATTCGTCTCTCTCACAGTAGAGGGGGTTTCACGCAATCGTGAGAATAGAAGCGAATGCCTGGCACTCTCCACCAATGCGACTGAACTTTGGTAGCCAGTCCAGGGGAGATGACTAAACCGTGATTCCAAACTAGCCACGGGCGGCGTACGACACACGGCTGTATGCTCACCGAAATTTGTGGCGACGTGGTGTATCCGGCACCCAGGCTGTCTAGCCCCATCCGAAGGGCTTATGAACTGAGCAGTCAGTCACCGGTTCCCAGTCTGTTACGTGACTCTCAGATCGACTTACGTATGTTTACACCATTTAGTCACACGCTCGGGGCAGAGTCGACTAGGTCAATCCTCTAATTCGGTTTGGGCAACCGGTCAGTAACCAAACAACAGATACATCATGGTTCCTGATGGATAGCCAACGATGGGGAGATGCCGAACAGAGGTAGTATATGTGGCGAATTCTCCAAAAAATATTTTTCTCTCTCGCTTATCGTTTCCAACCCTCGCCATGTCCTGCACACAGATTTGTGCAAGCGAAACAGAACGAAAATCCATAATCTCTCATTCTCAACGTAAATGTACACAGACGCTGACTTTGCCAGCTTACAGCACACGGACTCGACAATATACGACTCAGTCAAAGTTGCGTCACCATGTTCTAGCTCAACGATGCCCAGTCGAGTCTGCAATACGTCATTGATTGAATATTTGATCGGGTTTCATTCACGATGACTTCAATTTTCATCACGACCATTCACGGGTCTCGACAAAATCGGGATGCAAACGGACGAGGTTAGATTAATTGGGCGTATTCGAGGTTCAGATGTTGATGAAAAGGCTACGAGAATGAAACGCAGGCAGTGTTCACTGTTTCTTACAGCACTCCAATCGGTCATTTCATTTCAGGCAATCTTCGCTATGGACCTAAAAACGAATGACAATGCTGAGTTGGTCATATTAATCGTGACTGCTTGAAGTTCGTTACATCGTTTCTGCCATGTTCCTTTTGAATTTCGTCACCCTATTGCTTTGAAAGATGAATGACGAGAAAAACGTGTCTTTTTACACGTAGTTTGTTGAGTCACACAAGACGTGATCGTCGCAATAAGGCTCATCAAAGGAAGGTGATAAACACAGTAGTACGTACGCCTTATCTGAGTTTCTGAAACAATTATATCACCATATTCTTCTATCAATAATACGAAGGAAACGATGTCCAAATACGAAAGTCTTCTCAGATTTTATGATCTCAACGAACTGAACTTACTGTTGCCGCGCATACTCGGCCGATGGTCGATAACCGGATATCACGCTGATACCACAGATACATCAGTTTGGTAAATACCAGGCCAAACCATGCGAGTGCACGAAGACGCCTCATCCGATATACGACCATCTGGTGAGATACAACGACAAAGTAACTAAATTTACCTACATTGTCCAGTCGTTCCCGGCCAAGCAAGAACAACGTTGAACTTTGAGCCAGTCCAGTCCTGCAACAGCATTTGGCCCTTTGAAGATGAAAAAACACCCACACACTATCGTTCCAACTGTCGAGAAAAAACCTGCAACTTAAGTCGTTTTTGACTCAATAGCACAACATCGTCCGCCTTTTCGGAAAGCCTATCTTGAGGATGGCCTCCACTTCGCTTGGAGGGCTGATATCTGCTTGCATTGGCTCGCTTGCAGACATGCAGTTCATGGTGACCGTGGGCCAACGAAGTTGTTTCTCAAAATGTCCTGCACAAAGCTCCAGTCGATGGTACTGAGGCCGGCGGTGACCAAACGGATAAGGTCGTGGCGTTTGGACGTGAAGGTCACGGGTTCGAATCCTTCCACCGCCGGTCAACTTCCTCACTTGACCAGCCTTCTGCTAGCTACGGCCCCCTTCCTGAAAATTGACGTACATTGTTAGTTTATTAATAAAGGAAGTAAAAAAAACAAAAGAAGAAAACTGAGCCATCGCCATATTTGTTTCTCGCTGTCGGCAATCACGATCCGATGGCTCTTTGGCTTAATTAGCTAGATCAGCATTCCCCCATCATCTTTTCGTTCGACTTGACAATAACCAAATCCATTGTTTACCTATGCGGAAAACGTGAACTACATTATTGCTCGCCCATCAGCCATAACCTAATTATGTTGCTTCTTGAATTTGCCTATTAATCTAACTGTCAAAAAATGCACGAAGATTACTTTTTACAGTATTACCAAAAAATAGTTCCTCTGAGTTTAAAATAAATTCCCGAGTGTTATTTTACCGCCAAAGTCCAACAACTTGTGGACTCTTATGATGAGGTTTGCACGAGTATTCTCGGCATTCCGTATTAGTATGTATCTCGAAATTGTTTGAATATTTTTCTTGAGCATTGCGGTGCGTAGAGCGTACATTTTAGTCAACTTCACAAAAAGTCCAGCGGAATAAGATCCGAAGATTTATCTGGCCCGTGAATGGTCATGATGCGGACAGTTCAGTCTCTTGCTCATTGGTCTGACCAAGGGAAAATTGACGTCACTGTGTTTGAAACCCGATCAATCACTGTCGTTCTGCAGACTCAACTGGGCATCGTTGAACTAGAACATGGAAATGCAACTTTGACTGTATCGTATATTGTCGAGTCCGTATGCTGTAAGCAAGCAAACTCAGCGTCTGTGTACATTTACGTTGGGGATGCGAGATTGTGTATTTTCGTTCTGTGTATGTGTGTGTCTTACTGATATGAGAAAACACAATTTGGCGAACAAGCTCGTTTTCAGCGATTCGTACTCATGCCATTACATCACTATATATCTTGACAAAAATTTCACTATAGGAAGGATTGGATTAGTCAGAACTAACGATTGTGGACCGTTTTGCTTACCTTGGTAGCTGCGTGTCCAACGATGGTAGCTCGGCAATGGAGGTGAACACGCGTATATCCAAGGCTCGGGCAGCTTAAGCTGGACTGAACCACTTGTGGCTTCGGCATGATATTTCACTGAAGTTAAAAGGTCGTGTGTACTGTGCTGCAGTGCGTTCAGTTCTGCTGTACGGTTGCGAGACGTGGAGTATGCGTGTGGGAGATGTTCGCTGTTTGGAGGTTTTCGACCACCGATGTTTACGCAGTATGGCTAGGACTGGATGGAGTGACCGGGTGAGTAATATTGAGGTTAGGAGTCTGGTATTGGGTGCTGCTTTTGAAAATGACTTTTTTCAGCGCATGAAACTTAGTAGACTACACTGGTTGGGTCACGTGTTGCGTATGTCGAACACTCGTCTACCATATCGTGCCTTATTTTGTGTTCCTCCTAAGGAATGGAAGAAGCCATGTGGAGGTCAACAGATGACGTGGCAACGTGGGATGAGAAAATGTACAGCGAATTTAGGTAATGTAGGTGTCTCACGCCTTCGTGGTTGGGGTCCGAAAGACTCGTCGATTTGCTGGCTGCAGACACTGAAGGATATGGCAGTGAACCGTGAACAGTGGTGATCGTGTTGTCATTTTCTATCGAATCAGAATGATTGAAAACACGTGCGATTGTACAGTTAGAATGTGTATCGTGTGTTGGCGGCAGCAGCGTCTTATCTTTTGCCGCCTGTGTAGGTCCACTCCCTGTTCCCCTTGGATATTCACTCTTTTTGTATAAACGCGTAATTGAGGGAAGGCAGCGGTCGGTAAGGCTTGCCTTGCTGTTCAACGCTGGACGGTGATGTTGATGATAATAATGAAAAAAATATGGGTGGGGAAGGGATTTGTGGTGTTACATGCATAACCTGAATACACAAGAATGTGTTGTGTTGATTGTTTTGTTGTCTAGGCTTTGTATAGGGACGGAGAGTGGGCCAGGGGAGTTGAAGCGCAACCACAAATTGATTTTGAGTGCACAGTAGAGGATTGTGAAGATGGATCGCGACGGCTTCCGCAGTGCTCAGAAGGCGACACTGCTAGCCAGGGTCGGGGATAGTTTGCGTCGCATTCACGGTGTGGTTAGTCTGTGCTAGATGTGAAACAACTGCGCTATTATTACTTGACTTAATTGTTCCAGTACCCAACCATGCACAGTGGTACTCACGGATGCGTTCAGACAAGCGCCTGGCCTTGCGGCCGATGTACATTGTCCCACAGGAACAGATAAACAGATGAATAAATACATTGAGATTACTCAATGCAGCCCACTTGCTTCTGTCCGAAGTCACTAGATGTTTGTGCAACAGCGAGCTTTGTTTGCAAGCCCTGTCGTTGTTAAATTGTGTAACCCTGTTGCCAAGTTCGACACGTTAGGCGCAAGTACAAACTGTCAAAATGTTCACCCGTCGACCAACTTACCTTGTAGCAAATTATAATTCCAACAAAGTTTTGATGATGAACTAATTGAGGTCACCTTGTTCGTAACAGGTTTTTCTTATCGGGAGCCTGTTACATTGAATGGTTGCTGATAACGAGTGTCATCTACGCTCATTGCAGAGGTATCAGATTTCGAATGTGCTCATCCATTACCACGCGGCAGCATTGCACCAATCACGTCAACCGATAAGCTAAACGAAAATACCGCATGAGGTAGTCAATGAGGTCCTGTGAACCAAATTAACCAGCAGAAATATCGATCCGGAAGTGTTGATCATGCAAAACCAGTATAAACGATTTGATTCCGACTAAAAAATGGATATTTGTATCCGCTTAGTTTGGCTTTTCTCACTATAATTGGTGAAAATGGGCGGCAGCAGTCGAAAGTTCGAAGCGACTGAACATTTCCTCGACAAAGCAGAACAGTGGTCTTCTATTTTTTGTGTTTTAAAACTGTCCGTCGTTTTACCGGTTAGTACTTTATCTGGTTATCCTAACAAAGCCAGGTGTTCTCGTCCAATTAATATAATTTGTCAATTAGAATACCTAGATGGTTTTGTATTATCCCTCTCGTTCTGCTTTGCTTTATTCTATCTTCAGCACGGCTGCGGCGGTTTGTACGCAAACCTCACCCTGTCATCAAGAGCCAGCGGTCGAAGTGACGAGAAATCAGTACGACTCGGAATCATCAACCCTTGATCCAGATCGACACAGTTGTACAGATAGTCACTTTGCTTCCGAGATTGAATTCAGTTTGACCGCCCCAAATACGTTCAGTGATGGTATGTGGTTGCTCGACCGGTCGGAAGGAGAGGCACCTTGTCAAGTTGATCAAAAGGCGTTTGGACTGATCACAAGTAACGTAAATCTTGGTCTGCACGGATCCGCATCTCACATGTCTGCGGTAAGCAATGTGTTCTACACATATAATAATCCTGATGTTGCATTTTGAGATTACCAATATTGTGTCGTAATTAACCACCAGAAATGTATAATAATCAGATAAGCCCAAACTTAAATCTTCCCCACCCACCCCCACCCCATAAATGTCCATCAGTTATTCCTGGTTGGCTACTAAATGGAAGGCTTCATTGTATAGTTGGCGAAAATTTTCCCTACAGTTTGCGCACTCAAAATGCACCTCACAAATTTTTCCATTGTTTTTTTCATTCCTTGTGCATCCTTATTCGCGTCGTGGGTGTCATTCTATTCCGTTACTTGTGCGACACGAAAATGAATAGGCATATAACAGTCCTGTAAACGAGAACATTTAAGGTAAAAAAACATTTCGGCAAAGAGAAATTCCAATTGGGATCATGTCAATGACAAACGTCCATTTTCAGTTTCATCCCTCCATATTGATCAGTGTTTTCTTATGGTACTCATTTCAGTTAATTACTGTACTACTTGCCGCGTTATTTCGCAGAATTTCTCGGACTTCAGTAGAATCGTATCTGGCAGGTGTACGTTTGCACGTCAATTGTAGACCAATGCACAGACAGTCAGTGTGTAACTTGTGCGACACACGCAAAGATTTGTTCCCGCTTCAAACCTTTGTGAACAAGATCTCCACAAGCTAGCCGGATGGTAATTCCGAATCGTTTCGACCTAATTCAGAATGATTTTCATACAATTCGAGAATAATGTGAGAAACGGTGTAGAGGTTTATCTGTCGTTTACCATTTTCTGACCATCATTTAGTAGCGTCTGACTGTCACCTAGTGACCTCATGTTGTTTTTAGCAAGTCCCCGTCTGTACCACTTCAAGACCGGATTGAAATGAGAAGCCACAAGTTTGGTTTGAGAACAAACGGCTGCGATTAATCTCACACGCGTTTGGTATATCACTTTGGACAACTGATTACATAAGTTACCTTAAATATATATATATAAATATCACAAATCTTAAAATGTAAATAGTGTGCCATCGGAATCGCTACGAAGGGTGAAAACAATGAGCAAAATAGAAGGAAGAAAAAGAAAAAATGTGCAAAGTTCACAACGCAAGCTAATTCTTCTATTCCCCATCTCCATCATCGGTCATCAATCGGGATCCATAATTAGTCCCGTGTGGGCTTGTTACAGCCCGGCTGCCCAAACCAAAGTATAGGGTTGATTTAGTGAACCCCATGCCGAGCCTTTGACTAAATGGTCTAACCCACAAGGCAGCAGGATGGTCTGAAGGTCACTTAACTCACTGGGGCCGGTGACTGTGTTCAGTCCTTTGGATGGGGTTAGACATCCTGGATGCCTAGAACACTCCCTCACCACCGTCGCCGGTGATCACACAGCCGTGTGATTCGTATGCTGCCTGCGGTTGATTTGGCTTCATGATTTAACCAATTTCCCTGGTCTGATTATCAATGATCACTTAACCCGACGGAAAGCGCCGGGCGTTCACCTTCGTCCTGGCACTTTAGTAGGAACATCTTCACTAAAAAGCAATGAGCAGGACTTTCTTATCCGGGGCTATTGGAAGGCCATTCACTTGGGGACATTTAGAGAGGCGTTCAAGGCGAGCAGTCAACTCAGAGATTGGCACACCTACGTCTGACCATGCTGAGGTATTTAGAAGTAACCAGAGAGACTGAATTTCCTTGTTTATCGGTATATCCATATATGGATCCGCGGATAGGTATGTTTCGTTTTTTTAATGCAGAGGAATGTGAATCTTCATTTTAATGACATGACAGTGCGAAAGTGATAAAATTCGCAACTCGTCTTTTTTGCCAACTGTAGAATGAAGCCGTCTATAACTGGTCACCCAGGAACAATTGGTGCACGTGACTTGATAGTCCGAATTGAAGGTAAATTAGTGATTACGATTTTGACTAAGAAAAACAAACTGAAGCTACTAACTAACGTGAATGGAACGCTTTGAAGGAACCGATTGTGAGATGCAAGCAAGTATTTTTATCTTCTCTAACGCGCACACAAACTATGCCAAATGATGCTCGAATGATACGACGAGCAACACCGTGGAAAACAAACCTGGCAAATTCAAGCGAATATCTGTCGAGAGCTGATTAGCAAACGCCAAGGCTTCACCTTTTTTTGTCCACACAATGGTGTGTTTAGTCGATGGATCGATAAAACCGCCCGGACGCCTAACAGCCTTGGATTGCAGTTTCGTAGGCTGGTCAGGGGCAGCTAAAAGACGGAGACGCCCATGGTAAACCCTGAATCACTTTGGCGACCGGAAACGCTCGATTATCGGACGATTTGTTGAACCTGTTGGTTCTCTTGGTGACGTATGGCGTGTGTGCCTAGGACACCGTCGCCGTTCATACGTTCTCAGCAGAGATAACGCGAATTTGTCGTCTGCATCAATCACTTTAGTGTACCAAATTTTCTGTTCAGTATCATTACTGAGATATCCCAGTTCCAGCTATTTTACCCTACCGTATATCGTTCTTTTGATGATACAACAGGTGATCCCGTGCATATATATACATATATATTTATATATATATATATATATATAACCATGTCGAGCTTGCAACCAAACCTTTCTTTCTCCGTACATCCCCCTAGTCTACCTCAACGTGGGACGAGGGAAAATCATCACGTGAGCGTCGATTAAGTGATGGTGAACAGTCATCAGTAAAACCGTTCAACACTTCCGCCACTCGGCTTGGGCCAATGAATAATCCGTTGCTCGAACTGATGGCATTGCAAGGCTCAAGAAGTCTTCACGTGACAAATTTGACAAATCGTGAACGAATTCATGTTGAGCGGATCACATCCGATTTGCGTAACGCCAAATCTCAAGCACAAAATATCGATTGGCTTACGACTCTTTCAGGATTGGGCGATCATGTACGATCACGATCTGTTTCCGGTATGGACAAGTCCAGTTCGTCTCAGTGTTCTGCGCGTAAAATATCCGAACCGAAGGACAGCCTAGGGGAGTTAACACCCGAACAACCAGTAGCTAATAAAGTTGTACGTACCGATGACTCAGACTCATCGAAAACTCCATTGTCACCGGGCGAACAACGTCTGCTTGATCAGGAACCAAAACTGACGGGTTAGTTATCGTCGACAAATTAATTTTGAATTCTACTGTAATTGTTTGAAATCAATTTAGTGATTGTCAGTCATATCGTTCCTGGTTGCTTTTTCTAACACTCCGAATAGCGTAACGAATTCATAACCCCGTTTATCTCAATTCTCTTCTTTCACGTGATAAACAGGCCTGTAGACTTTAATTTGGAAAAAGGAATTAATAAACAGAAACTCAAAAGGGTTGCGTATTCAATCCTAATATTTTCATGCCAAGTGATTGATCATATAGTATTCAGAGTCAAATCATCACTAAAAGAACATAGTATTTTATTCGTGATAGGAGTCATAAGTAATGCATCTCCATGGGCTCCGAACCGGAACACGAGCTCGGAAAGTATGTCCGTTAACACAATGGATTGCTGTGTAGTTCACAAATTTTGCTAATATCCCGGATCCGTACAGATTGTTCGTCGTTGCCGGACAACCAAACTTCCTTAGATGATAACCTTTCAGTAGCTATGCTTCAGCTTGTCCGATCATTTATTTCATCTGCCTCGAGGCAAGGCAGGCATCCGTCTAGTGTATTCGGGTCTGTTCGTTTGATTTATTGTTTTTCCATCCTAATCGATAATCGGAGGGGGATCAATCATTCGATGAAATAGTGAAACAAAAATGGTGCTGGATGAGTAAACGAAATCTCTCTAAATACAAGACCAAGCAACAACGGAAAAACTCGTCATGGATTCCAGCTAGGTCGTACCTTCACTTCGCTGAGACATTCACTCTAGGGTGTGTGGTGGACAACCGTCACCTTGTTCGTATCCCACGAATCCATCAGCGAACCAAATCTACGGAAGTCGTTACAATTGACCATATGCGTTCGACCTGTGTAAACGCAGTTTCCACCGCATATACAGTACAAAGGGGATTAGGTTGATCGCATCTCATTTCCAATACTGGCAGGTTTTAATTATAATTAAATCACACCACTTGGAGTGTGGAGTGGAATGATATGAAATCTTGAGGTGAGAAACATAGTGCAAGAGAGAGGTCCCGCTCTCATTCAGTCATTGGGTCTTTGTGAGCCTTACTACCTATGTTCGCATCCATTTGTCGCGCCTCTTGTCATGGGATTTGTGCAAGCTTCCCACAGTGTCACACAGACGAGCTAGTCTATCTGAGTGGGTCGATTTTCCCCCTTTCGTCGGATAGTTGACACCTGTTACGATTTTCCGTTGATGTTCAGACGATGTGTACTGCGTAGATGCGTTTTTATGGAGTTCAATTTGTGGCACATTTCCTACAATAATAAGAACCCTGTCCCCGTTCAGAAATGACCAATTGAGAAAAAGAACATCTGATGGGCTAACGAAATGTGGAAGAAATGAGAATATCCACGCACTTCGTTGCCGGAATGTCGAAAGTCGACGAAGAAAGTTTGAGAGAGATTCAAGAGCACAAAGACAACGGACAGTGTATATCTTATCCGGAGAGAGGCGAGGTATGGGAAGAAACTCCAGGAGAGAAGAAATTACCTATAAGAAGTACTATGTCTAATCTGTCCAGACGAAAACACACGTCCCTTATAGCAAGATCTTTTGTAGGGGCATTAACGAGGTAAGCTCTCCCCCATGACCGTTTAGTTCTCCAACTTTAGACCCATTCAAAATCAAGTGGGACTATTTGAAGATAAAAATTATGGTAATAGAAAACATTACAAATTGCAGCCCAGACGCAGTCCAGGACACTTTTTATCCAAAGCGGCACAACCTCTTGCGCACAGCAAGGCAGGTGGACATCACGATTTTGGCAAGGGATATGAATGCTAGAGTTGGTCAGTTGTCCTCGAACGAGACACATTCAAAAGATCCCTTTGGTCTTGATTCCTGTCGTTCTGAAAACGGGGAACGGTTGTTGACTTTGTGCTCTGACCATAAATTGTTTCTCACTAGTTCAAACTTCGGACGTTCCAGTCGCCGGTACGCCACCTGGCCTCCGCCCTCCTCGAATCAGTGGTGGACCCGAATTGGCCACATCGCTGTTAGATATAAATGGCGGGCTGTTTTTAACATTACCGATCGTACTAGGGCACTCCCTTCCATTCCGACCATGCGTTAGGATGCACTGGGCTGTCCATGTGCTTTAGTGGGCGCTCAAAACGCATGGTGCAGCATTGGTTAGACTGCGACAAGCTATCTCATCTGATGCGCCCATCAGTCTTTCGAGGCGCACTGACTGCAGAGCGACTATTTCCCCTACCACATAATATCAATGAACACTGGTCGCTTATCAAGAACACCTTGCTTGCCCCTTCACGTTGTGACACTCTGGATTTCTGCTTATTTTTTGACCCTTGACGCACGCCAATAAATCGTAACGAGATCTGAACTCGAAGCAAGCTTGCGTAGAGATCGTGAGATGTGGTGATTGCAACAAGCTTTGGAGATGGAACGTGCTGGCGCTACGGGAAATTCCCGTAATGTGTTTCACCTCAACCGAACTCCCGGTGGGGAAGCATTAGGTGTGAGTGAAACAATCTGTGAATCTGCTGATTTGCTTATCCACAATCAACAATGACGTCTTGTAAGCTGGGTAGAGCACTTTAAGGACACTTTCGCCGGCCCTCAGTGTCAGCCCCTCCCACAGCTATTCGGGCGTGTCCGGTGGCTTGTTACAACAGATCCACTGACTGATTCGGATCTTCTCAAAAAAATCCGAGCCTTAGGACGTCATAAAGCGCCGGACTCTGATGGGCTTTCTCAGCTCTATTAAAAGATGGAGGAATGAGACTAGTCATAGAACTTCAAGTTTTTCTCTGGAAGGTCTGGTACTCCGAGAAAGTCCCTTTTTCGTGGGCTGAGTGGATCACTGTCCCCATATTCGAAAGGGCTTGAGCAGTGACTGTGCCAACCATATGGGTATTAGCCTTATCCCGATAGCGTCAAAGCTGCTTTCGTCCGCCATTGGTCGCAGGTTGTACAATACGCCTTAAGGGCAAACTCTTGAGGAACCGGCTGGGTTTGGCGCTGATCTTGGATGCGTCGATCAAATCTAAACCCTGAGACAGATATTAGAGCTCTGTTATACCCTCAAAAGTCCAAAGTTCATCGTGCTCTTGGACATTCGCGTAGTCTTTAACTCTGTTGATAGGTCTGCACTATGGCACTGTCGAAAAATGGACTACCTGAGAAGAATATGTCGGCCCTCAAAGAGTTGTACCGTGATACGTTAGTTTGGGTTAGGGCTTATGGCCAGCTTTTGCCACCCTTCGTCGTCTCCAGTGGAGTACGGCAAGCTGCTCCGTTTATCCCTATTTCTGTTCAATTTTGTCATAGAGAATGTTCTGCAGAACGCCTTATCCGGTCTTTTAGACGGTGGAGTTGAACGCCTCCCAGGGAGCAGAGTTTTTGACTCAAAGTATGCCGGTGACATGGTCTTGCTGATTGACAATACATAGACAATTCAACGCGCGTTGGTCCGCTTTGGAATCGAGGTCTATAGGTTCGGTTTATAGTTTGCGCCTTTAAAATGGAAGGTACTTGTTCGAGACTGGCAGGAGCCTGTGCCAGCACTCACCCTTTTTGTTGATCGATTTGATGTAATCAATAGCGTTGGTATTCGGAGTAGATCAAATCATGGGTTGGGAAAGCCAGAAAACCTTCGGTGAAATTGCGACACTTGTGGCGCTACTATGGCTTCCGGCTTTCTCTCAACGGAATGGTGTGTAGTACCACAGTTCATAGTGTTCTGTTTTGCCTTTGTGAGACCTGGCTTATTCGCACGGAAGATGCCGATGAATTTCTTTGTTCGACCATCGATGTCTCCGAAGCATTGCTTCTGTCTGGTTGGAATATTGGGTTAGCGAGCAATGACGGGGTGCGTCGTCGTGTCTTGGATGCAAGAAGTCGTCCTCTGACTGAAATATTAGCTCTGCGTCGCCTTCGGTAGTCTAAACACGTATTGTTTAAGCCTCCCCATCGTCTGCCTTTTCGTGTTCTTTTTGTACATGCCGGGTAAGGATGGAAGAAGCGACGTGGCGGTTAGACTGTGACTTGACATAAATGTATGAAGTTAGTTTCGATTTTGGCCTCGGTGAATGTCTTCCACCTTCGTGATTGGTGCCCCAGAGAAGAGGATTATTGTTAGTCGGAGGCACTGAGAGATATGGTTGGGAACCGAAGTCGGCGGCGCGAACGGTGAATGGCCTGTCTTTAGGATTCCTCTCCCCAAAAACATCGAAAAAGACAAAAAGTACAAAATGTATACGGTGAAAAAACACAAAATCAATTGGTTTTTATGGTTTATTTTTCTCCTCTTTTATCAAAATTGTGTTCAAATGTTGTTGTGCTGGCATCAAGCTTGTTTTAAAGACGATGTATTATACATATATATATATATATATATATATATATATATATATATATATATATATATATATATATATATATATATATATTGTCACGACAAGCGCAGGTTGATAGGCGGCATCCCACGATTATTTGGTTTTCGTTATTGATGTCAGCGATGAAAGCATAAGGCACCGCTTTAAACTCTCGCATTCGCGTACTCAGCCCAGACATAGATATGGCCTCAGTTATGCAATTTATCACGTGCCTTATTATGTGGGGAGATGGCACTCTGTGACCTCCATAATATTTTGCCTCTTCAAAACTTATCAAACGATATTTTCTCAAAAATCGAAGGCACATCTGCTGCTTTCTTCCGTTTTCGACCGCATCCATCACCGTTTCTCAGTTTAAGTCCACATTGTGTGCCCATCTCCATAAAGTCGAACGACAAGACAGTTATCGAAAGGTATCAAAGAACAAACTTCCTATTGGCTTAGACATGGCCGAGGTAACTCCCTCATGTCCAACTGTTCTAAACGTAATAGAAACAGATTAATCGTTCGATACCTAGTTTATTTCCAAAATCCGGTAATAAGCATCATGAACAATATGTCTTCGGATAGACAACCGCGGAGGCGGATATGAACAATAATCCTGACCACCGGCAGGCTTTGTCGTGCATCAGGTTAGAAGTAAAGCAAACCGATTAGCATTTGGACCTCGTCGAACCATCCAGTGGATTGTTTCCCAATCGTAATTGATTTGTCCACAATCCTACAATCTCTTTGGTTTACGCTAATCACACTTGATATTTTAATGCTTTTTTCTGCCCATAGCTCCCCAGAAAACCTTTTTGTAAGAAACGTGGATGTGTCTACCTCAGAATGATTTCACCAAAAGCAAATTTTTTCCCTGAAACTCACATTTTATTTGTGAAAATAATCTTACTTGTGAAACTAAAAATCACCATTAAGTTCTTCTTTTTCCAAGTAGCATCAAAACAAGAATAATGGGTGCAAAAAACCATTTAGTCAGTGTGGTAATCGCATGTCTGCAAACTTCATCCCATGTCTCTCCACGTTTCAGATCCACAAAGGTCTCCGGATTGGCCGAAAAATTCGCCAACAGATACGCTTGAAATGGTCAAGGCAGTTGATTCGGACGCTTCCGCGACCTTGAATGATCCCGTTTATGAAGATGACTACGTCACTGATTCGTCCGCGTAGCATAACGTGTTTTTTCTCTGTCCACTTCTTACTTGTCCATGCCCTTCAGCCAGCCGGAATGAATTTCTCTACCTGAATCTGGATGACATGGCCACTTCCCATGCCGTCTGTGTGCAGTCGGTGTAAACCGCAGCCAAATGGCACACAGCCTGTTGTCCAGGAATTATAACTTGGTTAACTGTGATCTATGCATATATTCTCCTGCAGTTTGTGTAGAGAATTGTTCGCATGATAGAACGACCACTCTTTACACCATGTTGTTATAAACGAATTTTGTTCGAATCATTTTAGTAAAGGTATACTATCACAGTGGCTGTTGCTAGACAATGATAAGTGCATTCCTAGTGTCACTGTTCTTTTAACAATTTAACTCTTCTGGACATAAGAAGCGCCACGCGTTGCGTAGTTTCCAATCCTCTTTCATCGCCGCATGGTATCCGTTCTAAGGATACCTAATGTATCCACGAGATCTTCCAACGTCAAACTCAAACAAACGGTGTTGATCGACCAAAATATGAATGCATGAAATGTACGATCTTTGTTGACGGAAACGAGCGGAAAACCTAACACAAACTAATTCCGATCATGGATTGTTGGCGCTAGTTAAAATTTGGTGGAATTCACCATAGATTGTGATGGAAATATCCCGGGGTCAACTCAACTCTTTCGAACCCAGACACACGGACACACAATCACCGGTGCGAGATCCAAGTGAAAGTAGCCCGTACAATTGGCACGTCACAAAAGGAACTGGGTTAAGCCAAACACAGCCGTGTTTTTAACATCACAAGGCCAGATGGTTCCGTGGCCAACCTGGTGATAGTAGCTATGACACAATAACGCACATCAAATGTTCTTTTCCCATTGACTTCACTGTCCGGATGCACTCACATACGCACACACAACAGCGGTCCCTGTCTAATTTAGATTGATCCTAGCCTCGGTCAACCCAGACCTATGTGTTAGGCTTGGCCATAACGTTTGTGTGCTTGCTCGATCAATCGCATTAATGTATTTTGGTATCTTGTCCTCCATCTCGCGTTCATACGCGTCAGCCAACGTGCCAGCGACGAGGCACGTATAATGACGTGACGCCTCGAACGCTTGAACCATTGTACACTGACCACAGCTCAAACCACAGTTTATTTGTTCACCTAACCTGGACCAGCCAGTTTGCAAGCTTCGACACTCGAAAACTCGTGTGCATGGTTGAACTGTCGATCTCACACCACCGCAGCGCGTGTGTTTTCCAGTCAGCGTACTCACCTATTCCGATTTAGATGGAACAGGTCACTGTGTGAGTATGTTGGTTGGTACGTGACCGCATAGTACCTACGTCTAGACAATGATTTCTTGCCTTCAACACGGCTGTGTGTGTGTGTGTTCGGTTTAACCCAGTTCCTTTTGTGACGTGCCAGTTGTACGGGCTACTTTCACGGGGACATCGCACCGATGATTGTGTGTGGGTTCGAAAAAGTTGAGTTGACCCCGGAATATTTCAATCCAAATCTATGGTGAATTCCACCAAAATTCAACAACCGGGAATATCGTTGTAGCATTTAGATTTCAGCTTATGACTACAAAATTTTAACCACCAAATCTCGTAATCCTTATTCCACGAACATTGATCAGACGATGCAACCTAGGGACTGAGACTCTTACTTGCATGAGATGGCCCTCTTACTGTTTTTACTTCTGCCTGTTTACGTGTTTGACGTTTGAGATGAATCAAGCTGCTGGTTGCTATTAACTGATTACTTACTTCTCGTCTGTTCCACCGTCTATTCAATACGTTTGTTTTCCGATACGACTCTCCCATCGATTCGCTTAGGTGTTGTTTATTCGGCATATTTCAGTGCTAATTTATACTGCTTGATTTGAACGGACATAGATATGAGAAGGTACACCATGGATGAGATATAATTTTGGTTGACCTCTCAGTAGGCAGCAGACTCGAACGAAAAATTTGTGTTCGGTCTGTTTTTGTCCCAAAACCCGAATATGGTCTGCTAAATCTAAACCCAGATGGCTTCTAATGCCGACAATCGTTCGCAGAATTGGTTGATTACTAAGCTACTGAAAGAGAATGCGCATGATAGGGATTAGCGAGGCTCGCGGAACTTCATTACCTTGGTTTTCATGCCAAATATAAAATTAGTAATTTTTATCTCGTTCAATTGTAGCATCAGAGCAGCTGTTTTCAATTGTCCGTAAATTTTCTGGACACATTCTTCACATTTGGTCATAAAAAACGGAGAACCGCAGACTGTTAGTGAGCACACCCCGGGGACTCAGATGCGCTCAGACTGTGCGGCTGTCAAACTTTTATTTTTTACTTAAACTGAGTTGTTCAAGATTCACGGTTGTTTAAGCCAATCCCGTTAATCCCGTTATCCGAACGTCCGTGTGATTGACTGTCCCTAGCTAACTAATCTCCTCGATTATTCTATTAGAATCCGACCGTGTTGTCCAACATGTCAACAGACAGAGGACTGCGGTCGATATCTAGGAGACACTATTACTAAAAATTGTGCGCTCCATGATCACTGCCTCTCAAGAAAGGACGTCGAGACTGGATAAACTCGGATCACTGACGCCTGAGTGACCAGCAGCGGATCAGTTGCACTGATTGACAAGCTAGCCAGTAATTGACCAGGTGAATAGTCACTTAAGAGGGACAGTTTTCGAAGCCTTTTGGATCATTTAGTTTTTCTGATAACTCGGATCCGGTCAGATGGACAATTCTTCATGTACTAGTAAACCAAAATGGTTCTTCGCGAAAACTATGCTGCAGTGAACCGGAACATCGAAGACTTGGGGTCAGATTGGTTACCCGCCCAAGTCGTAAAGAGTGCGACAGTTCCGGAAACACTGCATGACGAATCAAATCGAAACTCCTACTACTAAAATCTATCAAGTAGCAAACCTTTGTATGGTAGTAGATTGTCTTCGCCTTCCTACACAGAAATTCGCCCTCACCTGCAAGTCGTTTATCTAGTGCACGTTTGGTCTGTGACCTGGACGATCCAGTGACGAGTAAGGACGCAAATATCATGTTCGATGAACCTTTGTGAACCATCCCGACTAAGGCGTTCAGCTCACAAATCGTTCGTTCCCGTTTCTCATCCCAGTTAGGGCGCAGTGGATATGCCCTGCTGATGAGTCTCACCAATGCTGACGCGGTTGTACAATGCTTCCATGGAGTTCAGTGACAATTTGGATGACGAATAATTCGGAAAATCAAATCAAAACTCCTACCATTGTGTACTGTCAAGTTCCGTAAACACCCTGCTATTGAAACTATCGGGATGTAAGTAAATAAAACCACGCGATCAAAGTGCACAACTCCAACATTATCACAAAGAAACTTTGCTTTCGTGTTGTATGACCGTTTGCCTGCCTCTATGACCCAACGAGCTATACAGAATGGGTTATCTCAAACCGAAGATTCAGTCACATTCGGATGGTCAGTGGGTAGATGTCTCCTGGTCCTCCAGGTCGGGGTTGGTTTGAGCTGGCAATTCCATTGGAAATATATGTGGAAGAATATGTGATCCAAGTAGATGGGCTTCCCTTAGCTACTGCCCACTGTCTGCGAACAAGGCTCCTGATAGAACGAAAGGCTTTGGTTGGAAACCCTAGTAGTTCCTTTGCTTAGTGGCTAGACTCCCCGGCAGTACCTACTACTCCATGAATCGTACAAACACAGTGAAGTCCGTATTGCATCGGTCGTCTCATAGGATAACCAAGACCTCGCTACCTATTGCCTCGAGCAGGGATAGTGACAGTAAACACGCGCCCACTCACAGTTTCCGAGCCGGTTTATCGTTTACTGCCCTGTTGGGTGAGACTTTTGCGCCAATTAATTATTCCGTTGACCATTAAAGATTTTTGTCATTCACGTTGGTCAAAATAAGTTGTTAATGAGCGAAAGACAAGGACACAATGGCATTGGATAAAATACTCTAATTGATCACAATAATTAGATATATTAATAGGAACATGGATAAGTCAGTCACGGGGGATATATAGGCGTGTCTTTTCTCATGGTTTATGTCAAAAGGTCTGCAATCGATCAGTCCACATGTGTGCCAAAAATTCTTTGTGCACTTTGACCCATCGATGCGTGTGTGCGTGCGTGTGCGTGTATGTGTGTATGCAATGCGTTTTAATGTCTAAGTAGAACTATGGGTCTAATTCACAAGATTGAATATCATCCTATTCGAGACAACTGACCCGCTTGAAATTACGAGTTTACGATACAGAGGTTTGTGAGCGCGGGAACAGTGAGAGAGCGAGAGAGAGAAAAAAAACCTAGAATTTGTAAGCCATTAAAACAATAAAAAGAAAAAAAAGAATAGATAAGAATACTATCTAATTAGTCTTCCAATAGCACAAGTATGTCTTGTGACATGGCTCGATGACTGTAAGCCAATGCCTCACAGTTGTATATCCCGTCATCGCCGGGGCGGAATCCGGTGATTGTCAGGCGACTGCGTGATCCGCGGCAATTTGAACGTCCAGGGATCACTTCGACACGGGCACGGGAGACGTCCGGAAGGCAACCCCAGTTGAAACGCCATATGATCATCGGTGGTGGAACTCCGGATGCTTCACATTCAAGAATCAGAGTATCTCCAGGACGTACTTTGTATGGTTCTCGATGGCCTGAATCGACAATAGCCGGTCGTGCTGTCGGAATAGGAGAACCAGTAGATGAAATAATTCAGCATGTGATACCATCGCTCAACTCACCATAAAGAAACCACTGTACAGCTGTTTCATCCTTGTTAGGAATCATCATCAACAGTGCATATCCACCGCGCGCCCGAACTGGGACGCGAACCCAAACAAGGACGAACGATTCTGAGTCGAACGCCTTAGCCATTACGCTACCGGGCAGGCTCTGAACAGTTTGTTGAACTTCACCATATGATACTGCACCTATCCGTCACTGATTTGCACGGTTACTGTCCGCTAGCTGAAGCGATCGACCCCTACTGATAGATGACTTCTCTGCAGGTAGCCTCAGTACGACGAAGGCTTTGGATATGACCTACAGAGCTTGATTACTTGGTACGTATGTTGGTAGTAGGAGATTGAATGTTTTCATGAAATAGGTGCAACATCATGTGGTGAAGTTCAACGAACATAGGATAATCAATGACTAGATGGATGATGAAAACTGTCCTGTTAGGGCACATAAAATAAGAGCAAGACAGAAAACAGTGAATAGAGAACTATATCCATAATGTGTGCCTCGTGATAGTAAAACATCCATTTCCGTCGGCCAGTATGGTTGTGGTCTCGTTTCCTTTGTCTCAAGATCTGCCCCTTATACGGGCCGCATCTAGGCGATTGACACTTGTTTCCCGTTAGCTATTGACATTCACAGGTCGATCGCATCCATCCGCTTGAGGCTAAACACGCAAACACATATTACTTGTCCTTCCACTTACCTTTGCATCGTGTCTTTTCTCCACCGTTTTACCGTTCATGTCATCGATCATGTTGCTCGCACCATCAGCGCGCCCACGCACACACACACACACATACACCCGAAGCACTTATGCGTGTGATCTCGTCCACCCTCATTCGTTGACCTTTGTTCTCTCTCTCGGCGGGTTAACGATCGTGCTACTGGACCTAAGATGATTTTTTCAAAAACCTTAGCCCCACCCACCACTTTAGTCAGGGCTTTTCGAGAGTACTATTATCATACACACACGAAGACACACATGCACACACGCACGCACACACACACGCGCACAAACGTGTCAGTGTTTAAAATCCGTATCTCCTTTTCGACTAGCCTATCTTGGGCCCGTCGTTCCAATAGGCGCTGATCTGACCCGTTTCGTTTACTTCGTTCACACACGCATTTGACAGGCGTCAACTGCCCTGTTTAAAGAACCCGAAATTTCGAAGTACATTCTGATACAGCCATGCACGATGACTAACACTGATAATCGACGGGTTCAGGGATGCTCCCTAGCAATTTTTTTGTCATTTTGGCGTAGTGTCTGACAATTAGACTAGGAAATTCTGTTTAGCTCACAGATTAAGAAATTTCAGAATTTCGATGTTCATATCCACTGGGTAGACAGATGGTTGATTTATCCCGTCAGGATATCGAACCCACCCTGGAAAACATCAAGATTCAGGCGGTGGAATGTTTTTGTATGAACCATACTCTAGACCTGAGATTGGTTTCACTCGACTTACGTTAAGTTGGGAGAAAACCACACGTTTACCTAATCACGATAGAATTCAACTCAGTTTCTTTTGGAAAGATTGTTGTTTTCTTGTAATTTTTCTTCTCCGAGAATTCCGGGAATAACTCCGTCATCTCAAAGACACACTACCCCCATCTACGGTGGCTTCGATTTTGATTCGTTGAAAAGGTTTCTCTCATTTTACTCGTGTCAAAGTGAATAACTTGGACGGATATGACAAAATCTAATTCCATTCCTCCAAACTGCACGGCATCGGACAATTAATAAGCCCAATAACGACCAGAAAGCGGATATCCCTGATAAACGGTGTCGCAAAAAATGGTTAGTTTGACCAGACATTGTCAAATCAGAGGCTACGTGCTGGTTTCAAAAGTGCAAAGTTGCTTTGTTTCGGCGCCATCTGTCACGTGACAACGAGGATGGATCAGGGCCGGGGGGCAGGACGGTCCAACAAGCCCTTCAACATTCGGATAAATGACGTAAGACCGAAAGACCGGAAAGACAACAAGTCAGATGGCAAGGTGGGGAACCAACCTTTGCCCTAACTCTGAAACAGAAAAAGCGATTTAGCTCTCGTGACAAGTTCAAAAACGAACAGGAGTGGCGCTCGAAGTGAAGATCAAAGCAACGATCGGCTCGAGAAACGAGGGCCAATCGACCAATCAGTCCAATCGTGTGTACCCCTATATAAACGGTTTAACTATGACAAAATACAGTCGTGTGGACCGATCGGGGCTTATCCTGTCTTGGCTGGATTGGGCGAGGTGGGATGGAAGAAGAATCGAGACAACTGACGGAAAACGCTGGAGTTAGCGACCACAACAAACAAGATTCTAAAATAGTCATCAACCATTTTCTGATATTCCTAAAGTCGTACCTTAGTGTGCTACTGAAATATAATCGAAATAGAAGACCTATAGAAAAATACTTATTACTGCTAGTACCAGGTGGACAGGTATATATGGAGTACGAAAAGCCTACGGAACTAACTCCTGAAGCCATATCGTCTTATGGGCTGTTATCGTAGGTACCAGATTAGATTAATTCATGAGACGATTCGCCAGGATCAAACCACTACCAATAAACCGCGGAATGATTGGGAGTATACACACATAGCCCTTCAACTTGGATACGGGCCACGAACAAACGGTTCTGAGTCAAGCGTCGTAGTCACTAAGCCATCCTGTCCGCCTGTGAACGGTTTATTAAAAATTTCAGCACCACGCCATAGCACCTATCCGTCGCTAGTTAGGCCCATCCGTTGGCCCTTCTGCACACTGATCAGCTCTCATGATAGATGTCTTCACTGCAAGAAACAGATATACACCATTGACCAATCCCAAAAAAGACAAGACAGTCGCTTAGCGCCTCCATGGTTTTCTTATTGTTAGCGGAGCTTCGATACATCCAGGAGGAGTCATTTTGTGAAGTATTATTACAAATATCATTATGTTGATCACGTGAGCCTGTGTCCATTATGTGAATTTCTCAATAAGTTCTCCATTTTATGGACTAACCACGAACATTCTACTTTCTGATCAATACTAATGTATTTCAGAACGTGTGTCAGATGCAAAATGTGTCTGGGGGACCGCACACGGTCGTTCTACAATCGTTTAAACTAAGCATAACAAACAGTCTTGTTTACAAGACGTTCTTTATCATACGGTATTGACGCTCAGCTATTAATCGTCTCATATGGCGTTGATTCACTAATCCTGGTTGGTAACGTTGTCTTTTTACAACATATAACTGTTGTTCGTGCTGGTCACGGGTCACTTACGAATAGAGGTAGTGTTTGAGCATTCAATTCCATCTGCCGTAAAACTGTAAAACAGTTAACACTAGACTCATAACTAATTACCATAGGCACGGTCAATTCTCCTCGACCACACTTAATTGGTCAACTTTTCGGTCCCCTTACGAAATGTTATCCAAACCCGTTTATTTGCGCATATTTATTTGCGTCACGTTTGCCTTGGGAAACGGTTCCGTGGATTTGTGATCAGACTATCCCACAATACTTTCCGTAGTTTAAATATTTGATGCCATCATTTAGGACTTGACAAAATTATTCCTTATGTACTATCAATGGTCAATGGGTTATAAATACATCACAGAAGCAATTCGTGAAACAATTTAATCTTCCGCTATTATCACAAACGAAGTTTGGGACTCATTCAGCTACTATGGAGCTAAGATTCCGTGTTTCTTATATTCCTGTTGAATAGGGATATATAAATCGAAGCTTGTCCACCATAACGCCCCTCTAATTGGTGAACGTAGCACTAAAGATGAGTTTACACACACACACACACACAAATAGACAGACCGGCAGACCCTGTACTATGCAAGCTCTATGCGAAATTGCTCTACTGGGAAGTCTCAAAAAGAGGGGGTTAAACAAAAACGGTTTGTGATGGCATTTGTGTAATTCGTAGTCCGTATTACTCGTTGTAGTGTGAAGGGAGAAAAAAGAACCAATGATTCCACGTACCACAGTCAAGTTCATCTTCGCCGTGAGGGCAATCCGTTGTACCGTCACACCAGTAGGAGAATGGGATGTATTGATTCGGGGCCGAGGTGCATCGGAAATGCGTTGATCCACAATTCGGGTCTAAATTGCGTGTGTCTGAAATAAACAAACACACACATGTACAAGTGACTAATGAGAACATTAAACGTAAACTCATCCGTTGAACACAATGCCAAACCATTGGGACTGATGAATCTCGTTCTGACTAGGAGTAAAATATGCAATTTAAACTTAGAAATAACTGATTGTGGTTTGTTACATCCGCTAATTCTGATGACCGATAGACCGACGGGATAGAGTAGCTACTCCGAAAGTCATCAGTATTACTTCTCATGTGTAGAAAGTTATACAGTTTTTTTTGAATAACAAAAGACAAGTAAACAATACATTCCCGTTGGTCGATTTTTTTCCATCTTAGACAATGTCACAATAATCCAAAGAACCGGCATACGACGAATGCCACATTTGCGACCGGAGTCATACCACATCAAATCAATACGACTACGGGAGTCCACATGTGCTCTAACATTTCGATCCCTAAAGAAAAACTGGAATTGCTGTGCCGAGTTTGGATATGAGTCACGTTGATTAGTATGCTGTGGCTTCGCGATCACTCGCACCTACCAGTCAATCTGTCCGAATCATGACAACCTAGCAACGAAGAGGGCAAAATATAAAAAAATGTCTCGATCTACCTGTTATATACATATATATTGTCAGTTTTAAAGTAAACCTCAGCTGGCGAGGTCTTTAAGTTGAGTGTCCATGTCAGATTAATTGCAACAAACCGTTTGTCGCATTCGTGCATCTTAGACTACGATAACAAGTAGAAACTTCTATTTCATTGGCTTTTCCAAACTTGCTATTATTTCCACAACAAAATCCCCATCTGGTTTCCCCGAGTTCGTTCAAAAAGTGTAACAAGAACGTAACAGTCAAGTAGCATGAAAACCAAACAACGAGGTTGTTGATAAACTTGATCACAGAAGATGTAAAATTCTGGAAAATAAAGAATGCATACCGTTGCGGCAGTTCAATTCATCAAATCCGTTCCCACAGTCATTATCTCCGTCGCAAAGCCAATGAAGTTGGAAGTGCGTTACGATTGGCTGTTGTCCGTTGACCGGTTGACAAGGTATGGAGATCGGATCACAAATCGCTGAAGAGTCGAAAGAGAGGAAACTAGTGAAGTGGATAAATGCGAAGTATGTGATTGTGAAAACGTGAATTTTACCCATTGCCGAATTTATTCATAATAAACAAAAACTAGTGACTGAGAATAAATGCTCATGAGTTCCAGTGGTGGATCTTTACGCGCGCATGCATTCACCTCTCCGGTCACACACACACACACACACACACACATACACACACACACGTACGCCTTCACTTGTTGTTTGTTAGTCCCTTGTGATCCCATCTGTGGGCATTACCGACCCATATACGCATGCACTGTCATTGGCTCACTCGTTTATTACCAACCAGTAGATGACAATTTCTGCTGCGATGCAAGAATGAAAGAACAAAATTTTCCCGGAAGCACACCATCGGTTTCCTGTTTATCATCACACATCAGGTATGGATATCCGGTACCCTCATATTCAGTCTTCCTCTTGTGCACTGTCCCATAAATCCCGTAATGGCCGGTTAATCTACATGCCAAACTGCTCGTTAACTCGTTATCAGTAGGCGAATTAATTCTGAAACTGGTCTTCCCATCGGGAGGGATTGTGGCCTTTCACTTGCATGCGACATTTACAACGAAAATCGGATCTCAGGACCACACACCCTCTTTTCGAAGATTGTCCTTAGTAAACTCCGTGAATCACCGTCGTGACTGGCAAAATCGACTCACCATCCACGCACATTTCTAGTGATTCAAGCGAAATCCTAGTACGAAAAGTCAGTGAAAATTTTTTGGCGTCGTGACTTTTCAGTCGGGTTTCTTTTCCCCCTTTTAGGTTCGTCTACTTGCATACTGATGCAATTTCATTTGGTCGCTTCGCTGAATCATATTGACTGTCACGGTCCATCTTTTACTCTGACTGACCGAACACCGAAATGCTGAACGTGCTCCCTTTCTGTCCGTTCCTCCGGTTCTTTGAATGGTTCACAATAGGTTCCGTGTTTTCTGGATGAGTGCTTTATTGATTCTGTGGCATCAGTATCCGTAATATGTTCCGCCTAACTGTCTGCGGACAGATCTTAGTCCTACCACGATCTGTTGCCGGTGTCCCAGCATTTAGCTGTTCTTTGGGATGTCGCTCGTACCACTTTATTATTGCTGTACCATGTTGGGACCACAACTTACGAACTAATGTTGCTACTTCATTGGAAACCGTTCATCAACTCGTAGCCCTGTTATGCTTACGCCAAAGCGAAATTACTGTCTGTTTCTTAGTTGCCACAGCGTGGCAATGCAGGAACATGATCACATACGGGAGTTCACCGAAGTTGTTCAAGAAAGGTTCAGAACTTTTGTATTTTTTTGGTTTATAGTAGACTACTATCATACAGTTGGTATCAGAGACAACAAGTTGTGCGAAACTATTAAAGATATGAGGTTGTTGACTTAGAGGTGATCGGGAACGAGTTCAAAGACTGAGGAATAAGCAAGATTGCACCGACCTATTCTGACGAACTTTCTGGGTTGGTATGAAAACGGATAAGGATGTAAAGTTGGGTTCACATCGAATGGAGGCGAGGTGTAGTGCTGGTCGACAGATGCCATTCCTCTTAGTTATCGATCCGCAAGTTGGGCTCTGCAGATTTGTACGGGGGTCTACGAAACAAACCTGTTAGAGTAACTGGAACAAACATTCGAATTCCCTTACTGTCGAAAGGGATTAGGCGATCAATAAAGCGCAATTTGGAACAGAACGTCCTCGGATAGGATCTAATCCCAGTCAATCAGTATGTATTTTCCGGCTCCAGCCCATTTCCTACAATAATTTTAAAGCGGACATGAAAAATTTATCCAGTACATTCCCAATGATCACGTGTTTCACAACCAACCGCCTATTGATTTCTTTGTCCTCTACCGACATTGTGAGGACACCAAGTAGGAAACGAACCCGGAACACGAGCATTAATCGAATTATCATCTGCATTGGGGCTATGGTTGATGCCTTCATTGTCGTATTTCTACCGCTTTGGTTGTCATAATAATTGTTTTCTGATCCGGAACCCCGTCTAGTCCTATTTTCTTTTTTATCGGTGAGTAAGCAACGACAAGCCAAAATGACCTAATTCGCATGATCTATCCGATTTATTTTCAGTGTTGCGTTCATATCGAACTGTGGTGCACCCTTTGACTGGCTGCGCTACAATTCTGTCATCTTCGTCTCGTTGTTCTCTTGCCGGATTATGGGCTTCTTTTGCAGCTAAAATCGCTCGTAGTTATTATTTAAAAATCATATTGTTTCTCAACATGGACTGGAATCACGCATTGCTGTAGCTCAAAGATCTTATCCATCTAGAGGGGGCACTCGTGCTGGCTGACTGGCAGGCAGCTTTTAAATGCACCCATCTGGCGAAGATGTCCATTCTGGCATTCTTGAGTACAAACATCCGCTCTCCGTTTGCGAAAATTTCGGACCTGTTCCTCACACTTCAATCATCGATCCATGTTCACACTTGCATCATCTGCATACAAGAATCGTGGCTGAACCAGGACATCACTGATTTACTTGTGTCGATAGGGGGCTTCAGGGTCCATCAACAGGGCAGAGTTCCAGACGAGAAGAGAGGAGGCGGTGTGACAACATACATAAAATTCTTCTGGTCTGGTAAATCCGAAGTTATTTATAGGTGCTCGCTAAAGGCAATTGACTGCCTTGTGACACAATGTCATCCTAGGTTTTCTCGACATACCAGTTCAATCATAAC
>LUCM01011668.1:9791-176715 GCA_008360955.1 Fasciolopsis buskii | reverse complement strand
CATTCCTTCAGGGGAACAAATCAAATCCAAGTTGGCCTCTGTAACTTTTCACACAACAACCTTATTTTTCTTCAGAAATCCATTTTGATTGCATCTATCTGTTTCTCTTTTGAAACCCTGCTCAATGACAACGTCAAACTTTTCACAGAGATGGACAACGCAGTCTTTGATATATGCTGCCCTTAGAAACATTATTCGTCTCAAATGGCCATATCTTCACCCAGCAACTGAAATCTCTAAGAAGATACAAAGAGCACTTCTACAAATCTCATGATAAGTCAAGCGTGAGGTATATTTCCAACCTTTATAAAAGCTGAAATTCAGCGCATCGACATGACATTCGCCAGCCAACTTCTGAGTGGTAACAACAATCGAATCCAATGGCTAGGCATTCGACTGTTGTGTGGAAAGAAAAGGATACATGTGAAATGTCCTGCGGAAGTCGACAGCATCAGTCGTACTCTGATCCATCCTTCCACTTATATCCCGATCATATTTGGACAAGGTGATTATATGACAGTTACAAGTTTTTCTAGGGAAGAGGTTCTCGACCTTCTGCGCACCACTAACATTACAACGGGGCTCGGTCCAGATAGTCTGCCCTCAGCTCTGTTAAGGTATGGCGTTGTGGCCCTGACGGATGCTTTACCTCTCATCATTAAGTTCATCTTCTACCTCTGATTGCTGGAGACCCGTCACTACCTACGGTAGTCGATACGTTGGCACGTTACATCTACCAACAACCCTGTTGAGGTACTTCATCATTCACATTGGGCTGTTGAGATACTTACGCATCACTGCATTGAAGTAGCCTTAATTCATAAGGAAACTAGTGGAAAACTCCAATACAAATCAAATAAGCACACGGATGTGCACAGCTAATGGAAATATCGGGTGCAACCTTCAAATTTGCACTACCATCAATTCTCCGTCAATTTTCAAATCTTCGAACGGAAATGTACAGCTTTCGCATGCCTGTTTCCATCATTCAACTGACTCGCCAAACAATTTGTACTGATGTTATCGCATGTTGGTGATTTGGGTCCCCGTCAAATTGGTTACGCTCATCGAATCAGACTTCGCCTTGGATCTAACTGCTCGAAGGGTAAAGGCAAATAGATCGTTGAAAGTTCACGGGAATTGGATTTGCAAACCACACCGGATTTCCTTAACCCAACGATGTAGGTAAGTGGTGCAACCGTCTAGTCTACGGCTGGGAGTTTAACTGTAGAAGTATGAGGAGTTGTTTTATGGACATCGTATTAAACGATGACTCATTGTTCGACACGAATCTAAACGAAATGAGTAGGAGATTCTGAGTACCGTGGGAACCAAACTTTCGGCCCCCCAAAAAATTGGTAGGTAAACTCAAAAGATGCCTCCTTCTACGGTATTAACGAGTGTAGAATTGAACGGAACGAAAAATATGTTCAGAAGGTTTCAAGGTGTTGACCAAAACCAAAACGACAGAAGATTTGGAATATGGTTACTTTGCAAGTGACAGTGTTACACAATTGGCTTACAGTTGTCCCAGTGGAATACAACCAATTTTTGTTGACACTCATTTTTAACTGGCTAATCTTCAACAATGATGAAAACCCCTACACACGGATGAAATTGATAAAATAATGCCATAACAAATGACGATTTGAAAAGAACTTTATCATATCCATCGCGCATTCGTGTTGTTTAGGGAGTACATATCCCATAGTCATAAATGCCCAAAGCCTTAGGTGACCGTTGACCGTGATCCTGGGACTTGGAGTGCAGTGAAAGCACGTAAGTTCTCAACAGACCATGCGTGAAGGTGAAACGGACGATTGCAAACAGCCATTTGCTTCTAAAATGACCGTAGGATCTAAGTTCAAAAATGGCAAACGTTTAATCCACTTGATCGTAGATGGTTTTCATACTACACAGATCCTCTTGCTACTGTTTTTTTCAGTCAACATACTCCGTCATAGCACAGTTAGGTAATTTTTATTGTCCCAGTAAATTTTTATGCGATTTGTTTGATGATTGACAGTTTTTGATTGTCAAATGTGTTAGAAAGAAGAAAAAGTGTCAGTTCTCCTTTCCCGCAGGCACATATCGAAATTCCGTTGTTCAATTTCCTTGCACTCGAGAGTCTCGTAGCGGAACTCGATCAGCGTATACCCCGAAACACGAATCGCGAATCGTGCGACCCAGTAACGTAACCTGATAACTCAGAGCGAATTTCGTCCGTAATTGTAATTTCAGCGAAATTAATTTCGTTTATTATAATTTAGGTCACTACATTTTAAAATAATCCGAGGCTACAGACTAGCCAAGACGGTTAGAACGGCAGAAAAACGAGTGATCTAAACTAAACGGCAACCACCTCAGCTGAACTGACTGATGTTCCAGACTGCCGACAGATGAAAGGTAGCACTGGTAGTGGAAAGCTAGGGTACCTGAATAGGTAAGCATGACATATTTCTACTGTAAGTAGTATGGCATATAGGTCGCAGATCAAAATTCCCATCGCAACACACGACACTGCGTGCAATAAAAACCGAAAATCTAGTATTACACAGACCTAGGCAGAAGATCCGTAGCTCCCCAATCACGTGTCCCTACTGTGTACATGGACATGCAATTGAATTAAACGTCCCAGTATCTGATAGATCGGTTCCAGGTGCAGTTGTTGATCTGACGTCTGCCGACTCTCAGCTCTAACATCCCTTGTGGAGGTTGTCTTTGACTGACCGATTGAAACTGTCCACAAATCACTGCTGTGGTGCATGGACGAACTGACCAGCCATGTACAATTCTTTTGATAAAGCAGCAAATGTTAATAATGGTAATACTAATAGTAATAAATCAAATAAGACCACTAATTCTGAATTTCGTCAAGGAGAGAAAAACAACTGAAAAGGATTTTGCCAACGATTCAGTTTGGGACGACAAATTCCTAACCATATAGCCGGAAGTTATCGTTTTTGGAACTATTTTCCACGGCTGCGCGACCGATAGTCTTCTGGGCCCAAACGGGTTCCAAATCGTGACTTAAGTTGGTGCGGCGATTTAAACCAAAGAAGGATAGACAGCTAACTACGTTTTGACCGCCACGACGACCGCGGTTGTACCGTCATCACGCATGAACAAGTGACATACACCCTATGGATGGGCAGAATTTGGACCGTTCGTGTGCGTACTTCCCTCAACTGCTCAATTGGGGAATGTCAATCATCTCGGTCTAACCCTTCTGCGGAAGGTAAGGGGCTCAGCGACTTGGTTCCCACAAGGGTAGCACACGTTGCCCGCAGATCAGTGAGATATGGTCTGGATTTTCTGCTCTCCCAGCGAAGCTGATGTGGAATCTTTTATCCTAACGGAATTTGGTCCGAGTTACCCACTCATTGTGTTTTCTAAAGTTGTCTGCTACACATTCCTGGGCGAGACAACGGACTACAAAGAGTCGTGATAACCAGCTCTCTTCTTCTTCGAACAGCTTATCCTATTCCTTGGAGCATTTAATAGTTTATCCTAGCTTTTCTCGGGGTTTTCACAGCTTAGCTTTTAGATTGCAAATAATGCATCACCGGTCGGGGTGACATTGTCATTCCATTGATAGTGGAAACCAACAAAGTGATCTACGATCAAAATAAATTTTCAGATACGTTGAACGTTGGTTTTTACTCACGAATCGTAAAACTTGTGAACTGTACGCTGAAACGTCACTCCCGAAAGATAAATCTCAATGCCCAGGCAATACGACGGCCCGCATCGTTGGGGTGCTCCTTTTCTACCCAGCAAAATTAACACGCCAGCATACACGAAGGCATTTAATGCAGACAATCCGATTTACACATTGAATAAACTCACCGCAATTCTCCGGCCTTTCGTCGAATCCGTCTGGGCAGTGTTCGATGCCATCGCAAAACTGTCCGACAAAGATGCAATCCCCGCCCGGGCATCGTCTTTGTCCGATCTGGCAGCTTTGATCCACATAAATTGTGGATGTCTTTTTGTCCCCGGTCGGTGATTCGCATCTATTTCATCGTATATATATATATATATATATGTGTGTGTGTGTGTTGGTGAATACGATGACCGAATAGGAATTGAACCGCATAAACAAAACAACGCGTGGATAATTATCAATTTATCAGGTCATTCAATCAAACGAGCACATATTACCCACGGCACTGAATTCCATTGGTTTTACTGATGGTAAAACGCTGTGTTTCGTCCGGTCTGCAGATATTTAAATAGGGTCACGGAAACCACAATCAGTCTAATTAATTTCAGTAAGCGATTAAAGGAGTTGAGAACCAGTCAGTTTAATGTGAAAATGAAATTAGTCATCATGTGATACCGATGCTCAGCTAACCATTACGAAACCACGTAAGTACTATAATGCTGCTTCATCCTTGTCAGGAAGTTACCAAGCTTTGTAAGTCGTGTTCAAAGCGTTTGTCCTGCTTAGGTTACCTATAGGGAAGTCATCTAACAGTTTCTGTGCCCCAATAGCCCGTGGTCGCGCAAATCAGTAACGAATAGGTGTAGCCGTCGAGAGCCTGCCAGATGACGTAATAGCTAAGGTGTTCGACTCAGAACAGTTCGTCCCGGGTTCGCGTCCCAGTTTGGAGCTCGATGCATATGCACTCCTGACGATTCCCAACAGGGATGGAGCAGCCGTAGGGAGTGATCTCACGATTTCACATTGGTCAGTTAAGCTTTGATGTCACATAATGAATAATTTTGTGGAAGCATAATCTTTTGCTACTAACAGATACTACTGGTTCAGCTTGGATGTGGCCTACTCATTTGAAACAACAAATGTTCAACGCTCCTGGTACTGTGAGCCTCCTTTGATGCATGAATTGAACGTGAATTTCGGACAGGCTTGTCTAAACAAGCATTGATAAATGTAGTGAAAAAGTAGAATGAATGCTTCAATCTGATAGGCATTCAAATCACACACACACAACACAAGCGGAATGTAATTCCGGAAAATCTGTGAAATATTTCGTCCTTTATCAAAAAAAACATATCTGGAAAGTTAGTAAGGATTAAGGCGAGTAGAACGTTCGGGAACTTGGAAAATTATGACCGAAAATATTGCTCTCGTTGGAAAAGTGCACAAAACGTGCTAAACTATGTCAGGCATGCGGTTGCCACTTCGGAGATACTGCAACGCATCATTATTGTTTGAAAAAAATAGAAGGATGCATGACTGTCATTGAACTTCCAAAGCTAACGCATAAAAGTGTTGTTTTTTATACCAATGTTGTTTGTAACGGATTTCAAAAGTAAAAGATGTTAGTGTTATCGATCCCGTTGACTTTGTCTATAGACAGCATCAAGAATAACGCACCCTTTCTGAAGCATACGAGCATATGAGTGTAATCCCTCAGTTATTGCAAATAAATTGGAGTGATTTTCATCCAAATGTTACTCGTCCGTATAAGCGATTGAACCGGCTCAATGGCAAAATTGCATTCACTCACCGTGATGGTCAGAGATGGTTGCTCGTGTCGGGATTTTGACGCAGAACAGTTGAGAGATGTGAAGCCATTTTTATCAACCCATTTAACTGTGTTCTTGTTTCTTTTTTCGACAGTGGCTAAATGTCTTTTTTTAATCTTCTATCTTTTATATTTGACTTCCTCTATCAATGAAATAACAATGTACATCGTTTTTCAGGAAAGAGACCGAGGCCAATTGAGGGCTGCCGAATGGGGAAGTCAACCGGCGGTGGGAGGATTCGAACCCGCGACCTTCACGTCAAAACTCCCCGACCTCATCCGCTTGATCACCGCCAGCCTCAGGTATCAGAAGGAAATTTCATCCCGCCCAAATTTCACCAGACTGATCAGCTGACCAACCGATACTTCGAAAAATTCCCAAAAGTGATTAGTTTACCAAGCTCAAAAGCAGAAGTCAGATGCGGCATCATCAACAAGCACTGAACTACTTGATAACAGTAACGTTATCCGCTTGATTCGTCGATTGGTGACTTCGTCGGATGTGTTGCCCGTGCAGCTCGAAACAACCTCCAAACTCACGCATGGATTGAATCCGATCGTGGGGATCAATTTCAGATGATAAACAACTTGCGTAACGTGCTCAAATGAACAACTTCCCAAATTGTCTGCATGCCAGTTTCGTGGTTTGTTTAAAAGCTGCAGTTGTTCCTTCTAGTTCAATCTTTCATTGTTAGCTCAACCATCGGATTGGTGAAGTCAACAAAATGGATCAACAGTTCATTGTGTAGCAGCGATTTGATATAATTCAACAACCAACCAAGGACTAAAATCTCCGGTCTCATTTTGTAATACATTTGCAAAAGATGTGGATAACCGGTTTGTCTAATTTAATGCTGGGATGTGTTCGACCAAACCACAAGTTACTATGTTGTTCTTTTGATAATTTCTAGTCAATCTACGGGATTTGAAACATTGCTCATACTATTGTTAACCTATCTGTTATCCTGTTACCTAAATATAGAAGAGACATACTCACGTGAGAACAACACGGCGCGCGGCCGCATCAAAGCCGTACGGGACTTCGATCACAACAGTTTCCGTGCTGGGCCTTGTGATCACGAACCGCGAATCTTCACTGATCGGTTGACCATCGGCAAATCGGACGGTTGGACTGGTTCCCGGCACGTCCGTACGGCATTCCAGTCGAACGCGGTGCCCGGGCTGAACGCGGACTTCGCTGGGTGTGAATCGTACACTAATTTGCACGACTTGATCGGCTAGAAGCAGTAGTCCGTGAGGAGAAATAGACATATGTAAGTTAGTAAGCTTTCCAGTAACCCAATCATATTTGCATTTGTTTAAATAACTTGTACATTCTATAGGGGTAGTCGAGTGGACCAACCGTCCGTCGTCTCAAAAAAGTCAAAAGTTCGAGTCCCGAACGGTCACTATGGTGGCGGAAGGCAACCCCATGTCGCCCTGGTCACAACTACACCTGACCAAATTAGACTCCATGTAGTTTCACGTCTCTCCAAGTTTCAAGTTCATGTTTGCCGGTCCCCCTCCGCGACCTTGAAACAGGCCCCAGCGGTTATGGGGCATGCCCCTTCCACTATACTCGTGCATGTCACAGCGAAGCTCATATTTCAGCGAAATACGTGCAAGCTCAGCTACCATAGCTCCAGGAAAATGCACAAGTGGACCGAATAACCGAAAGTCATTCTATTTTTGCCCTACCCTCATCGCTCTGTATCAGGTCGAGTTAAACCAAAGGGGGTTTCTTGTCGAGATCTAAAATCGTTTTCGAATCATGGCGCTGGCTTTGATGCTGAGCTGATTTCGGAATTCCACGGCAATTCGGTGAAGTTATTTGTCGGTAAGACAAAGTTAACTGTGACAACGACAACACAATTGATGGTGTGGTTTTTATGTCATGAGTAGTACGCGTATACCGAAGAAACATTTACCCAGGAAGCTTCTAACCGGCTTCGTGAGATTGCCACTCGACAGGTGTACGTATGTATGTATGTATGTATGTATGTATGTATGTATGTATGTATGTATGCATGCATGCATGTATGTGTATCTGTATGTATGTATGCATGTGTGTGTGTGTGTGTGTGTGTGTGAAAATCTGGATTAGGTGGGTGAGCAAAAGGCGACAAATGGCCAGGTTATTCTGTGAAGGACCAGCCGGATCCTGTAGCGCATGTGCATTAGGATGAGGCAAAGCGTAATGTCCTTACTGTTGACTTAGTTCAAATTGCAGCTTAAATAATACACACATAATGGATAGAACTGGCTTCGGATAAGGACTTATAGGTCAATGAATCAAGATCTGTCGAAAAATAAGACTGCGAAGGATTAAACCGGGTCAAAGAACCTTTTTATTAATCGGATGGTTATGTGAACCAGCGAGTCAGTGAATATGCAGCGTAACACTCGTCAGACCTCATACATATACAAACATGTTTCTCGAAAAATTTGCTGAAGGGTTTGTAGGATTGTTGATGTTTCAATGTACGGATGTGAGCCACAGAAATTAATACCATCAGTTCGTGCTTGGTGGTACCATATTTCGTTGAAACTGCCTGCCTTGATCTATTCAACCAGTCCGAGAAAAGTTTCTTTTTTGATAACGTAGACAGTATTAGTTGTGAGGCATTGTTAGTGGCTATCATGCGCCCCACAACCTGAGTGAAACAAACCCTCCGTAAGGGGTTTTGTTCATATCTCAAAATTGTCCCAAATGGGCATACGTCTCAAATAGCCTTTACTGAGGAAGTCCTACGTACCGCTTTTTCGCAGCAGAGGTGCTCCCACTAAAAAGACAGAAGGACAAATACCTCGCGGTTGACTGATCTTCTTAATCAGTCTAGGGGAGGTGGGTAAACTCTGATACCAAACCAATCACGAGCTGCGTACGAAACTTACGAGTCTATTATCACCGTCATCTGGGTGTACTGGGCACCCAGAATGTTTGAACTCATCCGAAGGGCACATGAGCTGAGCAATCAATCAGAGACCCCCAGTGGTTTACAAGACCTTCATTTCTTCCCACTGCCTTGCAAGATGATCTATTTGATAAAAGACTCGGGTTAAGGTCCCTTAAACAAGCCATCTACTTTGGTTGGAGGAGCCAAGTGTTGCCATGTCCACAGAGGAATCATGGATCCTTATGAGTAATCGATGACGTGGAGGTACGGTCTGGGGGAGTTAGCGTAGGCGTAGTGAAGTCGACACGTTGTTTCTTTTCTTTTCCCATTTCTTTTTCTCGTCGTTTCCCTCCATCACCATGGTTCTGATGACACTTAATCTGTGACCAGATATAGACCATATATGTGCATGCATGAACTGTAGGCATTATGTATATGTGCACGTATATGCTCCGGTTTCCGCATTCCGATACACTTTACTCCTCGTCATCAACGGGACATCCAAATATCGGGCTATGACTGGTATTGAGACTTGCTTTCCTACTCTAGACTAGTTAAATATAACTGCTGCCTTATCTCAAGAGATCCACCCTAATGTATTGTATACTCCAGCTTTTTTAGCATCTATCCGATAGAATCCATCGTGTATCGCTTCGATAGGATTTCCATTGCCGACTTCGAATAGCCTATAACGGCCAACAAGCGCATCCTCTTTCTGTTCTTTATAACGAAAATGGGTGAGATAAAGTCATTTCACGATAACAACATTTTCTTTCATTATTTTGTCTTTTGCTTTTTGTATGTGTATCATTTCTCGGAAGGCGATGGCGGGCATCTGAAGACTAACAAGTGAAGAGTATGACTGGTCGTGGGAAGGCTCGAGTTGAGAAAGTCCAGGGTTGAACCATCACGATGTTGACTACTTGACAGTCACAATAAGCACGATAGATAGTCAAGGGATTCGTTATATTCCCATGGGACCCATGTTTTCACATAACTCGTTTGCAATCTGGATCACAGCCCAGTGGGAAGCTGATAGAGATTGTTGATCAGATGAGTACATCAATGCGTTGTGGTTTGTATATCACTTCGCACATTGTTTCGGTATGATTTCAGAACTGTTGGAAAATATAATTCAACCGGATTGTTGAGATCTCGTTTGTATAGGTATGAAACGTGGCCTATCTTACGTGGATACATTTGTGCATTCGTACTGTGAGGTGTATTGATAATCAGTAGGACTTGTGACACAAACATGTCCGCACTGAATTCCAAATATTTTCTTTTTACTTAAATAAAACCAATTATGACATGGTTTAGAATTAAAGCGTTGATGAAGTTAGAGTTAAAAAATAATAACATCAAATTAGGAAAGTTATCAATCGGCAGTAGACAAAAACGATGTAGAGATGCTTGGAAGCAAAAAAAAATGGGAAGACACTGTAGTGAGGCAAATGATTCCGTTCACGCATGCCATTATTTATAGCACCAACTCAAATTCTGTATGTATTCACTTATTCTGATCGACCGTTGCATCAATAACCGCTGTACAATGAATGGACGTAGTTATGAAATCACTATTATGATTTGGTTGGACAATGTCAAGACTTTTGATTGTGGCGCGCGCTGTATCCGATTGTTGATCGTTGAGTTTCTCATTCGCGTTGCACAAGTTAAATCTCGCCGTTCTTTACCCGATTGATTAGCAAATACAGTGCGTTTCCAAATCGTACGTCAACATCTTTCATCCCCCTAAAGTCTTAAGTACCTTGAGCAGTTACTAAGTGACACACACACGCACACTGTACACTAATGATTAAGAATTTCAGCACACTTTATGAACGACATTTTGCCTGTTAGGACACCTGATGCTGTGCGCAAGCCTGATCCAGAATTTCAAGAAGATGCCTGCAAATTTTAGCCCCAAAGCCCCATTTGAAGTGTGCTCCACTATGAAAAAAGGAGCCTCAGAAAACCTTATTTAACTTTACATATCATCCTGCATGGCGGACAGCTCCTAAATATGACAGATTTGGACGGGATGAAAACATTTACAAGGCAGCTGCAGGAAAAATCTATTCACGACCGGTAATTCCAAACCGTGGTCCTGAAACCAGCAATCGGATGGAATCACGTAGGGGGTTGAAAAATGAAATCTGATATCTAGCAAAACGACAGCCAACTTATCGGCAGATCTGTCATTCGTAACCACTGTAACGATACAAACAAACACGTTGGCTAGAATGTGTTTGTTTACTGCCCTGGATAATTCGCTCTGCAGAGTTATCTCTAGTTTGACATGGTAGATGAGTGTGCGCGTTTATTCACTTACACCGAGTTACCTGTGGTCTGGGGTCAGTCGGTCAAATACTGCCATTCTTCCTTCTTGGGTAAGAGAACAAGGATATTATTTAGTTACTTTGTTCAGCATCGTTTAGTGGACTGAAGTAACTTCGTTTTTTTCTATACGTCAAGACGTTCGGTTTGTTGTTCCAGTTCGGTAGAAACATGTGGTCTAGGCAGATATGCCCCAGGAAGCTTCAGGGTTTGGAAAATACACTCGAGTAATTTCTAACGGTAGTAAAAGTAAGGAGTACAAAACGGAACATAGGAACAGTCACAGCATGGCCACCATCATCACTACCACCAACGACAACAAGGACGAAACATGATACTTACGACATTCTGACGGGGATTCATCAGACCCATCGGCACAGTCAATGCGTCTGTCACAAAGAGACGCTCGGGGAATGCAGGTACCATCACGGCAACGGAATTCGTTTGGTCCACAACCATCTTCTACACGGACCAATACCTCTCTTGTGGTTCCCGATGGGGTGGAACAGCTAGACGTGGTGGAGGAAGGAAAAAAAGGATTATCGATGAATAATCATTACAAACTAACTGAGATCCACCTATGGTATTATGCGTGAAATGAACCAATGCCGGTGAGAAAATTAGAGATATTTCGTGATGTGACCCAGAGCACCGACGTTTGCGTACGTGACGTTGTAACTTACAAATTCCTTTTTTCTTCTATTCATTCGTTCATGTGGCCCGCAAGAAGACAGTGGTTAAAGGCGACAACCAGGATCATACAGTTTTGGTACTTAGTTGATATGCCATTGGCCAAAATAATCACCTCATATTTTCCCACAGGAAAACTGTCTACCGGTTACCGTGACGCTATTTCATGTCTCGATCGCCGTGGACCGGCTATGGTGTAGTTAGTTTGAGGATGGGACGGCTAAGCATGAATTGCACCACCTGAGTGGGGCCTGATAGTTTTCAGATATGAATGGGAATGTGGATGAGCCATCCCAGTTCTCAGTCAGCCGCACTGGTGTGAGGAAATATCTATGCCAAATGAAACCAGTGTGTTTTGACTGTAATCTTTCGGCCCACTTATCTGATTGGACTTCGGTGGTCCAAGATATCAAACCAGAGGTCTTTCGGGTTCAATCGTACCTCGTTCGGTTTTGCACATGATGATGAAACCTTGAATGAAACGGAGATTTCCCTGTCGAGTCTGCATACTGGAGGCAAGGAAAGCCATCATCTGGGCATATTTACTTTAAGGCTGACAGAACCAGGATTTTCGTTTTGCTACAATTTCAGACCATCACAGTTATCTTGACGCAGCCTTTCGAATCAAGTCGATGGAATGCAACCGCTCGTGTTAGTAGCAACAATAAGCAGATTGTAGAACATTTGCGTGTTAACGAGTGATTACATCAGCCATTTATTACGAATGCTTTGTGATAACTATTGGCAATTATGATTGTTATTTCAACCCAGGATTATTGTGACCTGGTAAAACTCGCATTGAGAAACTACGTGTGGAATGAAACACGTGAATTGTTTTCAAAGGCTTATAATTAATAACCTAGGAGTTAAAATCGAGAATTTTCATCTAAAAGATGGTTGTCCATTTATCGGCCTAACGTTCCAGTAAAGAAACGAGTAGATTTGACTTTGACTATTGATACGGCCTTGAAATTATAAGGTTGCTTAGTTTTAAAGCCCGATTTGGAAGTTTCCCTTGACGAACTAAAAGTTTGTCACTGTGTAGGCAATCAAGGAAGTTCACACGGGTCAAACTTCCAAATTCGGTAGTCTCCTCGGTAGTCGTGACCACGCATCCAGGATTAGGGTTACTGTAAGTATGTTTGAAAAGCCACTACCTTTCCAACGATCATATTATTAGACTAGCGGTGAAATGCCTGTTATCAAGATCTCAAGTCCAGCCATCATATGACATAGATGTTCGCTAACCTAAGAGACGAATCATAACGCTAACAGTCACCGATTTTGATTTCATGAAGGTACGTTGTCGAGAGTCACTCCATACGAGCACACAAAACCACTCGAATGCACCATTCAACTCTTCTAGACGTATCTACCTGAACAAATGAATTCCCGGCTCTGAAAGACCATACGGTGTGTTGACAATCACTCGTTCCGGAGTGGGACGTGATACGCTGAACTGGGCGTATCGATCTACCGGTTCTCCATCAAAACTGACCGACGGAATCACACCGGGCACAGGGGAGATACATTCGAACTGGAACGATTCGAACAGTTTCACGTTGATCGCACCTGGTCTTACGGTGATATCACCAGCTGGAAGCATAAGAAAAAAGACAAAATCATTGAAATCAAACGGAGGAGAAAAGGGAATTTGAAGTTGAAAAACGATGACTATTACGGTTGACTTTTGCAAACATTTTCTCACACTGGTCCACATCGAATCTGTGGTATGGCTTCGATTACAAAGCAGTTGGTGGTTGCTAGTTACGCACAAGACGATTGGCTACATGAATTTATGGTCATTTCGTCCCGTTCCAGATTAACCGTGAGATCAAGCCGGCCATTTCACAATATCAGCGCTTCACAGAAGTGAAAAGGTTACGCACACACACACACACACGCGCGCGCACACACACACACACACACACACACACACAAATGTTCGTAATGTCTTCAAACAGCTTGTCCTTATCACCTTGGTCATAAAATGGAGTAAGAAATTTGTCGGGAGGCGAAGAACCAATGGTGGAATGTCTGAGCATGTTGCTACCACTTTGATAAGTCGTGGTGCAAAAGACGACGAATTCTGTAGTCTGTTTCATTCGACTTCGTCATACGACGAACTCAAGTTCGTGTACGTGTTTTTGTGTCGTGCGTATCCATTCTATCTCAATCAAGGCGCGAAAAGGCTCGTGGCACGAGAAGTGTTCAATTGAGGTTCGAAAGCGTAATGTCTGTGTGTGTGTGTGTGCGCGCGCGTGTGTGTGTGTGTGTGCGTAACCTTTTCACTTCTGTGAAGCGCTGATATTGTGAAATGGCCGGCTTGATCTCACGGTTAATCTGGAACGGGACGAAATGACCATAAATTCATGTAGCCAATCGTCTTGTGCGTAACTAGCAACCACCAACTGCTTTGTAATCGAAGCCATACCACAGATTCGATGTGGACCAGTGTGAGAAAATGTTTGCAAAAGTCAACCGTAATAGTCATCGTTTTTCAACTTCAAATTCCCTTTTCTCCTCCGTTTGATTTCAATGATTTTGTCTTTTTTCTTATGCTTCCAGCTGGTGATATCACCGTAAGACCAGGTGCGATCAACGTGAAACTGTTCGAATCGTTCCAGTTCGAATGTATCTCCCCTGTGCCCGGTGTGATTCCGTCGGTCAGTTTTGATGGAGAACCGGTAGATCGATACGCCCAGTTCAGCGTATCACGTCCCACTCCGGAACGAGTGATTGTCAACACACCGTATGGTCTTTCAGAGCCGGGAATTCATTTGTTCAGGTAGATACGTCTAGAAGAGTTGAATGGTGCATTCGAGTGGTTTTGTGTGCTCGTATGGAGTGACTCTCGACAACGTACCTTCATGAAATCAAAATCGGTGACTGTTAGCGTTATGATTCGTCTCTTAGGTTAGCGAACATCTATGTCATATGATGGCTGGNTGTGTGTGTGTGTGTGTGTGTGTGTGTGCGCCAGCACATGGAAAAGTGCAAACTTTCACATTGTCTAAACACCACTTTCGCTGGACATCAATACGCAAGGTTGGTAACAAAACAATATCAAAGGCTTAATTAAGTCCCATCGAATTGGGCTTACCGCCACATCGAGCTGGATCTTCGTCTGAACCATCGGCACAATCGGGTCGACCGTTACAAAAATAGCTTTCCGGTATGCATCTGCCATCGGTACATTGTCGCTGACCCGGTGGACAACGGGCTTGTACTTGGACAAGGATTTCGCGGCGGAGACCTTCAGCGGTGTAACATCTGTTCACAAAAGAATTCGGGAGGTAGCCTTAGCAGGTTTTTTGAATCAGGATCTTGAGGAAACAGAAATGCAACCATTCTATCGGGATCTCGTGGTGAGCAGAAGAACTACAGTGTATTCGCACAGACCATGATCGTCCGCGTGACGACAGGTTAAAACTGAAAACCTGTACAACCGGTGAGCTGATTCTAAACTCTTCGATCAGGTCACGTGATTTCGGCGCTCGGCGGTCCAGAATGGTCTTGGGTTAGAAATTCAAATATCCAGGATACTTAGACCTCGGGGCGTAGCTTACACACTCTCATGGTTATTCTGGAAAAACTATCACTAGACGTTTAGTTTCCTCTGTGAGATTTTACACCATAATTTAGTGATCCCGTCTACTTAGTTCAGGTTGCACACGTGCAGACAGGCAGATACGTTCGCAGCAAGTGGAAAACCTACATGAATTTTTTCCATTCAACAACTGACCACTCGGGCTGAGATCAAACCAGCGGTCTTCCTTTCACCCAGGCAACTTTTGGAATAGGGCACACACGGTCATGGTGAAATGTAGGCAAACTGCCCCGGAGACACCCAGAGGTGAAAAGTGCTGCCTCAAAGTCAGTTTATCGTCGTTTCTGCATGTTCTCTTTTCTGTGTGTTGCAGTTTCTCATTCATGCATGATATTCCTCACTCTCGCAGCAAGTTTATCATGCTACTCACCGATGTGTAGCTTCATTCTCGCCAGAAATACACTGGGGTTAAATACGAAGTAAATTAGTATGGCTTTAAGCGACTGATCTAACACTTCTGTCGTATGGGGGTCGGGTGCTTATTAGTAAGCAACATATTCGATCGACACGATCAACCTCAACCAAAGTGGCCTCGATAGGACTGAAAGATCAAGTCTAAAACCATAGTACAATCAAATTGAGAACAAATGTACAAAGCATCGCCCAAAAAAGAATGTTCAGAGAATGTTTTACGGCGAGACCAAATGGATAAGCTGAGCCCCGCTGTCTGCTCTGGTGTTCATCTTGGTAACCGGAGTTGGAATTAGTCATTGGTATGTCTCCTAGAAAGTGGGTCCGCGTATCCAAACTGTCTCCAACATTCCTGACTATTTTTGTTGTCTGTAGAATCCAACACAATTTTCCGTTGATACCAGTTCATTTCCACATCGGTGAAAAAATTTGATTCAACGATTTGCTTAAAGCTGAGGACTTGCAAACGACTAGTGCTGTGAAGTACTGTCATCTTGAAAGAGTCACGTAGGCTTAACAATTAATTTGGGCCTCGCCCCTGCCTGGTTAGTTTGTGCAATGGTTTTTCATGTGACGCATTCCAAACCCACTTGGTCTGTTTCTAAGTTTACACCAAACCGCATGTGTAATCGAAAATTACTGAGGCAAGGGATGAGTTGTATATGTATCGAACTACGATGGGTTGCTATTGCATGTCCCCATCAATGTACGAATGAATTTTTGCCACATTACCGGCCGCGAGTACCAGCTCATTTTGTCAATTGGGCAACCATATAAGTACCGCGGTTCCGTCAACTACCGAAGGACTTGAAAATGCAAGGGATGCAACCGAGTTGCACAAGCTTGCCCTCAAAGGGCCCCAGCTCGGATTGATTGTGGTGCTTTGATAACCGTATTCAAGATGAAATTGTCCCCATGGTACCAGGAAGCTTTCTAGGCACACCATTGAATCACGTTAGCGAACCCTAAGCAAGCAAGAGCTGAGGAAAACTGACTAGAAATAAAGCAAGTTTTTTTCCATTTTCTATCCCTTGGATTCAAAGGTAGCAATTTAATACGATCTCTTACTGGACAGAACAACGAATACAATACGCTTTTGAATACCGGCACATAAATACCGACTAAAGGATGACTGCGTCGTATTGGGAGTATTATTGTACCCATCTCTCCTTAGTCAATGATCGATCGTGTGCACATACGTAGGTACACAAACACATGGCCGCCGGTTCGGCTTTCTGGCCACCTGGGCAGACCGTTGGCTCACGGACTGAGCCATCCGGTGACAGTATGATCACATGCTGGTAGCACACATTGCCGTTCGGCCCAAAGTCTATGCGTTGCATTGGTAACAGGCGTGAAGTCTTACAACTGAAATTTATTGCAATGCCAAAAACTACTTAAGGTTTGCTCACTCACTAAGAATTCTATTACAGGTGCTACACATTTAAGTAATTAAGAGACTTACATCACCCATACTTTTGCTTGATTTATCAACACAAACGTCAAAAACTCACATAAGACGAGTATTGTCATCGGCTTCTGTCATTCCACTTTCAGCCCTCACGATAACACGTTGCGGGGTAGGTCGGGATACAGTGAATCGTGGATCCGATTCAACCGGTCGTCCATCTACAAATCGTACTTGTGGTGGACTCGTTCCGGGTCGAGATTGACAAACAAATTCGAACAATTCTCGCGGTTGCAAATAAATATAGCCCGGTATGATGAGCAAGTCCAACGCTGTATTTCGGTGGGTATACGGGAAGAGATAGGTAACAACCAGAGTTGGATAAAAGGGTAATTAGAATCGAAATTCCGTTCCGCTGAAGTATGAGAAAATAGTGCGCCACAATGAAAGTCAATTTAACTATCACATGCGTCCCACGACAGTCTGTGCAACAAGTTCCTCAGACTCTAATGTCAAGCTTGAGGTTACTTGGACAAAGTTGCACCAATCAAACGATCAAATAAAAAAAGCCCTGGGTAAACGTGGATCGGTTAAGACTATTCTTTTTTATTTGATCCAAATGTCAAAAGTGACCAACCTCGGCTGGATATGAACTGACGCACGGACGTCACTCATGCTTTGGTACTGCAGTTGGGTCGGGTACGAGTCTGGGTCAAAGAGATTGCAGAATGTTCTGACTTTTCCATACTTGGTGTTATTCGTTTGAGAATTCTATTTCTGATTTTATTTCCTCATGGGTAGAAACTAGTATGAGGACCTAACGAAGTTGACAGAGAAAATACCAAGTATTATACAACTCAATTTCTATTGATCATTTGGTGAACTGTTTCACTCTTCGTTTGAGGACGTTTGACAAATGCTAAATATATTTTTACTTTATTTCTATATGAAGTTGAAATGGAAAACTAATGGACATACCACAGTTTGAGGGGTTCTCATCCGATCCATCGGGACAGTCAGTTCGACCGTCGCAGATAGCGGTTGCGGGAATGCACCGGCCACCCACGCATTGATATTGTCCCGGTGGACATTCCGTTTCCACCTGAACTGGTACAGCTTCGCCGGCGCCCGTTACTGAAACGCATCTGTGTGTTAGAAGGGTTGAAGAATTCCGAAGACTAGTATTGTATAGTATAATGGGATAAATTATAATAAGGTAAAGTGTGGAATGTTATAGTATAAAAGTGTTATAGAACTTTTAGTGGGAAATACAGTCATTTGGACTGAGTAGTTACCCATTTCAAGAGATGTCCCGATAATGTGATTATCATGCCTCTCTGTGCCTTCAATAAAGGTATTTAACTCCGGAAAATTGGGATGTTACCAAAGTTGAGTGAACTGATTTTCGGTGGTCGTCTGTCAACTCAAAGTACAAAGGTTTTAATCCCAGGGGCCAGTTTACTTTCTATCGTGTGCTCTCTTTACTAATGGAAAAACAGTGCACATCAATTTCTTGGGGAGATTTCAGCCAAAGGGTGGTTGCCAAGTGGGTATGTTGACAGGTAGCGGGAGGATTCGAACCTGCAACCCTCAGATTGATACGCCTTGACACTGACCGCTTGATCTCCGCCGGCTGAGTTTTGTCCTGCCACCTTCATCATCAGACTTGATTTATGGATAATCTGTCCAGTCCTATATTAATTCAAATTTTAGAGTCATTGCTGCCAGTGTAGTGAACCTTGAAGATTACGGTACACGCCTTCTTCCAATTTATTACTGCTACACGTGCGCCATCACAATGTTATGGTAAACAAGGTCACAAACCTGAACAAATGCCCACCGTGATCGGGTATACCCTGTGGGGCTTGGACAATCACGCGCTCCGTTGTCGGTCGAATTACGATGAAGCGTGGATCTGAGTCTACCGCGGAACCATCAAAATATACCGTTGGTCTGGTTCCCGGTACCGATGAATTGCATTCGAACTGGAACATTTCAAAAGGCTTTGTCCGAATGAAACCAGGAATGACAATCACTTTCACACCTGAAAACGGCAATAAGCGGTAGAAACGGCATAAAAGAGTGAGTTGGGCGAAGGGGTGAGAACCGCGTGAGCATGGTTATTAGAAGATTGCTTCTTTTTGATCGCAACTGATACTGATGAAGTATGAATTCTGAGCAGAGGACCAAGTTGGATACTTACCTCATTGGATCTCGTTGATTTTAATGTTTCACTGTTATTCCTGGTCCTAAGCTCATTACAGTTGATTTCACATCAAAATAAACTGTACTTCTTGAGATTTGCATGCTATCACTGAACTACTGTTGTGATCAGGTAGCCAATAAGAACCTCGGTTTATTGGGAAGAGGTTGAATAGTTAAAAAAAACACCAGACAGCACAATACCTCATAGATGAAATATTGAACGGCAGTTGAATAACCGGAGGGTATCAACAGAGCAGAGTAGAGAATCGATAATTCTAAACAGATCTTGATAACCACAAGCGCAAAGGCAAGGATAACGTGTAGAAGTAGAAAGCGCTTGTCAAAATACCGAGTCGATCCTCATTTTTGTGGGCTTTGCAACCAGACAATCAATATAGACTACAACCTATGAACAGGCTCCATAAAACACCAACAACTGACTTCTCTGTCGCATCACATTGCCAATGGAACACAAAACTAGGCAACAGGGGAAACAACACACCTGTGTAAATTGTGAAAAAAAACAATGTACACAGATATGTTCTGGACGTTTTTCTTCAATCCCGGTTTTGGTACTCTGAAGCTGAGTGATTCATTTTCGGACAACGGTTACCCGAACCATTCCTTCACTGCCTGAAACACTGGACGATTGGTTGATATCCCGGTCTGGTCGGATTTGGCGAAACACGGGTGTTTTGTTTCAATGAATCAATAGCACTTCTCGTAAGGTATTTTGTTTAGTATTTTTTTAAACACGTTATTTTTATTGGCACTAGAGGCCCCTTTAGATACCGATTAGTTTCAAACCGATCGAAATTACAACAAACCACCAGGTTAATCTCAAGAACAGATTTTGGACATCAACCGACACTAAAACCATGGTAATTGGTTGAACATGAGTAAGAAATCTGTCTAAAATTACCCCATAGACTGTCAATGATCCACTACTGCACGTTCATGTTGTGTCAGAACCATACTACTTTGGGTGTCACCAGCTAGACAATGGCTATGAAAAAGAATGATGAAAGAGCAAAGGGCAGACGAGTTAATATGCATAAATTTCACCCGTTAGATGCAGCCCAGTGTGTCTCGTGGTGTAATTGGATGGGTTTCACTTCATGCTTGATGAAGTTATAGACAGCTCATGTATCCGCCGGTTGTTAGATGAACTTGCGAAATAGTGGTTGAATTATTTATTGCCAAACCCGATTTGATGCCGCTAGGAAATCGTCAAGAAAGAGCATACTTTAGATTCTTCAAAGCAGAAAGAAGATATATAGGTCACGAGAAGCAAGCATTTCGTTAACTCTTCTCGATCGTGAACGTAAACATTACAATTTGTACACAGTAGATTGTGAAGCACGCAGTGGGTTGAACTAGATGGAAATTCTTACATATACAGGTACCGATAAAGTGGAGTGACAGGCGAGAGAATGTCATGTGGGTTGATGCGAAAGTAAACTATTGCTCAGGGTCAACTGTTTCTATGCCCAAAGCTGATGCATCCTGATAAGCGCAGCCTTACTGAATGTCAGTAGTTTGGGGTACTTTGAAAGAGTGAGTTATATCAATTTTGTGGCCCGATGCGACCAGGTGCTTCGCGCTCGAAGAGGTCGGAGATTTTGGATCAGCACATAAGGTCACAGATGATTGTATTGTCGATTTGGACAGCAACGAGTGTCAGAGCCCATACCGAAATTGCTGTCCAAATCGATGGTGCAATCCTCTGTGACCTTATGTACTGATCCAAAATCTCCGATCTCTTCGATCGCGAAACATCTGGTCGCATCGGGCCACAAAGTTGACATAACTCACTCTTTCAAAGTATCGATGTGTTATGGTCGGTAACCATTCTAGTGCTCTTGGTGCCGCAAATTTCATTCCTGCTTTTAATTTCCAAAAAGAACTTGCCCTTTTCTCAGTATTTCGTAATTGATGTTATTTAAAATATTGTGCGGTTGAAAATTTTTATAGCTCCGCGAAAAGATTCATCAAAACTCGTTCTGTAATTGGCTATTTCACTTATCGACCAAGGCCACCCAACAAAATTATATAAACGATAGAGCTCACTTGAATTCTGATTTGTATTGGTAGGTCATCAATAAATTCGCAGTGGGCATAGAAACGGTTAGCCCTAAGCATTAGTCTACTTTCGCATCAATCCACATGACATTCTCCCGCCTGTCACTCTACTTTATCGGTAACTGTACATCTGAAACTTTCCATCTAGTTCAATCCACTGTGTGCTTCACAATCTACTGTGTACAAATTGTAATGCTTACGTTCACGATCGAGAAGAGTTAACGAAATGCTTACTTCTCGTGACCTATATATCTTCTTTCTGCGCACTGAGGCACAAATTTTCGGTCGGAATTTTGAAATTCACATTTCCCACCAGATGCGGTGTGAATATGCACAAACACAGGACCAGGAAACCAGCTGATGATATGCAAAATAATCTTGCACCGTTTCCAAAATATGAGCAATCGTTTTAAATTGTGGACGTGTAGGCTCACGCATCACGAACTATGCGACGTGTTGACTTTATCTGTCGAAAACCCAGGACAATAAGTCACGTGTCTGGACTCAGATGCAGATTACCACGCGTGCTCGGGACTCCTGGGTAAAAGTTGGCCTGATTACATTATGAACGAAGCGGACGCTAGTGACCGGTATAATCTAGCAATAACGTGCGGCCAATCGGAAAACAGGAGTGCGTAAATGAAGGAACACAATGGGAAGAGAATGTCCAGTTGACGGTAGCGGGACCGAAATAGAACACCTAAAACGAGGGATCAGCGTGCACGTACTTACCGCAGTAGCGCGATGATTCGTCCGAGCCATCGGGACAGTCCGGTCGACCGTTGCAGAACAAACTAGATTGCAAACAACGACCGTCTTGGCATTGGTATTCACCAAAAGGACACGGACGAGATACATCAATTATTGCCGAACGGTTTCCGATCCCGGGGAATACACAACTGAAGTGAGACACATAAGGTAGAACATCCTGTGAATAATTATGGTTTAAAGTTTTTTCCACAAATGTCATCCATTTCATTTCAAAGAAATGAATATATATATATATTTATATAAGTCACGGAAATCTGTGCACAAATCATGCGTTACGGCAACCATGATGAACGAAGACAATAAATGCAAAAGAGGAAAAGAAAGAAGCGTTTCGTAGTTCCCCACCTGAACATCAGCGGGATGCAATGATACTAATCGGTTGCTCTAACCGAAGCAGAGAGTTCAATTAGGGGGACCCAACCCGAGCTTTTGACCAGGTGATCCAACCTAAAAGGTAAAAGGGTGACTTGATGATCTAGTAGCCCACAGAAAACCGGGGTCTGATTGCTCAATTGATACGTTGTTCGGATGGGGCTAGGCACTGATGGTGCTCAGTACACTCTCCCAACACAGATGACGGTGAGCATAGAATTACAAGTATCGTAAGCCTGTCGTGGTTGGTTTGGAATCATGGTTTACCCATCTCCCGTGAAATGATTACTAAATATCAGTCAACTTGGTGGACAGTACTGGAAATTTGCTTTCGTCGTCTCACTTTGAGAAAAGATACAGACCACGAGATGGTATGAGATATAAGTCTGCAATTTATGTCCACTAATGTTATACGAATTATGGAAATGTCACAGGTTTTAACCATAGCAATAAACCATGATCCGTCGAAGTCCTGGAGATCTGAATGAATCAAAAGTAATGCATAAGAGTAACACCGAGCTCAGATATTCAGATAGTTACCGTGTCGAGAACACGCTCCATCCTTGCACATTCCCGTTCCGGACGAGACTAGATTGACACTTGCTGCTAATAGTTCCTAACACGGTCGACTAGACTGCATTTTAAGTGGTTTCTGTGGCTTTACGATTTCTAAAGATGAACTAAGGAAACATATCTGGGCGATTTTAGTCATGTGGTCGATCACGATGTAGAACCATGTGTAAACATTCTCGGAAGTACCGACAGACACTGTTAAACGCGTGTTTTATGTGTAAGTTGACCAACTGTCTACGCGTGGGATCCGGGTCCTAAAAAAGAGAGCGTCACGTAACGGTTTCGGAGTTCGAGATAAAGCATCAGATGTTCATTGAAACTGCAGACTGGAATATTAAGAACGAAGACTGACGCTGCTCACTGTACTTTGGCCAGTCGATTAGACTACTCATTCCATTAGGCACATATATATGTATATATATTTATATGTATAAACGATCTACTTGACCAAATCACAGCTTATAGTGAGTGATGAAGTCAGCATTATTAGGCATCAACATTGAAAATGGAACTTGACCAGTTGTGTAATTTTCAGGCTCGTCCAAATATAGACGTGCATCATAAATGGTGAACCGTATTTTGTTACGCAATGCACGCGTCCTTCATTAGTATGACAACGTGAGCTTCAATGAGTCGTATAAGTGCGCTACTGACAACCGACCTACACCAATCCCAAGTTTCCTTCTTTTACTGGCTGCTTATGGGGTCCTACCATTCCCACGGCCGTAGAGTGGCAAGTATTCACCAAACACATTTGACTTGCTGTCTTAACTACTACTTTGATTGTAGTCGGCGTTTCCGGCTCCAGTGAACAGCAATCAATGACCGCTCGATGCGTCAACGTCTGGACTACAAAAAATAAGTTTCCCATCACACTTATTACCCGGATGATCATGCTATCTAGGACGTTTTACAGATTCTTCGTTGACCAGTGCAGTTTGTCCATCGGTTAGCAGTCTCAGGCTGGAGTTTAGCAGACACGACCTGGGCTGGAACAAGAACTACTTTCCTCGCAGATTAGGGAACTGATGAGAGAATTCAAGTTATACCACCATTTCACGTTAATGAGTCATTCAGTTCAAATGTGAGTTGGCCCTTTCCGGCATGGAATGTCGAAGAACTTGTGCTCATTCTACCCTTGGTCGATGATCACCTAATGATAGTCAGAGCCTATTGCGTGAAAGAAGAACCTGTAAAACACATCTCCATGTGATTCAGGACGCATTCAATCGGGCCGTTTATCCTACTTTGGAAGTGGCACATGGTGCGAGTTCACTGGTGAAAACCACTTTAGTAGCTGTGTGTCTGAATCAGTGGGTAACTGGGCGAAATCAGACACGTTTCGAATAATTTACTATTCACTTGTGAGACATCCCCATGCGCTATGGACGGATTAGCTAAACGAAGTTGATGTGAACAAAATAAGAAGGAAGCTAGTTGATCGGATTGAACTTACACAATCGTCATATTGTCCCGTTCTGTCAGACCATACAATGCATCGATCCGCAAATGGTTTGGTGTGACAAAAGTCAAGTGGAACCGATTATCACCTTCGACCGGTCGACCATCGGAGAACTGGGCGTATGGCTGGACGGCGGAATTGTGTGAAATACACTCGAGTTTGAATGGTTCATACGGGTTTGCGTGAATCACGTTCGGACGAATCTCTACGCTGGCAATCACATCTAGGAAGAAGTGAATGGGCAGTAGCAACATCTGAGGGGCGGGACCGAAATTTACCTTCGACAGAACTTCGACCTTCGAAATTCGGATATCAAATTTAGCTACTGATAGAAAGGACAGCAGTAAAAATCTTTTCTGTAAAAAGCCTGTCAAAAAATTCTACTCCCACAACGAATCGACTGAAGAAACAACGCCGTTTTCAGTTGTATTTTCAAACTAGTAGCTGATCAGGAAGAGATTTGATGAGGCTAATAATTTGTCACCCAATGGCTTCCTAGCTTTGAAGGTTGCCATCCACGTGGCACTGGAGCTGCAGTGACGAGAAACCCGAATGACAAATTTCGCATTTGAAATCGTTGTCCTAGCCAAAAGTAACTATCAGAAACAAACATTCCTTTGGTTTTCTGAGCTATGTTAGTGGAATAGTCAAAAGATTATCGGTTGGTAACCCAGAATCACTGATATTTCTTCAAAGTTAGAATTTATCTATGCAAAGGTGAAGAAATGCGATTGCTGGAAGGGTTCTCGTATTTCAACCATACCACCCCTTTCCCGCACATTTGAATATTACCAAGCTGGAGCTAGACCTGATACAAACATTCACACCGGTCCACCAAATCCAGCGACATTTGGTAAGCGAATGAAACAGAACTGTAAAGTATCACCTGATTTACACGCCTTCTCAATTGCGTCTTGTTAGTCGGGCAAAGGACTTCGTGATTAGTCTAGGTGGAAGTCACGTGAGGCAGTTCAGTGCAGCTTCGCTGTCGCCTGAAAATGCAACCAACCAACCAGAATCATGGTGACTCACGAAAGTGAAAAATGACCATATGGCGACCGTCATTGACCCAAGAATATTGAGTCAATGGTGTTTCCTGTACATATATCTATTAAGTAAACCCTGACGTGATTCCCAGTGGCTAGGGTCTTCTTGCTGTCTTTGATCGGATGGTCTGGGGCCGCAGCTATTTCAATAATCCCTGAAGTCATTTTTATTCCAATACGTTCTGGTAAATCGCACCTGTAGCTCATGACGATTGTTCATAGTCCGCGACAATATTTCGACTAAAAGTATTGCGAGATGTCTGACGAATCCTTTGGTGATCATATTGAGTTCTTCAATGGATAAACGCTGCTGACATGCGATGTTCACAGTACACACAACTTTGCTTAGTCTGCTACCGCAACAGCCAGAATTGCTTGTTGGCTCGGTATGGTAAATCAACCAGATTGAACTCGTCAAAGAGAGAACAGTGACTAAATTCACCAGACACAAATAGGGGAGAAAGCCCTTCCCTCGCCCTAGTGAACGGCAAGGTGTCTCAAGTGGTGGACGACAGTTTGAAGCCCAACTAGAATAGATGAATCAACACATCAAAGCTAGTGCCTTAACTGATGGACCCAACAATTGCAAGTACAAGGTCAAAGCGAGTTCTGAATTCAGATACACTGACGCAACAGCTAGATTCCAATTATCCTTTGGAAAAAATAACAATTTAATAGGCAACTTTTGAAATCCCTATTCGATGTATTTAACTTTAATAACAATTAGATGTCAGGCTGATGTTTTTTTCTCTATAGGACCAGTTAATAGCCGTCTAATCATGTCATTTTGGCTGCGGAGTTGACGATTCTGCGAGGCACTCCAGTGCCGGGTGACATAAACTTTAGCAAACCAATTGCCTAGGTGCGGCGGGAAAAAATATTCTGGGGGATTTATCCCAGGTCCGGTAGGTCGCCGGCTGTGGCCAAACGGATAAGGTCCTGGCGTTTGGACTCAAAGGTCGCGAGTTCGAATCCTCCCACCGCCGGTCAACTTCCCCACTTGGCAGCCCTCTGTTGGCCGCGATTCCCTTCCTGAGAAATGATGTACATTGGTATTTCATTAATAAAAAGAAGTAAAAAAATAAAAGGTAAAAAAAAGAAACAATAGAGGCACTAGAAATTTGGCTTTGAAGGTAGCCTCGTTATCGTCATTTGTTTGTTTGCCGGAGAACTGATGACACGACCAAAGTGGACTATTGTTTGACTTACAGCATCTTGGAGGCAATTCATCCGAACCATCTGGGCAGTCTGGTCGACCGTCACACACTGCGGCAGCGGGTACGCAAGAGCCACTTCGACACATCACCTCGTTCGGACCACATGGTGAATCTATGATGATCACAGTTTGAGAGGATTCTCCGGTTGGGTACGAACAGCTGGAACAAAAAAGACAAACGACCATTGTGAAAAGTGATCAGCCGATTGCATCAATTTTCTTTCTACTGGGTACAGCGCGGACAGGCCAGGAGTTCGACGTACATAAAGACACGTACAACAACAGAAAAAGCAGACAGTATGGATGATTAGATCAGTAGTCTGTCCGTTTGATTATAACATGAATAATTTGATGATTAACTAGTTTTTTTTCCATTATTCAACGGATGTTAGTGGTATCAACGTCCCAAGATGCCGACCGTTTGAACAGCCCCGTGGAAATCGGACAGCACACTATCAACATACTTGCGCTTCTGGTTATGTAGTTTCACGTCCTTTTTATGGGTTGGTAAATTAGTTATTTTCAGTCGTATACTTTGAAAACAAGTGCTGCGTAATTAGCCCCAGTTCACAGCCTGTTGATCCCATTACATAACTGGTTCCCTGAAACCTTGAGCGTCGTAAAGTTACACCCGGTAGGAAGTCCAGTGACACCAAATCACTCTATCTGCCCTAACAGATTAAGGCGTATTTTAACTAGAGAACATCGTGGGTTCTAATCCTCCCACGGCCGGTCAATTTTTTTTTTGCTTGACAGCCCTCTATTAGCCGCGGCCCCCTTCCTGAAAATGACGTAGACTATTGTTTTATTAGCAAATGAAGTAAAGATAAAATATCCTGCCTTGGAAGTCAAATTTCTAAAAGTTCACCATGATAGATGCCATGTGTTTAGGCATTTTGCTCGTGTAACCAAGTCTCCTTAAATGAAATGTCCATACACCTTACGGCGTCTCCTCGCAGTTCGGCTGATGGAACACGTGCGGTACAGATAGCTGAGTTACGTCCAGATGTGGAATCGAAGCCACCCGAGGTTGAAGACTTTTTAAATTCTAGATTTGTCTTAATCTGTCAACTAAATTTTCAGACCATAAATATTGTTGCACTATAATTTAAGCGCTAGATTTAGAAATGAAAACAGAAAAGACAACAGTAAAAAGAAAATTTCGCATGGTAATCAACTGGTCAAAGTTGTGGCGATTGTAGCTGAACTTACCGGCTATGAATCGCCTCAGTTTCCTCCATTTGAAGCCTGCTGCAGACGTTCAGCTTAGAAACAACGACGAATCTACTAACTTTCAAGTTATGAGAGTTGCACACGTTTCAGAAATTTAAAGTTTGGAATTTCTCACATCTTTGCAGCACTATTGACGTGATCTTGTCGGACTAGTCAAGTCTTGAGGGAAAAGTCACTGCTTTGTAATGGTTCATTTTTCAGCAATAAGGAATCAATAAGTTCTTGTACACAATCAAATCCAAGTGTTTAAATGTATTAGAAACTAATTGTGACTCGGTCAATAGCTAGACTAGAATGTGAAAAAGGAACGCGAGATTCGACGCGAAAACGTCAGTGCAAACTCTACAACTTTAATCACGAACTATTGTACAATGGTGATCGAAGGATGGTAGGTGTTGAGTCGCTATATTCATTATCCGAGTCAAAAGGTCAAAACTAGTGCAGTGATAACGTATCGATTAAGTCAACGGACAAACCGAGCTAAAAGTGAATATTAGCAGCATGAAACCTATGGAAACTGTTATTTCTGACCGATAAACAGAATCCCTAGGTTTGGTCGATTTAACTGTAATCCGTAGAATTGGCTGGAATAGGAGATAGCAAACTTATCCGTGCATAAGTCGAAGTGAGAGCAAACGTGTTCCTTTTTTCACGATACACACGGCATTCCATGGGCGGGGTACAACCCTAGCGAGGTACCTGCAGAGGGCCAGTAATAATCCTCGCCGCCAACATGGGAATGGACTGTTACGGAGAATTCGTTCTTCAAACGAGCATTCATTGTTACACAGTCATGTTTCCCTTGATTAGCTGGAAACTATATATATTCGCCGCTAAACGACCCAGTGACAGAAAAGCACGTGAGAGGAGGAAGATATGGGGATATACACAATGGCTGGCAGTCATTGGCCAATCACGTACCGATTTTCCTTCCATGCATGATAATGACAGACACACAGTTATGGACCGCCGAATAAGGGAGCGGATCAAACATTTGTACGATGAATCCACGGTCTACTAGGCTGATTACACCGGCACTACCTTTAGTACGTAAAATTCTCTGTTACCTGGCTTGTCACCATGCCTGATATGTGAATACCATACAGGATTATTTGCCATTTCAAGTTCCGCTTTAAGTAGAGGACACTAGTGGATGTAGGACGTGTCTTTTCTACTAAGTTTATGTGTCACGCATGTAATAAAACCATTCTGCGCTTAGCCGATGTGTGTGTCTACTAAGTATCACGATTTATCACTGGGCAAGCTTACTACTAAAATATGGTTACTTGGTTTTCGTTTTGCCCAGTATATTATCATACAATGCTTATTTTATGTCTGGTAGAAAAGATATCAAGCACCATTTCACCTGAAACGATTTAACCTTGGAGTCCCACTGAAAATAATTCGCCAATTTATTGATCGTCTAGGATGCAGACAAGAGAATAGTATGTTGAGGTGATGTGGAAAGCAAACATCATTGATGTGAGTGAAAACACTCAGGGAAGACAAGGGAACGGGAACACGACACCGAATGCTTACCGTGTCTTTTTCGCTAGCTGAAATGATGAGAAAATCTTGAATTGATGTTTCCAAGATGATAATCAATATTTTCGATTTAACTGCTCCCCAAGGTAAGCAACTCAATATATTTCGTCGAGTAGGAATAATTGTTCACTAATATCATTATTTTTCTTATTGATTTGTCACTGTGACTGAATAGGCGGTGACAAATTAAAGAAGCTGGAAGTTCGATCGGTCAAAAAACACAAAATTGCTAAATGTATTTTGAGAATCCGGTGGTTTGTATCGTGGTTGACTCCGTTTTTAATTGCAACCCTAGTCCACTAGGATTTTGGAATTCAACGAATGTGGTTCATTCTCTGCACGGAAATGGAAAAACTAACCTAGTGAGATTGGTCGGTTGTTTCAGAATCAATCTCAAATTATGTCCCGTTAAATCTGCGGAGAAAACTAGGTAGCTTGATGACAATCATTGTGGCTTTTGTCATACTTTGGTGAGTTAGCGAACCTTCCCCCTGGAAAGATGAGCGGCAATAAAAACGAAATCGATCATATGCTTCCAGAGGGGAATGTTCTTGCTTAGCCGTACGCAATGTAAAAACCGAAAACTTAGAGTCTTGTGTCTTCTTTGTGAGGATTGCCCTTGATTAACGTTAGACAATCTGCCCACAACCCATCACTATTGTCCACACATGAGTCAATTATTCAATGCACATTCCCGTTGATTCAAATGCGATTCTGGCCTCAACATTGATCACTAATTTGGCCACGTGGTTTCCTCACTGGGTTTATTGAACGATTCAGTCAGTTAGAAGTCGTCATAATACTGTTAAGTCTTGACATGAATTCGGTCAAAATATTCACCTGTAGTAGGCAACTGATGATGCCATTGTTGGTGGACTAAGTCTGATTAGTAATTGAAACTACGTAGTGGTTTATTCGTTAAGATTTTCGATTTACGTTTGCTGTTTGTTTTACCGCTTCGTAGAGGAATAGTTGCATCTTGCATGAGACATCCAGCGGTGGCCTACCGGACCGGAGACAAACGGAAAACGGACAGTGCTTGTCTAGGCGTACGGAGCTTATACACACAATTGGCTGGCACGGACCATTCAGACTGCGAAACACCGGAATAGATGTGTGCCTCGTGTCGAGCAAAGGTAGTCTGGAAGATTTCTAGGACGTTGTACGCCAACAACCAATAGGGTGTTTTGACTACGTTTATTTACCTAATTTCAAACAACTGACTAATCTTTGGTACGCTGTCTTATAGCTCGTGCTCTTGCTATGCACTCTTCTGACATAGTTCGAGCCTCGTATCAGCCATGGTGACACGGCTAGTTAGCAAGTCAACGGTGACTGGGTGTTCGAGAAGTATTCAACACGTAACTTGACAATGTTCAACCGTGACGTCATTTGGAAACTTACAACGAACGGTTCATATCGTGGATATGACAACTAAATGTTCATAATTTTGGTGAGATTTGATCCGGTGCAATAATGACACCCTCAATGATGATATCATCCGAGGACGACATCCGGAGGTTTGTAAGCCGATCCGCGAGCTCCAGTCAGACGAAGGGGGCGGGATCAAACTTCGGTGAACAAAAAGCTTGGAATTTAGTAAACGATTTGACAGGTGAATGACAAACGGCCTATCGAAGAACATCTCTTCAGTTGTCGTCGTTTCAAACCAGTCATTATTTTTCTTTTTTTGTCAACCAAGACGTTGATAATGATTGGTATTTATATGCTAATGATGGTCACTCAGGTGATAATTCCAACGATCTGGCAGACGGGCAAGCTTACCGAATTATCATATCCCTGTCAGCTTCCGTCAGGTTATCAATCCTTACGATAGCCATCTCAAGAGTTGGCCGCATAACCTGGAAACGAGGCAACAGTTCCAGCGCGGTTCCGTTGTCTAAGGTGACATGGGGTCGTACTCCGGGGATATCCGAACGACATTCGAACTCAACACGACTATAAGGGCGAACAATGGGACGTTCCGGACGAATGATTGGACCTTGGGTTGGGTAAGCTGTCACGGAAGGGTGGATGAGAATGCTTCCGAGGTAAGCTGTTCTTGACTGATAATATTCACTGTAGAATTCCGTAATCAGACATTCAAAGAAGACTGAATAATACTTAAAGATATACCAAAGCAGGAAGCTGGTTGAATAGCATTTATCAGTGAGTGCTATAGATGTGCGTTATTCAAAATAAGTCCAACGTTTTTCTGAAAAAATGAAAAATTAAAAAACTATGGGACACAGACTACCGAATGCACGTCTAAGCAATTCAGACGAAGTTTAGTGCCAGTAAAGATATTTGATAAAGCATTGGACACATACTGAGCTCGATAAGTTGTTGACGAAAATTGATGTTGCCAACTGAGCTGGATGGATCAAATAAGGTCAAGCCGATTGCACATTCAGTAAAAAAATGTATCACACCAGTGCTGGCAGAATTTGATAAGCCAGGTTAGTGCTGGTCGCAGCATGAAGTCTCGGTAGCGGGATTTCCCTTCAGTCCACCGTGATTTTTCTATATTGGCTACTGATAAATGCTGACAGTAGACAGACTGGGATTCGAATTTATCATGTAGTGCGCGGTAATTTGGCTCAGACCATTGATCCACACGGAGTTTGTCACTCACTGCACGCGACTTAATTAGCTCCACGAAGAAGTTACAGAGAAACCAACTTACTGCAACCTTCTTCATCTGATCCATCGTAACAGTCTCGTTGTCTGTCACAACGGCGTCGAGAATCAATGCATTCTCCCGACCCACAACGGTACTCGTGAGGTTGACATCGAACTTCTGGAAAATCAGACGAGAAAAATTGGATACGAATGCGAATGAAACGTACCGCATTGTAGACAAACATGTTTGGAGCTAGTTCCTAGCTGCACAGACTGAATGGGCAAAAATTTAACGTGTAAAACAAATCAGCAAGGGATAGTAAATTAATGAAGAATTTTTTTTCAAAACTGTGCTCAATATTTTCCCGTCACCAACTAATCAACGAAACCTAACGCACAGTTTCTGCCTAATACTCAGCAATCAAGTCCATCGAGCATATGCATGCTAGAAGATCACGAAAAAATCACGGAGGATTATACGAGACTAAGGTCTGGCATCATAATTTGGTTTCGGCCATAACGAGCCCGAATGACGACTCCAGTTCGAACATATTCAATGAGAGTGTCTTTTCTTTGGTACAGTATATTCATTTCGATTAAAAACATCTGCCAATGCAAGCGGAAGAGTTGATCAATGATACCTTTCAATGGAAACCCTATGTTATTGAATTTAATAATAAAATATAGAGGATGACTTGTGTTGTGCTGGTTTATCTCCTGCGGTCGGAAATTGGTTCGGTTCCACTTGTTCCGGCACATTGTCTCACATCAACATTTTACTGCGATTTATTATATTCCATTCAGATTCGCTGCAAGCCAATCATGATGGCAAAATCCTGATTTCAACCCAATGAAGGTCTGCACCTGAATCATATGGCTGTATGATCACCAACACCTGTGGCAGAAGAGCCTCATCCGAGGGAGGTATCAGGTGAGGCATCAGTAATCCGTCTCCCGGGGATTATGAGAAGTCCAAATGATCCTACGGTTTTGGAGGTTGGGCAGTGTGATTAAAAACTCGAACTGGGGTCCTGGAAGTAAACTTTTAATTTGGACTGGGCACCCGGGTGGTTCCAAGCCCACAGATCAAAGCATGAATCCTTGTGCATGAACAGATCAATGACGTAGAGGTGGGAACTGGTGTTAAGTGAAAAAATGAATCAACTTAAATGGATCAAAATTAAAGTAAGTCGGTTAGGCTTTTCACGAGCTGTTCACAAGTCCATGCTTCAGTTTTATCATATTTTCTTAACGACCGCCTAATCGTAATTAATGGAAACATGCTTTTCGTGGTTTAAAGCAATCAGATCGCCAGCGTGAATGGTGAGCAGCTTGACTAGTGCACATGCTCGTAAAGCGATACATCGCCGGCTCGATCTCGTTTCACGGTATTGGTATTCGGAATAATAACAAACAGTCTAATTTGAACTATTGCAACAATGTGTATAGCCACCTATTATAAGTAGTATGTGGGGGCATGAACAAAGATTTCTGGAAGCATGTGATCAGGTTTGTGGTTATTACCAGTTATCAGTTGTGTAACTAATAACCCTGCGTTAATTCATCTTCGACCTAAGACATTGTGAATGCATGTTGACACGAAAATCTCGTGTCGATGATCACTGTTTTCGTAATTTTGAAATTTCTAACAAACATGAGATAATCAGCGATCTGAACTTCGATCACATATAAGTCCCTGATCTATCCGAACTCGTTTCATTCGAATGAGAGTTTGGCGAACGTAAACAAACCAATGCCGGTGGATACCAGTCCTTCATCAGAAATGAAGGCAATGAGGGAGTTAGGTATTCTGGAAAGACATAGGGGCGCTGGACCAAATGAACAGTCGCTGCTGTTCTTCAAGGACGGTGGCTAGTTGCTAACATCGAAACCAACAAAACTTCTTGGACGAATCTTGGAAAGGGAAGAGATTCCTAAAGATTAGTGTGAATCAGTGATTGAATGGTGATAGATCCTCATGTGAAAACTACAGAGGAATTAATTTAGTAGGTGTTTAACCCAAATCACTCGCAAGGATTATCATTCACCAATTACTAATACCCATGAAAAGTGCATTCGCGAGAACCAAGATGGATCCCGTCCCGGTCAGTGTTGTACTGACCAAATTTTCAATCTGTGACAGATCTTAGAACATAGACAAATGTTCCGTAGACCCACGATTTCTGTCTTTGTTGATTTGATAGCAATGTTCGACTCCGTCGATCGCGCAGCTCTGTGACGCTGCCTTTCAGTGAACGGTGTGCCAGAAAAATCCGTTTCACTGATCCAGTCTCTGTATGCGTACACTCGAAGGCGAGTTTGTACTTACACCGGAGTTCGCCAGGAGAAGTGGTGTAGATCAGGGTTGCTTTCAATCGCCTTCTCCCTTTAACTTTGTCATCAGGATGGTTATTGAGATAATCTCATCCTCATGTGAGAATACTGACAATGATATTCGCGCAGACAGGCACCTGCCTGACTTGAGATTTGCGGACGACGCTGTGCTACTGAATAAAGATTCGAGTAATATGCAGGATTATTTTTCTTCCTCCTCTGAATGATAACGCATGTTTAGGCGCATTTTACATCTTCAAAGTGTAAAATGCTTTTGAACGAACGGATTTGCTCAAACCCAATCCTAGTGCTTGCAGAGAAACAAGTGGATGAGGAGGATAGACTGGCTTACTTGAGTAGTTGTACCTTAGCTGGCGGTCGTATATCAGCTGAGGCGTTTTGGCGCATTAAGAAGGCCCAATTGACATTTGCTAATTTGAAGTATCTGTAACTTAACATCCGGTTATCGATTGAAGTTTTAATACATATGGCAACAGTGAGGTCGGTATTACTGTATTGTTCTGAATTATGGATGTTGGAAGCAGAAGATTTGCGAAGATTTTCGGTGTTTGAATACCGTTTTCTTCGAGGAATTGTCAGAACATGAAGACAGAATTCTACGAGCAATTCAGAAGTAAGGCGTAAAGTACTGGGGTCCTAGAGTCCAGTCTTTAAGGCAGGTACTGAATGTAAATAAGTTAAGGTAGTTGGGATATGTTTTATGCCTGTCTAGAGAACGTCTGTCTAGAGAACGCCTGTCTCGTTGTACACTGTTCTTCAAGGCAGTTAATAGTTGGTGATGACTCGAGGTGGCTAGTCGATGACTTGGGTAAAATGTTTGAAAAATTTAGCCAATGGACTGGCTCGTGTAGGTTCAGCTAGACTACGGAGTTAGAGTCCACGAGATCGGTCGCCAGTTGGTGGTCGAAGACAGTAGGTGATATGGCTCAGTGCGGCGACAATCAGTGGCGTTCTTGGATTTGAAACCTTTCTTCTACGCAATTTGTCAACTGATTATTGGATCGGCAATCTTCAGTATTCACCATTATTTTTCCGTTTGAGCAGATGGTGCTCTAAGCTAGTCACCAAAACCAGGGCACACCGGCGCAAGATTTGTCGCTGTACATATTGAAAATGAATACATATGCATATGTATATATATATATACTTAAAAGTATATGCATATAAAATACCGGTCTGAGAACATCCAAACGGCGAAACACTAAGGGTGGAAAAATATTACGCAATGGGTGGCAGGTAAGATGAACATTTGGACACAAATAAATTTCTGTTTGCCAGCCGTACACATTCGATGATTTTATCCATTTTTCCCGTGTTCATCAGTAACGAGAGGCCAACGTCTGCGTGACTGAATTCGGCTCTGTCTCATAGACTAAACCGTTTTCCACCACGGAGAGCCGATCAACGATTGCGATGACTGAAGTGTGTACATTTTGAAGACGCAACGGAGGCACATCAAGCAAGCTGGTGTTATGAAATTAGTTAATCGGATTTGTCATTCGGGAGAGACAACCGACAACTGGAGCGAATATTTAATGAACTGAAAATGTGGCCATAAAACTCATATTCCCCAGCAGTGAGCTGCAACCTACAAGGGAATGTGGCGTTTTATCACCACTTTTCTCTTCAGATTCTGGAGTGTACCTATCTTAAGATAGAGCAAGGAGATCTAAAGGACACGTGACCAATGACCTTCAAAAATGCAATGGTATATGTTTGGATGAGAGTCTCGGCACCTAGTATTCTTTGGACTTGTAAAGGCTTCCGCTGAATCGAAATCGAAAGCGATTAGGGAAAGCGAGCAACAAGCAACCATGTTCTTAAAATGACCAATAAACCAATTCATACGATTGCATTCAACAAATCAAATCAAGACTCACCACAACCGTCCTCATCCGACCCATCATAACAATCTCGTTGTCGATCACAGCGACGTCGGGCATCTATGCATTCGCCAGTATTGCAACGGAATTCGTGAGCTTGACAGCCTTGTTCTGTGGGACAAATATGTTTGGAAAAGTTAAACATCATTTTAGAGGGACAAATTTGGATTGGTTCGTGATCGAAAGTTAATTTATTCTTCCGGATGTAAAGTGGCTAGAGAAATTTCCGAGATTCAGGAGTGAAATAGCCCAGTCAAACAGCCTACAGTCGCAGTTTGTAAGGAGCAATACATAGTACATTATATATGATAGAATATCATTCTGCACCTTTCGCATCTAAAAGCAGACGTGACGAGTGAAAGTCAAATCGGCAGTCCTTCCCTGTGGCTCATTCATCTGCAGTGCTCAGTAATCACTGGTGAAAGATACCAGACAGATCTTAAACGCAGTCTAGTAAGTTTGATTTAGAGCCGATAAAGTGCTTTGGCCAGTGCAAAGTGTTACAAGATTCGTTCAAGTAAACTGAAAGAGCAATCTGGTCGTCGTTCATAAGATATTTCATCCCCATTGGATGAAATACACGCTGATCTATGTTTCCATTGATTACAGCCAGTGTCTAAAATCTTACGCGCCGCGGCTATTGTGAAATCCATTTTTGATTGTTAGACTGATTTATAAGCTGTTCATCGACTAGATTTTCTATCTTCGTAATTTAGGTGTCGATGAACGGCTCATACTCGGTTGGTTTATATCTCCACGATTGAACACAACATTCTACATCATTTTTCACCACTTTTCCCAATCATACTGCTCCCAGGCTAGTGTACTGAGATCCCATTAGGGTGCGTCCGTATTGTGGTCTAAATTGCACGTGCTCATCTGCCTGTTCGCGGAGACACTGCAACGTATCCCCGACGTTGCGTCCAGATAAACAGTCTCCAAACGTTTAATTGTATGCCACGTTTTTGGATGCAGAAACAGTTTTGTTTATACCAAGATGATGCGTATTGTGTGTGTGTTACGTCGATACACTCTACCAGCGACCACACAATGTTCCTCGGGCTCAGACGATTTAGAGAAGCATTTTGACCACAAATGAGGAGGCCAACTTTTCAAGCAGTTCGTTAAAGGCTTCCATCATTGCTTATGTAAAGACTCTTAGTGAAGTTCATGCATGGGAATTTGATATGTGAGATCACGAAAGGTGCAGAGTCACACAAGAGCTGTGGTCCGAACGCCCAACCCAATTGACACATTCTCTTCCCACAGAATGTACAACAGTCCGAAAGGAGGATTGTCATGTTACACGAAGACTCCTGACCTTTAAGTCCTTAGACGACATCGGGCCCCGATTTCCTTTATGTGGCAGGTAGTGGGTAGTTTACCTGTCTCCCGGGGTAGGCATATAGATGTGCGGGCCCTTCGATTGCAACGTGACCAATCTGAGCCGAGAAAATAGATACCATCTGCTTGGTCATACTGCGCTCGAGTCAAAATTTTAACGTGGAATCACATCAATCCGCCATTTCTCACTCCGGGGCAATACTTAATGTCAAAATTTAAGAATCACTTGAATTAACAAAACTCAATAGGAATATTTGACTTGAAAGCGTATCCTTAAATCTCGTATTTCTAACTGGATTTTGAGGGTGATTTTTATCGTATTCTACCCAAAGATTCATTTACTGGTGAAGGTTCGCTGTTTACAGACCGATCGGTTGACACTTGTCAGTTTTAGATAGGATGTATTGAAACGTCGGCAAAGTGGACCCTTGCTTACCGCACTGTTCCTCATCGGATCCGTCGTAGCAATCACGTCGTCTATCACATCGGCGTCGGGAATCGATGCATTCGCCGGATGTGCAACGAAATTCGTGTGGTTGACATCCAGGAACGGCTACAAAAAATGGGAAATGTGCAAATAAATCATAGGTAAACATGGTTCAATCGTAAGACCTGACACAATTAATCCATTCAAAGAACGAAATACAAATAATCGGTCGTCGAGTGAATTATGCGTCCCTCATCCCGAATCAGTCCAAGGTTCGAATTGCAGATCCGCCTATCACTTTGGTAGTAGACGGCTACCTGCTATCTCTTGCCTTGTTAACACATCCAACTTAATGAGATCTTACTTGGTTATATGCCACCCTAGGTTTCTAGACCGTAGTCATTGGTCCAGTCTTTCCCCGTCGATTGGGCACTAGTGCCCATAAGGGATGCTTCTTCTACAAACTCGTGCATGGAGCAAGTCATAAAAGTCAATCTGGTTGAAGCATTTAATCTAAAATGCGCTCATTCAAAGATCATCGTTTCAGGGAAGTGTCTATACTTCCATAGGTGCTTAGTTTAGACAAAACTACCCTAACGCAGTCATACGGGAGTTGTTCGATATTCCTTGTTCTTTCCGTGCATTGTGATAGCATTTGATTGTGTACAGAATATGACAGCATAGGGTAATTTAATGGGTCTGTAAGTCTCTGTTGCAATGGGATCTGCCTGGTGAGAGCAAGCCTAGCACGATCCGACCGAATTTCTGAGGCAAATATTGGACAGGTGTTATTAGCCTGCGATATTCCAGAAGGGTATCGTTACTAGGGTAAACCAAGCTTTGAATTCTGCAATGAATAAATCGTCGTGGGTATGTTTGTGTGTATGTGTGTGGGAGGGAGAGAGAAGGTGATAGAAATTGTATAGGGGGTAACATATAGTCAGAGTGATGAAATGTGTTTGCTGTGTCCTCCCGGCACGGTATGGCGCATAAAAAAGATCAATCTTGGTTGCTATTTCCTCGTGTGAGGTATGAACAAGAGGAAAAGCAATAGAATAACACTCTGTAAAATTCTGAAATGTAGACTCCGTGCTGAAAAGACCCGGAATGTTTTGACCAGTTGATGCCAGTCTATTGAGTCATGCTGCAAGTGAACGCTGTTTCTTGGTTTCACCTTTTATCTTTTACTTCCTTTATTAATGAAACAACAATGTACATCAATTCTCAGGAAGGGGGCCGCGGCCAGCAGAGGGCTCCCAAGTGGGGAAGTTGACCGGCGGTGGGAGGATTCGAACTCGCGACGTTCATGTCCAAACGCCACGACCTTGTCCGTTTGGCCACCGCCGACCACTACCCGGTTGCAAACGCATCTAGTTTTATTCTCTCGTGTTAGGTAGTGGTATCTCGCTTTGGCATTTACGCAAAACTGAAATTTTCCACAAAAGGAGAAGTCCAAATAAGTATCCGGTCTACGGTGGCACGCGTAAGATTATTAATAATAAAATCGGTGCATATGACACTGGAAGGGATATGCTACAAGACTCTGAGGAAAATAGAACCTGTGGGTATGAGTTTCATGAGAAATTCAATTCTACATACGATCCTATTCAAGAGGTTGTTATATTGATACATTGGAATTTATTGTCTGTTATCATGTATGAGTACATCGAACCAGGTCACGATAGAAACAAACTCACCGGTACAATGTGGTGGCATCTCATCCGAGCCATCTCGACAATCTTCACGACCGTTGCAAAAGTAGATTTGTGGAGCGCATTGACCATTGCGGCACATCCACTCCGACGGACCACACGGGGAATCTATCACAATTTCTGTCTCTGACCTCTCACCTGTCGGATAGAGACATCTGCGAGCGAACGAACCCAAGTGTGTGTGTGTGTGTGGTTGATTTTTGGCAGAGGATTGGAAGCAGAGAAAGCCAAGATTCACGCATATCGAGGACATTTAAGTAGTAATATGTTTTGCTAGGAAAGTTGATCATTTGGCCAGGTAGCTACCCAGGTACTCGGCTAACTAACTAACTAACTAACCAATCAACCAGCCAACCAGTCAGTCAACTAACCAACCGACCAATCAACCGACTGACTAAATAACCAATCAGCTGTTTCATAGACAAACTGTTGATGTTTGCATAGGATTACTTGACTTTTGTGAACGCTAACTTGATTATATTATAAATTGTACTGTAATGTTTCATTGTTTTGTAAAATGAATGACTTAGGATAACTTGCAAAAACCCCGATTTGTGTTTGGACCGCCAACCATAGACGCGCAGCCAAGAAATATTCGTCTTTTCTGACTCCCGTCTTCGTCACGCCAGTGAAAAAGCAAGCAGTCTGAATGTGGCCTTAGCTAGAGTTGCCGAACGGTGGGTCATGAACGCTCAAGCCCGTATTTCTGAGCCTTAGGTGTCGACGTGTGTGTGTGTGTGTGTGTGTGTGCCAATGGATATCGTATTTGGCAGCAAGCATAGTGTGTGGCAGTTGCGTATGTACGGCTAACGCATTGGTTTTTGCACTTTATGAGGCATATAAACACTGCACAGTACCAATACGACTAAGTCTTCTGTCTGACTGGACATTACTGTTCTATTGTGGGACTAGTCTAGCCAAATCCCAGAGGGCGGTGCATCTTTATCATTTTTCATTTTAATTAGGAATTGTGTCAAAGCTAATCAGAATTCTGTCTAAATTGAGCGGAATTACATGCTCGATCTCACAACTCCGAAACAAGATGCACCCTGAGCGGGCACATTTGCACTTTCTAGGTGTAAAATTCGTCACGAATGGATGATAAACACGGTTTAAATCTTGTCGGAGGTGTGAACATTTTACATGATTCCGAGAACTTTTTAAGCAACTTACCACTTCTGATTTCCAGTATTGGATTACCGATCGTTCGTCTATGATCTCAGCCATTCAAATAAGATTCCAGTACGGAACTAATTTCCAAATGTACTAATCTCGATAAGGATTACTGGGAAAGCACACTACACGCAATAAACAAAGTTGTCAGTCTAAATACAATTCGATCGAATTTCAGTGCGAGACAAAAAAATGGTGCGACCCCCGTCGTCTGAAGAAACTGCGTTTTTATCAAATCTGAGCGACTGCTTATGTAATCTCCGGCGTAACCTACCACAAAATACGCTGATTAGTAACTTTCTGGCAAAAATTCCTAACTGGCTTTCATTTGGTAGGAGGTAGGACTGCGTTACTTGATCAGTTTGCTTCTAACTCGTTCTTAATCGTAGAACTATATCGTGAATTAGATTTGAGAATTAGGATCTAGTATCAGTTGTGAGATGTGCGCTTGGGCGATGAGCGTATTGAATAGTTACACGGTGATTCGGAAAAGAAAATCGATGTCCATGATCATGCTTTATGATTCGAATGGGATTCTAGTGATAAACCCAAAGGAATAGTGTTCAACTATGAAGATGAACAAAAAGAATTGCACTGGGTGCGAATACTTGCTTAAAACCTCTAAAAGCCAAGTCGATCACGTGCTTCCTTGGGAATTTTGTCTCACAATCCGTGTACACATTAATTGGAATATGTTATTGCCATGTTTGATCTGATGATTTCGTGAACTTCAGCACAGTGATTCCTATGAAAATTCAAGGTCACAGATCAGTTGAAGGCGGTTTTCCTACTTATTCGATACTTGTAATTATTCGTTTTTTTTTTGAACGGATTCGATTTGGACCAAAGCGTGTGAAATTTGACGTGGCAGATTGTCGTTAACTTGGTTTATTCATTGGCGAATACGTGGCTATCTTCTGTCCCACCAACCACGTGACAAAATCACTTCAACTTCAATTATATCGAAGCATCTGACCGAGCAGACACGATGTAACTGAACTCGAACTGTTCAACTTTGAAGTTCTTTTCCAGTTTTTTTAAAGAGACCTAACATAAAAAGAGTTTGTGGAGACTGTCACAGTCTAGTTTTCACAACCCACCGAATTCCTGGGGTTGACGACCGAGATTTTTCCAGTCGGTCATGCGACTTTTGCTGTCGCTTCCATTAATGGTATACTGATTGTGACACTAGATGAACGACCTATTTCATTCTAATGGAGAAACGTTTTGTCTGTTCAATTTAGTTGTTCCGTTTGGAGCTAGCGTGAATGGGAAACGGAAGCGATTATTGATTGACGAGTCGAAGCCAGAGCTTCGTTTTGAGCTTTAAAACAGAGTGCGCCTGAACACTGCCTGAGGAAACATGTATCTATGCGTGCTTGCTGGCCGAAACACAAATGTGCAAAGCTTGAACTCACTGAATGACCAAATTTCGATCGCGTTCAGTCAAGTCGGTAATTCGAACAATCACAACATCATTTTGCGGTCGTCTGACTTCGAAACGTGGGAGTTGTTCGACTGGGGTTCCATTAGCAAGACGCATTTCCGGTCTGATGTGCGGCTGATTTGATCGACACTCGATCTCGGCCGATCCGTAAGGCCGTATGACAGGGCGCTCAGGTCGAATAGTTGGTCGGACAGCTTTTGGGAAATGACGGAAAAACGAAGCGAGATGGTAAGAATGAAAGCGCCTACGGCTGGAAAGGAAGTCGATATTAGAAATAAGGCAAATGAGGCTCGAATGTGAGGACCAAACAGTTTAGGCTTTTAGTTCGGTTAGTTTTTCCAAAAAATTGACAATAGTCGTTTTACGGAAAACATTATTTATCCAGCATTTCATGGCCACAAGCCAAATAACTTAGAACATATCCGCGTTTGATGGATGCATCAGTCATCCAAATCATTTTATACGTTAACAAATGGAACACAGCTGAACTGCTTCTTTGCTTGTTTATATTAACTCTAATGATAAACCATGCTTTCATTTCTTAATGAAAAAAGAAAATACTAAGAGTGCGCGACATACATTTCTTGATACGGATACAATTCTACCCAGTATTACTCATGTGTTTGTCCATTGTTTGTCTCTTTTTTAACTTTGACGGTAATCACACTGCAGTTATATGTCCAAACCCGATCATGGCCTGCAAACCAACTGCATATTGTTGACACATGCGCATATGATTGGCGTTGTGTGGCAAGTCACATAACCAGTTAATCCGATGGACACACGTGCACACAAGCATCGCAAAATAAATGAGGCTAATCAGTCGGCCCAGATCTCGCGTTGGCGCGCTCACCCGTGGATCACGGTTCGGTCTGCCAGGACAGTATTCTGCTGTACAGGTTCATGTGTTACCACCGTTTACTCACGCTTTTCGTATTGTATTTTTTGTCTTCGTGTTACAACATATCCCCAGTTTACCGTGAAACTACCAACAGCGAAATCAGAGCTCCGTTCAGCGAAAAAGCCATTCATCGCACGGGAAGCGCAGTTTATCATGAGCAGCTGTTCCTTCATTTGGACATTAGCATGGCTTCTTGGACTACTGGCAAGTATTTCAGTAGAGAGTTCGAGGCCGAAAGATTTTTCACTCATGCTTAGTACGCGAATCCGTCGAGTATGCGGTAAGAGGTGTGCATTTGGATTCAACCCATGTGTTGTAATGTAATCGGAATATCTTCACTGTTTACAGTGAGAAACTTAGAACGGAAAGCAGAACAGTGACACAGGATCAGTTTGTATCGGTCCCAAACGATCTACCCTTCAGTGCCAGGGTAAAACAGACGAGTTTTTACTTTCTCATAGTCCGTCACTCAGCAACTGGCTACATCTCTCTTAGGATTTGTCAAGTCCAAGCTTGGGTCTCTACTTTGCAAATTCGTCCATTCTTGTTATTCTAATACCAACGGGTGGGATATTCTGACTATGCTACTTATATATCCTATCTATGCGGATGTGGTCCAAATAAGATAAATAAGGCACGAGGAAGGGTGGGGGTTTGGCCTGAAGGTCGCGGGTTCGAATTCTCCAGCCACCGGTCAACTACCCCAATTGGCAGCCATTTTTTGGCCGCTGTTCCTTTCTGAAAATGATATTCACTGTTGTTTCATTAATAAAGGAAGCAAAAGATAACAGGGAAAGAGGTAAGGTGTCGAAAATAGATCACAATACACTATTTACCAGGACGCTGTATGCGTCGGTGAACTACTTCGCGATCTCGTTTATTGGGAAGTGTCCGTGGGGAATGGCAGATGCATTTGAAGATTTTTTCATTTTCGAAACACATATCGGACCAGCAAATCACAAAAATTCGGTTGGTTAGACATGGAATCAACAGTAATGCGTTGTCTGTCAGTTTTATACGGTTTCGTTTCCTCTTACACGCACGTAAAAGTGGTTGGGGTCCTATGCCTATTGGTCATTATACTTTGGGAAATGTCGAAATTATTTGGAATCGTTTGAAAACTCTTCGCAACAGTCACCGAATATATGTAAACAGACTGCATTCACTTATGTTTGAGAGACAATCCTTTTGGTATGTGTACGGTGACATTTATCTACCGTAATGAAGCCGATTACCTTTACATTGATGTACAATTTCAAGCCGACTTCCAGTTCACGGATCTTGTGAAATAGAGACCTGTTCCTACCGAATTCCAAATCTGTTGGCATATTTCCAATTAATTTTAAGACACCTCCAAGATATTGTGAGAAATGGTATGGTTAATCATGAACCCCAGTGTTAAACAAAATTTGAAAAACCGCGAATTACACCTAGTTCACTTTCAAAATTTGATTGTACTGGACTAGAAAAAGGATTCTGCGCGCTTCGACAGTCGTGGCACGTGTCCAAATACTTGGGCGAGTAAGTGGACAAGCCTTGTACAGTCTGTTCGTGGATGTCTGACCGCATTTAAACTTGAGAGATACGAAATAAACACGTGGTCATTGTCAAGTGTACATGTAATGTCAACTAAACATTGTTTATTTTGTCACTCAGACTTATTTTATTTCTTCGTCTCACCATCTGCCCTGAATTCCTGCCGTACTCGATTCGTTCTCGTTATCGACTTCTCGTATGATAACTGGTATGATAGCTTAATCAGCTCGAGACTCAAACGTGCGCACCACAGACATACGCGTTGACAAACACCGTATGCTTAACACAGACGATTTGTGGTCGGACTGTTCTGCAGATATCTTGTTCCATTTGACGATTGTGCACTCAGGTTTACACACACACACACAGGCACACAGTCTATGGATTTTACCTCCCCCATGCTTATTGTTGACCTCTTATATTTTGTTGCCCATTCTCTCCACGGGTTTACCAAATTACACTCACGTTGAAACATACAGAACGAGACATTACTCGCGTGGCCCAATTCGTAATATTACCAGCATCCAGCATCTTGATTTGCCTTGTTGGAGAGCAATATGTTCAAACGCGTGCACATACACGCACATACACACAAACACACACATTTATTACGTTCCGTGAGAAGCCATCACTCCTGTGTTTGCTTATAGCTAGTTGCTTATTTCAGATTGGGAGCTAATCTTCGGTTCACATCTACAGTGGATTCAATCTTCCGGATTGCTCCTTGACTGATGCGGCAAAGTGCTAATCGATATTCTCTTAACACAAATCCTCGCTGTCCTGTTATTCCCGTGAACGCACTGTATGGAAATGCTTTTGGGTAACTCGTCGTGAATTAGATAACTCACGACTCAGAATTTGCACATGTCTTTGAATACATACCATTTGCGTGTTCCGTACCGTTTAATGGTGTTCACTGGTGAGAAGATCGGCATTTGGCTGATCGCTTCAATGTGCGATGAAGAATTACGATTCGGGATTGACAGAAACAAAAATTAGGGAGTGGGTAAATGGACAATGCACATTCACCGAATTTTCAATCCGATTAGGATAATTCGAAACTCTCCGGAAGCAACTTTTGTTCCTATCAGGCTCGGGCAAGTATGTTCGTATTTTGAGCAATTAGCTACGTAAACGTTTACAGATGGAAAAATAAGAAAAGACATATCGGATAAATCGTTCAGACGGATAAATGCTATTGATTCATTCTAGGATTGACATGAAATTAATGAGTGAATCAGTAAGGTTCGGGCGAGATTGACAGTGTGTCCAGGGCAACTGACGAGATCGGATGCCTTTCAAATCGGCGTAAAATGTCCGATCGAATTCGGGACATGATTTTGATTTTGAGACTGGAAATTGGAACAAAGAATGTGAATAACTTACCACAATCTTCTTCATCTGAACCATCGTAGCAGTCTTGCCGCTGATCGCATTTTCGTCTCACATCGATACACTCGCCGGAACGGCACTGGAACTCATACGATTGACAGCGTGGTACAAAAGCTGTGAGAAGATGCACGCGTGATTTAACAATAGTAACAGAAGAAAATGAAGTTGATTTGATAAAATTTAATTGGCATTCCAACGTAATAAAATTAAACCACTATTTCAGATCTCCGTAATACAAAGCAAATAGCCCGGTTTTAGTCGCTGTGTTAGCCTGAACTATTACTTTCCAAAGGGAATGAAAGGTACAAGTGAACAAGATCCGAACGACTTGAGGTGACATTAGGGAGCCAGAATGGGAAATCCACTAATCCAACAACACTGGATATTCACTCGCATAATTCTCGCTGAGCAGCCAAGTCCATAGCGACTCAGAAGTCGGCAGGCGGAGGGTCACCGGTCTGGTGACCCCCAACTCGTGGGGACGAGTTATGAATTGGTAGTACTTGGATGGATTTCCCATTGTGCTACCTCAAATTACGTACAGATTAAACTTGGATTATCAGATATTGGTTCGAAATCGCGTTTCTTGAATCCGAATCAGAAGAAGATTGTAATTAACATAAGCTCAGTGATTATGCGCACGTATACTCAATTTCTTGCAAGTCAGAACTCGGAACTGTGGGATAGACAAAACGTATCCGATGGTGTGAAAACAAATTCCGGTCTAGCATTGGAAAGTTAGATGTGATTACAATTAATACGATAACCTTGACTGTAAAGTTAGTTGACTAGTCACGAAATGCAGTTTTAGGTGGGTTATATGGAAGCATGGTAAAAAATGGAAATGTCGGTTTGCTGTGAGAAAAGTTCAATTTCCATGATCAGCTCAAAGAATGTCGGGAACTTTACGCTGACCTTGCTGGAGCTAGACTCACGGCTCTAGTACCTACAGGTCCCTTTTCTGGATCAAATACTAGATTTAAACAACGCTATGCTCGTTAGGGTACATGTCAGCTGAGGAAAAATCAATGCTTCCCCATTCAGGGACTGGTCGGGAAGATAGAATGAGTCAGTATTAAACATAAAAATGAAATTCCCCGGTGGAACGAGTTAGGGTAGTAGGCTGTGGGTTAATGAGATCCAACCACCGGAGACGTATTGGAGACATGTTCAAAAGAGTTTAATGCCACGGTCTGTTACAAATTCTATGACATTCTTCCGTAACTCAATACCAGACCATTTTATGTAAGCTTATTGCATCCAGTCATTTGTCTCTCGAATGCCATGGGGCACACGCAGACAGAACACATGAGCTTATATTTTTTTGGGGTCACGTGATATGAACTGAAATGGAATTTATACAACTACTGGAAATAGAGAGAAAATTCACGAAGACGAATGATGATTCGGATAAAGACGAATAAAAGGGAATGAAAGTCGATCGCGATGAGAAAATACAATTGTCACTTTTGATTAGTAATTGGACGAAAGCACCCTGTGATCGAACTCTTTGTGATAAGTTACCGTCAGCATTATCGCTTGTCAGCCTCAAACATCAAGATAAGCCCCACTGACAGCTACATTGCTCCCAGAGTAACGCGTTGCTATTAGGGCGTGGACTTATAAGAACGAAAAAAATAGAACGTTATAGCAGCGTACACAGAAAGTACAGTCTAAATGCAAAAACGCGCAATTTCCAAACAACTTCATTCGACAGAAAATAATAACACGATCGACGCTGTTCACGGAGCTTTACCTAGCCAGTATGTTTTTCAAGTTCTAATTTTTTGTAATTAGATAAATCAATAAATGGTATATCTTAAAGCGACAAGAAGAGAAATTAACACCTGTCATCGAAATGCAAAAGACTAACAGTTAGAATTTTCAAGCCGATCGGCTAAGCTCTCGATCCACTGAAATTCGGAAGTTGGTAAGAATCCGAAATGAATCAATATAAGTGTACTTGGATGACCAATCATTTTTGAGAAACTCAACAAAGAGTCAGCGTATGCTGTTCGTCAGCCAATCAAAGTACCTCGGTAGAATGACAAAAGCAGTCAGAAATGCAGAATTTGTCCGATTGTGCAAGCTCTTCGATCTCGGCATAGATCGAGACCACGTGGTACCAATGTGGTACCAACTTGGTGCCCACATGTGGGTCTGAATTCTCGTCGAAGTCGAAGAATTGTCACAGTTGAATAAACTTAACATTTTGTCAAATATGTCAAACCATACCTAGCTAGCAACGGTTAGAGATTCCGGTTTCTTGATGTAAGTAACACGGTCTTTGTACGGCTGAAAGGGTTGAATCTTCCCGGAAGCACACGACTGGTTTTGCGGTTATTGCCACTAATTGGGCATGAGAACCAACACCAAATAAGTACCAATAACCGGGATTTTGATTGTTTGCGCTTCGAGGTAATGTTAGTCTCCCATCCGCGTACATCACAAAAGGATTGGCATCCCTAATTTGTCTATTGTAGCAGCAGGGTACACACATTATTTCATAGTCAAGACTGACCTTCACAATGTGGAGGTTGTTCATCCGACCGGTCACGACATTCCGGGCGACCATTACAAAAATAGGATTGAGGTAAACATGTACCATCACGACACATCCATTCGTTTGGTCCACACGGAGATTCGATCACAATTTCTGTTTGAGATATTTCTCCGGTTGGGTAGGTACATCTTTCAGAAAAAAAGTAGTCAGGATTGTACCAGAATGTGTTAGCTGTCGGTGATCAAAATGCTAGAGGTGCGATTGAGACCTAGTTGTATCCCACAACGTTCATGCAACGCAAGACAGAAAAGACATGTATGATTATTAAAACAGCTTTTCAGACATGCAATCATTTATACTCAACGATGTTAGGTGGTTGTAAGAACGGTCTATGTCGAAACGCCAGTTTTATTCAAGAAATCAGGTACCGCATGCTACCATCACTAGTGTTTGCTGAACCCATGAATTCTCATTTTGAAATTATTGTAAGGAATTACAAATGTGCGTTTCACATATTTACCGAAACCCCGATGTTCTGAAATCGTGTTACATTAACCAAAAGCGTATAGAACCACACAGGACGCACTAAGCAAAGTTTTATTTTACTGTGTATTGCGAACCCACATGCATCAACGGGAACGACGGAGCAGAGATTTCGGAGATATGAATAATCCTAACATCGTTGAGAAACAAACATTCCAAAGGTCACCAAGCTGGTTGACCCCACCAACACAGCGGCGCATGACGTGAAGGGCAACTAATCGTTTATCCGAGCCAGATTTCAAAGTACACACATTCACAAACACACCGCTAAACATCCGTTGGCAAGTGAAAGTTCCCTCAGTCATTTGATTGCAAAACTTGCCTTGAGAAGAACTACCCACGGTAGCCGAAACGTTGGCACATTACATCTACCAAGAACGCTGTGTTATTAACATTATATCATTCACAATTAAAACCAATACATGGTGCATCAATTCTTCGATACACTCCTTACATCATTTAGTCCTGGAATTTTCACATCGTACCAAAAAACGTATGATCAATATTTAGGGCTAATGTAGACATATATCGAGATGCATCTTGAGGGGAATAAAGGTTTGATAAAATGTCAACAGACGAGAATAACTGTTCATAGAAATCACAAATGGAGGTGATGCTTAAAATCAACAGTCATCAGTTAGGGAGTAAATGAACGTAAACGAACAAGGTGATTAATAAAACTGTTTCCATAGGCAAAGTTATGAGAACGCAAGAGCCTTAATGAGGAACTAGTTAGACCATGAGAAAAATCCTTGGGCAAAGCTGTGTGAAGACAGTGGTTAGTGTTGGAGATCACCGTTTGTCTACAAATATACCGCCTGAAATCAACAGGCGGTTCTTTGTTACTTCCACTACAACGTGCAGGTAGTTTTAGGCATTTGACAATAGGAATAAAATCATTCTGTTTCAAGCGCGGAAAGAATTGTGGTAACCATTTAGAGCCTGAGGATGAGACTGTTTGAGATATCAAAATACAATCAAGCGTATACCTTATTCTGGGTCGTCTCAGACTAAAGAACAAGAAAGATAGTCTGCGAACTTTGGGAAACACAAATTCAACATGGTTTGTCTGAGAGAGAGAGAGAGGTCGGGGGTTGAATACTTTTCTAAGTAATTGCGGAAGAGTATTTTCACACGCACTGTTTGCTAAGTGCTAACGATGAGAAGTCAATGAAGGTAGACGAATAGCGAGAACGACTCCGAAGATTGAAAGAGATGTCAGCGTATCTAGAACATTCGGTAATACGGAATAAGAAGAAGATCAGTCACGCTGTTCGCTTAGAGTAGCTTAGAGCTGATAAAAATATTGGTGACATAGAGAGCTTGTTAAAGCGAAGAGAGAAAAGAAATGGAGGTAGAATAGTCCTTTGGAAAACTTCTGAGGTAGTTGGAAGGATTGATTGTTTATTTTTACCTAGAGAAATAAACTGGACACGGTTGTAAAAAGAGTCACGTAAGATATTCAAAAGGTTTGCGTCACTGCCGTTTGCTTGGTCGATCTGAAGGAAGCGGATCACGATCGAGTGAGCCAAAGATGTCAGCGTAGTCAAGAGAAACGAGCCTTGTTACGAGGGATCCACTACAAAGGGAAGATGCAACGTAATTTACAATATATCTTACCGTATCAAGTGTAGACATCAAAAGTTCGCGCGCAAACGGCATAGGGTTATGGATCTGAATGTCGGTTAAGATAAGGCTAGGAAGCAATTTCTTGAATATCTTCAAAAAGAGCCGAATACTTATCAGATTCCATTTTTGGCAGTCGGCCTTATTCTGACAGATTTCCGCTAACGAAGGGTGGATGCGGTCGGAAGGCTTATTAAAAGCTTGGATATTGGAACCTTAGGAAAAACAAATGGATGGGAAAGTCAGGTGTGACTAGCGCATTTGAAGAACTGATTGTTTAATTCTCGGACTTCATGGTTAGATTTCGGATTTGAGTTGCGCAGTTGTTTAAACACTTTCCCAATCACACCACAGCTTTTGTCATCAAGGTGAGCGGGCGTATACAGTCGATTTAGTCGCCTGATCTCACTCTTGAAGTTGATAATGTGACGTTTGATGGTGTGCAGTAAATCATTCGTGTACACCCTTTCTTCAACTTGATAAACCTGTTCTAGGTAGGGCGAAGAAAATCTACCAGGTTGAGCAGAATACATCTCATTGGGACAGTGGGCATGATAGCAGAATTTAAGATAATCAATTAGGTGAAGGGGAAATGTCCGTAGCGTTCATCATCATATCAGGCAGGAGATTCAAGTTCACCGGACAGCAAAAATGTCTAACCCCGATCCGGGTGGGGAATATGGACCGGGTTAGGAAATTACATTTTTCGTAAACCAGGGCATGCATATGTAATGAACAATGATCAAATATTCCAATGGAAGCTTGTCTATAGACAAAAACAATGTCGGGAAAGATGAATGAAGCCAGATCAAGAAAAGCGTCTTTGCGTGTGAGAAACATGAATGAGAAAACCGAGAGGGGATAGGAAAGAAGCATCAAATTTGTTCAGGTAATCGGTGATAACGCATGCAAAATGGTGCGTAAATTGTATTGTAATGTATTGTATTATGTAGACTTTTGCGTACAAAAAATGATGTCACATTTTAGTAAAACATGTGAGGTTAAAAAATAAAATAGAAAAATTATTGCACTCATCACTTTGTAAAAATGCAAAAAACTCATCGAATAATAATCATAACACATTAAAACAGGTTGCTCAGGAGTTCGACTGAAAGACGGTCAGGATTTGTCAAAATGCGTGCTAAATATGAGATAGCGGAGTTCCTAGAGATATTGATTCTAGAGGGTGGATCGTGTAGAAAGATCAATGTGCCGAGGATGCGTGGGATGTGAAAGAATTTTGTTAGCAAATTTCTCACATGCTGCTAAGTGTTGATCACATAGATTTAGCGACAATTCAGTTAGTGGTATGAAGGATACACGGCTAATAATTAATAGGAAGGGAAGAATTTTAAAGTCTTTTTTTAAGTAAACCTGGAAAAATGACGGAAGAATAGTGAAGAAGGATTGGAAAAACACATTGGTGTACAAATCGGGAGATGGTGCTTTGTTTCACCTTGTAGTGTCGAAAATTCCTGAGTTGAAATGACAACCGTCGAGGACCCTTGACTCAGGTGGAAATGTGAGAAGTCCACTTCGAATTGTTGAATAGTATATTCGCAAACAGTCTAGAATCGTGCGCTTGGGTAGCAGCAGTAAGACGAACAGTAACAAAACTAAAGAATTAAAATTATGTGACCCGGGATGAATTGAGAGAAAATCTAAAATGGAACATTGAACAAATCTATACCGCAAGCAACAGACAGATAAACGTCATGACACCATCAGCTCTATCGATCAAATCTCTAGGACAGTCGTCCCTAAAATATCATTGTCATCAGGACCAAATGACGTCAGCAGTGTCCCGAAAAATCGTTGCACCATGTATTGGTTTTAATTGTGAATGATATAATGTTAATGTAATATGCCAACGTTTCGACTACCATGGATAATCTTTCTCAAAGCAAGTTTATCAATCAAAAGCATTCTTACAAACCAAATGCGGTAGTTCCTTGGCCTGAATGCCGAAACTTGATACTGAATCATCTTGTGGATACAGGAATAATTGTATGGGAATATTAATATTTTCCAAGAATAACGAGATCATTTGACTGGAAATACCGGAAAAAAGTAAAAAAAAGCAACGATGACCGAAAGAAAAAAGCATACGTACTGAAACGCCAAATTTCTGTCCCGTTCGGTCATTTCACGAATACGAACAATCACCACATCGAATGATGGTCGAGTCACCTCGAATCGAGGCAAGTGTTCTACAGGAGTCCCGTTCAAGAGTCGTAATTCCGGTCTAATATGTGGTTGATTTGAACGACATTCAAGTTCCACAGATCCGTAAGGGCGTACTATTGGTCGCTCTGGTCGAATAATTGGAACGACGGCTAGAATAAAGATGACAAGAATGGGACTAAAACAGGTTGTGCGGTATATCTTAGGATCAAATTTATGGCTGTTTTTAAAAATTTCATTCGCGGTATGTTGACTTCTAAAGAGAGTAACAGCTTGGTAGGACACAAACTTCACGTTTGCTGTTGAGAAGACTGAATAAGGCGTTTGTTTTATAAGGTATTTGCATTCGTTCTGTTAGAGCATGCGGAATGGAAGTGATGCCGGGAGTCTGAATTACTACTCACCCTTACTCTGCCTTCATTCGGGGCTGTAGTGCGATATGCACGTTCATCTGATTGACTGAACGATTATTGAGAGTGTTCAGTATCAGGAAAAGTAGAATTATCTGGTGTCTAACAAAACCCGGGTGTTAGCAGACGAATAAGACCCCCAAAAGACACAATAAACCATCTCAAGAACATGACCAGAGCAGGATAAAAATTATCGACGGGTGAAGTCGCGAGCGGCGACTGGATTCGACGGATTCGGTCGGAAATCGCACTCTGCGTTTTCGGCAACCAGTGAGATCGGAGATATCACATTTGAACAAGACGACAAGGGGACCTTCAATTTTATCAGGTTTCAACTAAGTTTACCTGTCTATCATCGCCTTAGATCATTTGATAATGATATGACACAAGAAAGTAGCTTCAAGAAGGGAGTTGCAATTAAACAGAACGGCATGGGGCTGATGTCTAATCCATCGACTCGGGATTTGTTGAGTTAAACTATCACTATCCACTTTCGACCGTCTAACGATCTTACAGGTATTTAGGCAATGGACATACTGAAGTAGACCACGCGAACAGTCCGATTACCAACAAACCAATCTACCGACCGAAAACCAAAATCAGATAACTGAACTAAAGTCTTGTGAACTAACAGTTATCGATCGTGATTCTCTGCCAATACTCCCGGAAAATCACGTCATCGAGTATTCCGCCGAATGAAAACGAGTGAAACAGCTCTAAGCTTCATAGACTGGACTTCTCAGACCAAAGGTCAGGCTATCGGACTTCAGTCTAGAAGGCCAAATATGCACTTTTCCAGTTCAGGTCGTAATGAGGGTCAATCAGACTATGAATGTGATAGATTACAGAAGGCAGCGCTTGCTCCCTGACAGCGTCACCTCAGAGGATGACGAGACATCTGCGATCTAATGGTCAAGCTCACCCATTAGGATGGAGCTGCCTGTCTCGTTCACATCTTGTACTCCGTATACTAGCTTTATTTATTTCCACAAATAGCTGCTCCTGGGCTAGGCCAAAGTAAAAAGACACCAAATCGAAGACGTTCCATTCATTCACTCACCGCATCCACGTTCGTCTGAACCATCTCGACAATCCACACGCCCGTCGCATCGACGTCGTGCGTCAACGCATTCGCCAGGACTGCACTGAAATTCGTCCGAACGACAACCGACAAACGCTAGATACATTGTCAAAGGAAAAACACTGAATCTGAAAGACTTCGTGTCGTTAGATTGCTACTTGAGATCATTGTCATTTGCAGACACGGACTTCACGTAAGAAACAATCACGTGAATTCCGTTCATTTGACCATGGCTAAGCTGTCGAAGCGGTAAACATGTTTCGGTTAACTTATTGGGAAGCAGTTGTTCAGATGAGAGTGTAAACCTGTTGCTTATTGCTAAACTTTGTGATCGCTAGTACGTACAATCAAGATTATTCCAAAATAGTCATCATCACTTACCACTTGTGTCAAATTTGGTGTTATGGCAGTTCCTGTGATAATTCTGGTGGAACCGTAAATGATAGTACTAATTCCAAATTCCACATGGTACTAAACCTTTGGATCGATTGATCGATACATTTATACATGCGCACACATGATATTGTCCGTGCTGTGACCAGCTTGCTTTGGACAATCCAAATTCTATATCGATTTTTGCATGCTAACTGATTTACCCCTTTCTAAGAGATTTTATTTGATCGTAATCAATTTCATATGTTGAATATATTTGGTTTAAACTCATCATGTGTTGCTTGCCTACACTAGCAAATCATTTGCCTAGGTTCAATTGCTTGTGCGCACAGATTACGATAGAAACTAACCGTCGTTACATTACCGTCAAGACTGACCTTCACAATGTGGAGGTTGTTCATCCGACCCGTCACGACATTCCGGGCGACCATTACAAAAATAGGATTGAGGTAAACATGTACCATCACGACACATCCATTCGTTTGGTCCACACGGGGATTCGATTATAATTTCTGTTCTAGAGGTTTCACCACTCGGATACAGGCATCTGGAATGAAGCAAGACATGGTACATGCCATCAAATCATAAATCCAGTTTCAATTTGCTTAGCTATTCAACAAACGAGCTCTATTACCCATATGGTTCTGGACTGTAAATGAGGGGGTAGTTGAACCGTTTATATTGATCGTGTACATTTTGGGATTGCTTCAGAGGTTATATGACCATTTAGAGAATTCGTCGCAGTTGTCAGTGTTCTTTGTTCTCTCCTAATCCATTGAGACTGTTTACTGCGTGGGATTTAACTCTGCCTTTCGTGGGTTTGGAACATTCAGACATAACAGTGTTTCATTTTTGTCTGCTATTTTCACTTCAGATGAACAAATTTAGGTTGCTGTCGTTGCCGCCGGTTAGGCTACCTCCAGGCTCTTTGTCTCATCAGGGTTATCACGGACCTTGTGAGTTTTGATATTTGGGGATCGCAAATCTGAGGGACCACAGACGTGTACCGATTGGCTGATCCCTGATATTGTTCCGTCTTGTTAGCCGATAGCCGCTGATGGTTGAAGCCTGACCTGAATGTGCAATATCGATTGTTGTATTTCCACAGTGACGACGGGTAGCAGTAAACCAACATAGCAGGCCAAACAGCAGTTTAAAAATATGTGTAATACTTTAACAAGTCGGCGTAGGTTTTACTTTTGGACAGTGTAATCCCAGGCAAATAGGCATGGCTTAATCAGATTTAGCAGACTTAGACAGCCCATGGTCTATGCAAGTGCCCAGTCTATGAAATCAGACACGTGATTGGCTGTTCGCGCATGAACAATCGATGCAAGACACGTGATATTTATCCGGGTTTATGGAGAGAAAAAAACATCGCACTGAGCGGTGCAATGTTTCCAAATTTTTCTGCCTTATTATTGCTTATCCAACTCATTCTGTGCTTCTAATTTGTTTTTGATTTACCAAGCAAATGAAGTTCTACTACAGATTCGGGGCCTGTGTTTCCAGTTTGTGTTCGAGGACCCAAGTCTCATTTCCTTTATTGGGACGTGGGGGGGGGACCACTGAACTGGTTACTATCCCACTTCTTTTGTCGAATCTTGACAAACGTCAGTCTGGAGATTCCTGCAATTGCAGAAAAAAGTTTCCCAGAACTGTTGCTAGGACCAATCACAAACGCAATCGCATTGAGTTTGGTGAAAAATTTCACAGTACCGCGGTGGGACCTCAGTTAGCTATCACAGTTCCGGTTCCCCATTGTCACGTTTTACGCGTGGTCATGCTCCGCACGACTCAGGACCAGGATAGCCGATAGTTAATCGACGCTGATAGTGACGTTGGCCTACGAAGAGTCGTTTTGCACGAGTAAAATCGAGCCCATAATCAAAGGTAAAAATAGAAATCCCATGGCCATTGAACACAATAGATTTTAGCGATTTTTTCTGCTGGAAATTGCGACAGCGGACACTCTCAACGCAAGCCGACTAAGAATCATTGGGGAGGAGATCATGATAAGTCAAATGTCAGTCTAGTTGATTGCTAACGACTGAAATCTGCAATGTGGTTTCACAATTTTTCGTTGAGTGAAATTATTGGGCGAAGCGAAATGCCCCTCTCGGAACATACCGGGCATAAATCTCCTGATCAAACGATTTCAGTTGACAAAGTTCGTACCCGAATGCAGAGGTAAATAACCGAAATATTGGCGGAAACAGACCTTAAATAGGTCTCTGTCTTCACGGGGTCCCATAAAACAATAAAGAATCAAATGTGTATAGCTAATTATTATTGGAATTTTCATTTCACCTCCGTGGAAAAGAGTGACAAAAATTCATGCCGTTCTCGGGCATTTAGACTCACTGAATCACCAAGTTGCGATCTCTTTCCGTGAGGTCACGAACACGAGCAATCACCACCTCGGTGAGTGGTCGCATTATTTCGAAACGAGGCAGAAGTTCCAGTAGAGTCCCGTTCAACAGACGTAGTTCTGGACGTACACCCGGTTCGTTAGAGCGACACTCGATTTCTACTGCACCGTAAGGTCTAGCAATTGGACGTTCGGGTAGTAGTATAGGTCTTGATGCTTTGATAACCAAAAAACAAGGCAGAAATTTGCTGTTTAATTGGTAGCAAACGAGTAACTGTCAATTACAGTTTGTTTAAATGAGTGGCCAGTTGACTCTTTTCTTGTATGTCTTGTAGTTACTTGCGAGTAGTGTGTGACGCTGATGGTACAATACTTAATTCAATGCATTTCAGGCCGCGACCTTCACGTACAAGCCTCCGGTCACCCGGTCAACATTACACGTGGGAAGTCCCGGACTCGAGTTTGTTGGCAATTCTACATAAATTTTACGGGAACTGGTGGCTTTGCTGTAAGAAATACACTTTTCATTTGGAAGGTACGGGCGCGAGAGCTGGGTTCGGTGAGGTTATGCACCGTTGGTGAATCCTGATGAGCATGAAACTTGAGTCTGGGGCTTCCCGAGTGTAGGAGTGACTCGGATAACCAGAGATATGTACATGAAAGGTCCAGCCTACTGGGTAACCTGTCAGGGGTGGCACTATCCTGCTGTTGATTCGTGATGAAATCCTTTGAAAAAACCTCGCTGGTTTATGCATACTGATTGACGGGTGCGATGAAATACGACTGAGACAACAGCTAGCGGCTATGACAAAGCACAGAAGTGGGGCTTTACAAAACACCAAACTTTATGAACCTGGTAATGTTTCCATAATGCAACGTGACCTGAAATTTCAGTTAGTGTGTTTAGTATATATTCAAACATCTCTGCGAGAAAACAAGCTTAAACAATTTGCTATCTGTTCGTAGTAATGCAAATCAGTAATGGATATGCGCTATATCATGTGTCAGTTTAGCATTCCATTTCGGGCTTGGTGACTGGGCACTGCCGAGAATTCCTAATAGGAATGAAAAATTTTGTCAAATGCCACAAGCTTTTTCTATCGCTGAGCCGGGTGTTCATATCGCATGGAGAATAATTTTCTGACTGTCCTCGGTGTCATACCAGCATCTATCTTCCAATAAAAAATATAGACAGACAAAAAGTCACATTTGAGGTATTTTTCTCGGTCCCGTGTTTGATTAATCATCCTTACCAAGCCACTTATCACACCGTAACTTGAAAAAATCCAAGAGATAGTGCGCCGGATTCTCAGATCTCATTATTTGTATATTTATTTACCTGCAGGATAAGGCACATCGGGAGTACCACAGACGCCTAGCCGAACGGGTTCGTTAACATCACCCGGCTCGGTTAGACACTGGGACGATGAATACTATCATCAGCATTGTATGTTCACGCTTGGTTGATTCCAGTCACTTAATAAATGTAACTAAACCGTTTAGAACAATCCAAAAGGTGAAATACTGAATCCTAAATACAATTAAGGCTGTACTTGTACGTCTCTAGGATTCCTGGTAGGTGACACTATCGCTACTCTGGCTCACTCGCTCTCCTCTTCTCTCTCCGGCAAACCACTCGAATTCCTTGCCTGTCTTGATCACAGGTGTGAACCGCGCCGATCATTTGATAATTGTAATCTCGATCCATTTCATGCATAATCGAACATACACGCACATACTTGCGCGCGCACACACACCCCACAGAGGACAGGTTTTGACCATCAGAATTGTATGATATAATTCACCATGTGATATCACCGCTCAACTGACCGTTAATAAGCCATGGGAGCACTATACAGTTGATTACTGACAAGGACGAAACAGCTGTACCTTGCTTCCATGGTTTCTTGATTGTGAGTTGAGCGATAATATCACGTGGTGAATTATTTCATGCAAACATTCAATCCCCTACTACTAACATGTACCAAGTAATCAAGCTCTGTAGGTCTTATCTAAAGCCTTCGTCGTAGTTAGGCTACTAAAATGTATCCGAATTGTAGTTTGTCATCTTTCTTTCACTTAATCTAAATTATATTTAGTTTTAGGCATTGACATACTCACGAATAGCTGGAAACGAGCATGTTCGTCACATCATGTCATTCCTTAACGTGCTCTGTATTGCTGTTGGGAAAGTTAAAATCTTAAGTACATCTCAGTGGTTTTTAAACACCAGTAATCGTCAACTGTATCAATTTACTTTGCGCACATTTATTTGACATCTTGAATGCAGCTTAGTACCTTGACGTTTTTTCTAAAATTTTGCACAATGTCGCCGAAAAATTCGGTTTGGACAAAAAAACAAACAATTAACTGATTGTGATAGGATTAGATCGCGTTATAATTTCGACCGAACTATCACCAAATCGAATATATTGCAATGTTCACTTTTTTTCGGCGGATAAAATTTACTGGTTTCGTATGTTTCTAAAAAAAACAATCGAATTTTGTACTTGGTTTTCAGTCGTTCAAAAATCAATATACGTTGGCACACCATGGTAATAATGAAGGTCAAATGCAGAGCTCAATATTTGAGGCGTTAAGAAGATCGATTGTTCATACAAATTTGTTAGATCCGCTGACTTTTTTTTGTGCAAGACGTTGAGATCAGAACAAATGCAACGTGGTTGACAAAAAATTTAGCCCATGGTTTAAATTAAGATGGAACTAATGTATTGCTACCACAGAGAAGTAATTAGAGCAGTCAACTAAAACAATGCTTCGGGAGTGAAAAGCCACGCCCTAGGGTCGAGAATTGGTTTAAAAAGAGTTACAACAACATCAACTGCTTTAGTATTTGGCTAGGTTACCCAATTCATCGTCCAAACTAATCTCGCATATCCGTTTCGCTTACAGTCTTGATTAGATCAAAACCCAAACTCCACGCATTTTGGTTGAGCTTACGATTTTATAAAAGTAGATCATGCATCATTCATTTCCAATTTTTTTTTCACATTTGATACCCAGCGAGAAATGTTCTACACGGGGATCTTTTTAAATCCCATCCTTGCGTTAAGTTAATCGAAGCAAAGAGCAACCATTCTTTATAACTGTTTCTCATCTTGAATATCGTCTGTCCTAGTCTTCCCACAGATGTTAACATTTTCGTTTTGATAGCTTTATAATAGGTATAGTCTTGGTCCCGGAAATCGTACTCATTACTGCATCACTAGTACGGAAGCGGTGAGCAGATAGCTTATCTATGCAAGATCAACTGTTATTCTATCCTCAGCTGAAGTGTTGCCTACTAATGAGTAGTCGAACTGCAAATTCTTCAGCTTCGCTGTTCCAATGAGATGGGTTTGTTTTCCGTACATAGAACTGCCGTGTTTGACAAACGAATAACAAAACCACAAAGTCCGGTAGAAACAAAGCATCGGTTCAAGAGAACTTACGACATCCCGCTTCGTCCGATCCATCGTAACAATCTCGACGACCATCACAACGGGCACTGATATCGACACAGTCACCCGAAACACATTTGTATTGGTTCATTTGGCACGCGGTTTCTGAAGTGGCACCATCAAATGGACAGTGTGAAAGAATTAGTACAGAACATGGTACACAAGAATTTCAAACTCTCTGGGTGCTGTTTCGCTAGCCTAAAGCACGTTTAAAATTCCGGGTGCATGGGGTTGGTCGTCAAAACTGAAATATTCAAATGCACTATCGACGACTTATTCGGATGCACCCGGACTCGCCTTAATTTGAGAGAACAGAATTGCCTAAATTTATTCACCATTTGCCTATGATTGAGGTCATAGTCGTGTTCCCTGCATCTCTGACCGGGGGGACTTTGATAGGTAATTACTTTTAAACTGTTCTCAGCATCGGTGACAAATTTGATTTTACTCTGTTAATGAGCCGGATGAGGAAGATTTTCAACCGGTTTACTGTCAGTTATTCCCGCGAGGGGTTCAAGAAAATTCATTGAAGTTCAACACCTACTGGTCCCGCTTAGTACAAAAGGAGTTGACGAGACTGCTGCGTAAAGTGGGGTAAGGGAAGTTGTGAAATATGTGGTAACTTCCGCATAAATCCATTGAACAAAGTAAAATAGTGTACGAAACCGTCGGCACTCCAAATTTTATCTTCAGAAATTTGTAAAACTATCCACTCTTTTGTTGGTTTCACGATGATTCGGGAACCATATCAAACCAGAAAACAGGGACATCATAGACCTGATAGACGCGACTAACGTTCAGCTTGCACAAATAGCAAAAAATTTCTGCACTGTCCAAGTTCCGCGTTATATTTACACAGCCCTATTCACCATTAGTTGCTTTCTTATAACGGAACTGGCAATCGGAGGTAAAATAGAAAAAGCAACTTTCATTCCTTTCTTGCCACTGGACTCGCTGTCAGTCTGATGAAGGATGGTGTTTTTTGGGCAAATTCACACTTGTGTGGCAAGCGGCGCCCTTGCAAGCGTGATCGGGCACGACGATAAGACCAGCGTGACTTCTGCGCTGTAAAATGTTTCATCAACATGTCCAATTTACACCCGCTTTCAGCAGCCACGGCAATGTAAATCTGTCATCCAAACACTTATGTGTTTTGGGGTAAGAAAACTAATTGCCTGACAAGAACCGTGTGAATCTGACAAACCCCGTCGATTATTGGTGCTGTTCGTCCGGAACTGCACGAACAAGCTCACCTATGTCCCCTACCATCCATGAAAGGGGATTTCAGAAAAAAAACGGACAACGATAATTCACGAAAAAAAACGAATGCATAAACCTACCACAATGAGGCAGCTGTTCATCGGACCCGTCAGGGCATTCTGGAATCCCATTACAAAATTGTCGGTACGGAATACACATTCCGTTTCGACACATCATATCGGCTGGACCGCATGGGCTCTCGATTACCACACGAGCTTCTGTGCTCTCGCCGGTCGGGTAGGAACACCTACACATCAATAAAACGAAGCATGTGATGAATAGAGACGAGTCAGATCGTTGCAGAGGAAAAATACATCTGAATAGTTGTATTTTTTGCTACGATTAAGGTTCCTAATGTTATTTGAACGTGGTTAACCAGTATTGATTGTCTTTATTGATATGCAAGTTTTAAGAACGATATTCCGTTAGTTTCTGTATGCAATAGCTCAGCGGACAAGACGGATCAAATCAAATCAATTAGATTGAAAAAAATCATTCAATTCGCATTGGAAAATCTGTCGACTATGGAGTTGGCTATTTCTGTCCTTAATTCAAAATTTTTCTAGCGGACGGAGGCAGACACGCCGTTGCCGCAAGGTGCCCCGGGAAATTTCACTAAACACAAAGGAAAACAAACTATCGAAGATCATTTTAATAGCACGTAAAATCAAGTGCTATCGATGTTTGGGAATGAAATTCTCAGGATTACCAACACTGGCGAACGACCAATGATACTGGATTTGTATGAAACATCTACGGGGAGAATAGCTATTTCATTAATTAGTCAAGAGGAGAGTACGTATTTCACGTCGAATATGTCACTTACAGTCGGGAGAGAAAAAAGCAATCGGGCAACGGTTTCTGGTGATTACTACGATTTGTGAGATGACTACTTTGGCACTTTGAAGCTGAACTAATCTGTAAGGATCACGGATACGCTGTAGGGTTGTTTGATCCTTGTCAATAACCAAAGATAATGTCGTATATGAAACAAAGTAACATCTAACATCTATTCGAGTAAAATGCTACACTCGTGCCAAGAGAAGCTCAAGCCAGTTGGTGCAGAATAGCAAGCAAATAACAAATGTAATTCTTGTATGACATTTTCAACTAAAAGCTTTCACAAAAACTTCTGATTGCACAACTGAGAGTCTGATGACACATTTGCTTGAAGTGTACAAGTATGGGGTGTTTGGACAATAGAGTCCCAGGTGCGTATACTTGATGAGTGACAGCAAAACCGGTGCTGCGTTTTCGAGAAAACTTTCTTTCAACAGACCAAATATTACTCATTTGTAATAACTATTCTATCTGATTTCTACATATATATGTATGTAAATATTGTTGGTGAACTGTTTTTGAACACATAGTGGTGACTTCAATCTCTTGATCAATAAAGCCTCGCCAAAAATCAACGTCCTGGGGATACGGCTCCGTAGAATCACTTGAAGTGCTTGGCCGGGTTCATTCTGGTGACCGAAGTTCAGAGCATGTTTCGTGATCGACAAGGCTGGATTTTCTTGTGTATATTTTCTGTTCGGTTGAATGGTTGGTTATTTGTTTCACTAAGCACTTGGGCACATGCTCTGCGATCCGCTGAGCAAGACACCGGTCAGTTTTGCCTATGCACGTGTAACCGCAGCCGCAGATGAACTAGCAGATTATATGAAAAGCATTTGAGCCAGGCTTTTTCTTCGATTATCTTTCGAGATTCAGTTCTTTGATTGTGTCCGGAATGTCCAGGTCAGCCAATAAGGCCTTGCCTAATTCAGTTTGATAGGTGATCGCCCTTGAATGACAGGGTGATTGTGACTCGTTTTTTCTCCAGTAAGTCGACTGGAGTTCCTTAAGGTCGTTCTCTTTTTCAAATCTGGATGAACTGATCGTGGTACACGTCTACTTTGGGAGTCTCCGTTAGGAACTCCTCCGCCTTATGTACGTGATCTACACTGCAGATGTTTCGAGCTGTATAGAAGTGTTCTTACGAGATCCCGTTTGTAGGCAAGTGGTGAACAGCTGAAGAACTGAATTTATTCCCCATTCCAAGTTGCATAACAGCGTAATGTTTTCTGGATTGTTCCATCTTTATACCTAATCATTGAGATTTGCAATGTCGAGATAATCAAGAAACAGTTCAATGGAAGTTGATTGGCTAACGCCAAACCAAACACATCGTCGGTCAAGTTTTGCTCACCTAGTGGTCTCCTCAGTCTGTTGATTGGCTAGTAGTCTCGAACTGCTGTTCCGTAGACTCACTTGAAACGTTCGGCCGGCGTCAGAAATGGTTGGTGCCTCGGTCAACGGATCGGAGAGTGTGTCCAAGTTCGAAATACTCTTAAATAGCTTCTTAAGATGTAGCCACTCTATGCACACAACAACTTTTAGTGTGAGACGCATGGGCTACTCAAGGCAATAGCTCAGCAAGAATCCACATACACAAATCACGTTAGATCAAACTTTCTATCATCTATTTGCATTTCAGCACTGCGACTCCATTACCCAACATTTCCGTTTATTCGAGGAAAATGGATTCTTTATTCCCATTGTGGATGTCTTCCAGTTCTTTTGCATTATGTGTGGTCGTAGACCAATTTAGCAGCAGATATGAAATTTGGTACAATCCAATCTTTTCCTTGTTCGGAAAACGGGACCAAATAACTGGTCGTAAGAAACATTAAAGTATAAAGGTCGAGAGGGAGATGACGTGAACACATTACATGGATAATTGCAACCATGGGCTTATTCAATTTGTTATGAACAATGAATAGGCTGCTTGATATTGACAAACAAAGCAATCAACATTCGTTGAAAAATGTTGGCACTTTCCGTCAACACGTAGGAGGAATGCGGAAACGGAATGAAAACCCTTGATGGGATAACAATTGACATTTGCCTAGAACTGGGAATGAAACAATTGCCAACCTGAATACAAGACCGCGATCCCTCTCGGTCACGTCGGGCAGTTGGACCACAATACGGTCGGCAGACGGATAGGTCACAATAAATCGACTCAGATGTTCCACCATTGTTCCATTGGACAGGGTGACTTGTGGTCGTATATCCGGTGTACCAGATACGCATTCAATTTCAAGTGTCCCATATGGTCGAACAATTAGTTCACTGGGTCGAAAGCTTGGCCCTCGGACTGAGAACAGAATGAGTGAATTGGGTCGACTGAAAGTTTCAAACTTAGTCATGACCTCCACAAGTGGTAGATGAAAAATTTCTATCACATATAATTGAATTGTTATTCAGGGATGAGACTGTTGCATGACAATTTTAACCAGAGAGCTCTTTGGGTTTTTTTAACTGAGATGAATCTAATCGTGAGTTTAGTCCATGATTTCAAACCAGCATTTCTACATTCCGTTCAATTCTTGGCTCTTCAAGTGTAGGTACGGTTCCAGGAAAACTGCATGACTGACGCTAATTCTTACCTTTCTATCGACCCCAGTGCACATAAACACAACATTCCATTGTGATCTGGTTAACGATTGTAAATTAGGCTATCCTCGAATACAGAACGACGAAGTACGTTCTGAATTGTGTTTTTTTTCTAAATCGCAACTTGCAGATCGAGTCCAAAGCTGGTCCGGTACTCAGTAAACCGTTATCTGCATTCTTCGTTCTTCTGTTCCTCGTCCCCAACCACATCTTATTACTATTAATATTACTACTTCTATTGCTACTGTCACGATTATGTAATGGAATTGTATCTGTAACTTTTGAAATGAGCCGAGCTAATAGTTTCTCTATCTAAAAAAGTAATTTTCGCATTCACATTAAAACACTGGGAGCAAATATGTCCTAAAATCCTCGTGAATGCTAGCTCTTACCGTGTTTTCGTTCTGAATGTATGGTTCTGCCTAAGCGACAAATAAGTTTGAACAATTCGCCACGGGATTCGTCCCAAACATCCGAACAGTCATTGCAAAATGTACATGAAATTGTCTTGTTAAATTAATAAATTTCCATTTCATTGGAGTCCATTCACTTGATTTGGTTTCTTAGTTTCCCGAGAACTGTCATCAAAACAGTTGCCAGGGCTTACCGAATTCGTCTTGTCAAGAAATGAAGTAATCAAGAATAACTGACAAAAGAAAAAGCATTGATGTGTATCTAAAGGGATTTGAGATAGGCACATAGAAATCTCCTAGGGAAAGTCATCCTGTTTGGTTCGGGTTATTGTCGTCATAAAACACACTTATTAATTAATGTTATTCGATAGTCTGTGATCTGCAGAGTAGAAGATATGATTTTCAGATCGAATCTAAATAAACCTACATGACAAATTCGGTTTTAACGTTGTCAAGGTATTGTCAAAAGTATTCAAAGTTATGTCGGAACTACGCGAACGTGAGTAACAATACATGCATTACGGAACCAACAATTAGAGCAACATATACCACGACTATGCAGATGCATCCGTTATGTTTCACACCCAGGAGACTGAAAGCTTGACAGGCTAGTCCATTGGCAATTTCTAGTACTTTTGACAAAGTTCCCAGCAATGTTGACAAAAATATGCATCGTCGTTTATTATATGCTTCATATCTGAGTGCTGTGGGAAAGGAAGACTCCATAACTTGGAAACTTCACAGTACCAATGGAAACATGGAACCGGAAAACACGGTTCTAAAAATATGGACAGACAAAGAACCGCTTAAGGTCTGAATGAGTCAGACTTGGCAACATGCGGAAAGACAGCCAGGGTCCGTCCATCACCAAATAGATCACTGGATCAGATTTTCAATCCCTTGACATTTTTGAGGAGCGGATGGTTCATCCATTTGGCCACTGAAGGTTCCGACATTCCCCTTGATTGCCTCCGATGGATTTACTCATTCTATCTCAGGCTGACTGTTGAAAAGTAGGGAAATCAATCACCATCGCTTCGTCGATTCAAGACACCAATTGGCACGGGCTAACATTGACCACATTTCCATCCTCTGTTGAGTAAGCAATCGACTGGTCGACCAAACGGCCAAATGAAAACCTACTGAATACGTACTGAATCTTTCCTCTAACCTCCACACGACGCATCGCGATTTGATTCATGGGTCTGTTCGGTACTGCACGAAACTCTCGATTATTCGTCGTTGTACACTCAGTACCTACCTAAGAATTTTCCGTTTAGTCCTGGATCCCCTAGATAGCTTGTAGGAGCATTTCGAACCCGTCAATATTGATCATCAGCTGAACAAATCATCCTCATCTGCCGGTGCTGGTAATTTGCAGTCACCCGAATGGTTACCATGTTTGACGTATTGAGACCTCATATGATTCAGTATCACTTCAGGTGTCAGGGTCATGGCTGCCGGTCCTCCTCGCTCCAAGTAGTAAATCCAATGGCTATGGAGCTTACCCCTTCTACCAATCAATCTTTCTGTAGGCTATACCAGTATGAAACATACAAATGGTTTTTTGACCTGCGAGTCTACCGTAATTGGCTGACACATCAATTTGCATTAGTACAGTCTAACCAGTCCATTCCAGTGAATGTTGTACTCATTAATTGCGTGAGTAAATCAGACCAGTTTTCTGCACCATAATACGATTGGTCAAAATACGCCTGCGGGCGCAAACCGATTACATCGATTTTGTAGGGTTGTGATCTGTGGCACCCGCCAGTAACATCCGTTCCGTATTGTGAAAGTGGCTGATGGTTGAGGGCTTTGAAACGACCACTCTTTACATCGGAACGTCATGATCGTGACCGCTTAACCACCGGCGGTAACAGAGTAGTTGTTATGGGTCGTTGTTTGTTTTGATGAACATTACGTATTCCCCATTTTTCTTCTACCAATTTATCGCATCGATTAGCTTTTTGGCGAACCAGTATCACAATTCATACAAGTTTTGTGGAGAATAACCTACCACAATCTCGTTCATCACTCCCGTCTGCACAGTCGATACGTCCATCACATTTGGCCTGTGGTCCGATGCACTCGCCGGATGAACAGTGAATGTTTGGTGGAAGACAAGGTACTCCTGTAACAAAAAAATAAAAAGCAAATTTCTAAAATATCATGCGAAATTAAGCTGGAAAATAGAAAAAACGCTAGAGACGAGAGTGTATTTTTACCGTCAGTCAAATTGGAACAATGCCATTCTGTCATCGGCACGACAAGGGAGTTGAGGCCAACTTCAAATTACTGACAATCTTAGTTTTCATATCATTGTTCGTGCGATATCATCTACGAAAATTACGATAAAACTGTGACACGTCTGTCCGGAACAAACATCGGGCAACCACGGGCTAAAAGAAACCGCAATAGATTGTTTAATTTCGGGTTATCCGAAGTCTTTTGCTTGCCAATCAACAAATTTGAGCGTAAATTTGCCGCCTAGCAGATTTTACCACTAGTCTGACTTGAAATTCTCCTTGAGCAAGACTACTATGTGTAACCGAAATCCGGACTGTTCATAATTAGTCTTGTCGAGGTTTTGTTTACAACGAATAAGTGGTTACACACAGCAATATACCGTATATATTCCGGAAAATTGGATTCAACCCATGCTACTTTCTTCTATTTTTTGCATTTAAGAAAAATGTTAGCAATTAATTGTTGTTTATGTCTCGCAGTCATCTGATCGATCTAGAAGTGCAGTCTTTTTAAAAAAAATACACTGTAGGTGATAGAGCGATGTCTGGATATATTCACAACGAAATTCCTTTATCGTACAAGATCTGAATTCGAGATTTTACAAACAAAATCTGTCTACGCCAGGCGTATGTGATTATTCGAATCATAAGTAAAGAATGAATCAATAATGTTCCCTTAACATGCTGTTTTATTTCTGACTCAGAATGTAAGTTCTAGCGCTATCATCAAAAACGTGTCGTGTAAGGAGAACCGAAAAGGAGTTCAAAATAATTCAGCCGAATGTTAAAGTTTGTTAATTTGTCGACTCAGAGATTTAAATGTCAGTTTCTAGTTAGTCCATCCGTTTTCGTTTTCCAGCTAATCACATTCGATCGTGGTCTACAGTTTTCTGAAAATCCATATGTCATGACATCAGATGTAGAATGCAAATTAAATCACTCGACTTTTACACGAGGTATTATGGCGATCGATAAAATAGTTAACCAACTGAATAAAATCTAATACGGCAATACGATTTGGGCTACTTAAACAATATTCACTTTTGCTGTATTTGTATTGAAAAACTATATGGTTTCACGAATTTATTCATTAAACCATATCAAAACTCAGCTCACGTGATATTACCCCGTGAATAATCTCGTGAGATCACATAATCCTCCACTATTAACACAGATCAGGTAGCCAAGTTCGGTAGGTCATCGTATATAAGCATTTGTCTTACTACTTGAAATGAATTCATCTATCCGTGGTCTGAGGCCGTACAAATCACTATTCAGATTTATCTAAATCAGGTGTTTCAGTGAACAGGAAGTCTAAGCATAGGGTAAAATGCGTGGAAGGTGGACTTTTGCAACTTACGACAGCCCTGTTCGTCGAAGCCATCACGACAGTCTCGTCGACCGTCACATCGTTGCTCGTTAGAAATGCACTCCCCTGAAGGGCACTGAATGTTGGGAGGGAAACAGGTACTTGCTTGAGTCACGTGAGATGATCGTGAAAATGCGATTTGGGGGGATGGAAGAAGAAAAGGAATAAAAGATGAGAATATTTTCTTGTTCATTTTTTTTTGCAATTCAGTGACATCTATACACCGTACCATTAACTATCTAGACAAGCGAATCTAGCATTTAAGTGGAATAATGTGAACGCCTTGCATGTTCTCTAAGGCTTATGACCCTGAAACCCGGGGTTGCTTAGCGCTGTCACAATAGTTCTGGCCATGGTGTATGTTTTGGTTAAGGCACGGAACACCGCGTTCATTGTACTTTCTTTCCCCGGGGAAGGAGATTGGCTAGCTTGTAGTCTGAAGAGCTCATACTGGCTTGAGTGTTTGAATGTCGATGGTGACTGATGCGCCAACTGGAATTCAATTAAGGTTGGTTTCCTCACTTTTCAATTTGAACACGTAACCCGGTGGAAGAGCGCTAACTCAGTGCGTAATAAAGCAGAATTTCAAGAGGCATCATTGGGTTACAACCTTGTGAAGTTTCGTACCGCATCGAATTCTCGTGTCCGAGTAAGGTGGTCCGCTGGAATCTACTCTCAATATCAAGCTTAAAGTTAACCTCTGGACGTGACCCTCGTTTTATCGACTCTACCCGACACCCGATGGATATTTTCTACAGGTGCTAGGCCTATTAAAGTTCGACGGAATAAGGATATAATTAGTCGGCCTTCATCATTTGTAGAACCCTGTTTGGCATCACGCACAGAATAACCCTATTTGAAAATGGATGAATCAAAGTTGTTATCTAAAATAGTTATACTGAAGGCAGTCTGTGCTGGTTTAGTTACTAAAGCTATCACCTACAAGAAATTCCCGCCTTTTGATCGTACGATTTGATTACACAGCAATCCATGAACTGATTTTACAATGGAGCCGTAAAACCGGGAAAATCGAATTAAAAGGAAAGTTTTGCTGTGTCAGCGAACATTTTCCAGGTCTCTTACGAAGTGAAATTGAAATTCATGCGGTAAAGATGGTTTCGAGTTAGCCATTGGTGCTAATAAACTGTAGTAGGAATTCAAATCATGCATTTTTTCTGTGTGAATGACGTAAAGTTAATAACACCCCGTTGTTCGTAGATGTAATGCGCCACCGATTGCAAAACTTACCTTGAGAAAGACTACCCACGGTAGTCGAAACGTTAGCGCATTACAACCACCAACAACGCTGTGTTATTAACATTATATCGGTCACAATTAAAACCAATACATGGCGCAGTGATTGTTCGACACACTCCTTACATCATTTAGTTCTGATACACGCATTTTCTCCTATTGTATTCCTGGTGGACATAACAACTGTCACTGGTGATTTTCTGTGAATAATGAATCCAAAAGTCGTTATGGACCATACTTTCGAACGCCATAGTAATACAACTGATATTTTTCGATGATATATGTGGAAGTAGTTTTGTTTCATACATTCCTATCTAACCACTGCCTGCGCGTCGACAATTTCGTCGCGATCAAAACGGAAATTGAAGCTTCATGCAATTTCCGTACAGACAGCGGCTACTGCTAGTCTTGTCAGTAGCCACAGCGGAAATGCATGTTTTAAATAAATCTAAATATCCTATCCAGTGCTGTTTTCTTGGCACAGTGGTGCAAGCTAGGAGTTGTTTGGCATCGTAGGCCACTTTAGTTTTTTATGACTGAAACTAGTTTATTAAATATCCCGGGTAAGAAAATAAAGAAAACTGTAGCGCTAATGAAAATTGATTTAGTTCCTCCAAGAATTGTTAAACAGGGTTATTATAAATCAAAGTGCCCCATGTTAACGGTGGAATTACCGATCCTAAAGCTGGTGTGCTTGTAAAAGTGCCATTTTGTGAGTCTGCCGTTAAACGAGAAGAAATAAGAACACGTACACAGATGCACACGAAGAAAAAGAATTAACCATCCTGTAAAAACATTTTCCAAATCATACCTCATTAACGGACAAAAACGGGTTGCGTGTGATCCAGTTCCGGGACATGAATAACCTAAGCGGGCGCAGTCACCAACCCTGTTGGCCATAAGATACCTTTCGCATTTGTACAGTCTTCACTGCCCTGATTGTAAATTATTTCCTAATGATTAATTATCGTGTTAGCCTCGTTTTCTTTGATTGTTGTCGATCGGTTTGTGGTTTGTTCATTGCACGATGATATGAACATGCTACTAGGGGGAACTAAATGTATTATCCTCGCTCGTGAATGTTACTTGACCTGAATGCATGCCACTTTTTGTGGTTTCTTTTCTTTCTAAAGCAAGGATATGAGAACATTACTTTTATCCTACTTACAATCCCCGAAAAGTACACGTTTGATCTTAACTAATTTCATGAAAATGTTCAAATTTCCTAGCCTTATTCTTTCTTCTTGTCGCGTCTTAATAATGCGAATGAGAATGCCAATTTCGTGTGTTAAACGTGATGCTAAAATAACATTTGGAAATAGTAAAAATCAGTCGTGTAATTCGAATTGCTAAACTCGAGCCCGTAATTTACACGAGTACTACCTGAAATGGTCCATCCTATTGGAATGGGCATTTTCTTGTTCTTAGGCACTCTTGCTGAATGGAAGTTAGTTGTGTCGCGGGAAGTGTAACACAAAAAGCTGGCTGATCGCTGCATTCCTCAACTCCACAATCGACTTTGACATGCCCAAACTATCGGTAGTTATGTTATTAAATCAAAGCAAGATTAACAAATGATCTTAGAAAGCTCTTCAAATCATTCTAGGTTCGCTTTACGTGCATGTGTACTTCCGTTCAAGTCGGAACACTGAAATTCTTATGGCTTATTACACAACCCACTTACTCACCATATTTGGGTGGAAATTTAATTAAATCACTGCAGTCACAAGGAGTGCACAGATCAGGTGCCAAATAGTTCAGAGGCGAACATAAAAAGATAACTTCTTTTAATTGCAGTCAGTGTCATGCAGAATTTGAACCTGGCAATAAGTCCATGAAACTGGTGTTTTATGTGCATTCCGGCAAATGTTTTGCTTTGATTTTATCGTTCCTCTGGTCGATCGAACTGTATGAATCCGAAAAATTCCAATTTTCAAGTGTACATGATTTTGTTTTACTGCCTCACTGGCCGTAAACCGCTGTTTGCTAAATAGTGATCGAAATTTATTTGTCACAGTGCAACAAATCACTGATTGCATTTCCTGAGGACCTGAATTTTGACAACTTATGTAGTACTCTGGTAGACCCCAAGACGATATTCCATTGATGTATTCTTCGGGGTAGATTGAACTATACAATCAGTCACCGTCAAACGGTTTGTATTAATTAAGCTATTGAGCAACGAAACAGCTAGGTTGGTGCTTCCCTTGTTCGACATCACTTCATTGCCCATTGACCTAGATTTTAGACATACGTTGTCGAGAACAAATGTTAATTCAGCGGGTACATTTACGGGGGAACCATGATCACCGCGAACCTTGACACACAAAGAACAAACTGAACAAATTTATTGATGAAGAAGAAACGAGATTAAGTCGGCAAATTTTGTATTGTTTCATTATGTATACATGTCCAGATACTTTGTGCCATGAATTGGAACCAAGCGTCACTAGAACCGAATATTCACCATGTGTTTATTTCGTACCGTGCAGTGCTTTTGTATAACCGCCTAGACCGTGTCAAGGCAACGTGTTCTTAGAATCTAGCTGCCAAGCACATTGTTTGACGTTTGTTTAAGACGTTGGTGCTCAGAGTTGAACGGGAGTGTGATGAAACTTTTAAAAAACGAGAGAAAAATCGATGGTTTCAAAGTCGTTGGTTGTGCGGTGGACAAAATTTTACTGACAACCGATCTCGGAGTTGAGATCTTTTATAGGAGTGTACAGGCTCGCATTCATGATAATTGTTCACGTTTCATGTAGACTGCCTATGGTTTGTACGAGTGAATCGTGTATGACCCAAGACTGATTACAACAACTAGGGCGGTCAGTCAATCAGCAGGCGGACTTGCCAGTTTGCAATGATAACCTTCAAGTCTGGCAAAGTCCATTTTCCCAAGCGAAGATGCTCCCATTTAGGCGAAGATGATCAGCACGGGTCACGTGAAATTATGAAATCTTAATGCAATTATTGAATGAAATTACTATGCTTAGCCTTTGTTTCTATATCCCGGTCCGTATGGATGAGTTGAGCGCCATACCGTCGAATCTCGCTATTCGACCAGGTTTTAATAGGTATCGATTAGGGCTTATCCGTAATTCGCTGAATCATCCATTTCGTAATTTGGCTTTCCATCCGCGTTTCGGATGAAATTGGAATGACAGAACTGTAATTTTTCTCGTCATTTAGAGCCTCTGTTGACCGTTTAGAAGCCTTGAATTGATTTTATCAACCAAGACCTAGAATGAAATAAGCATGCGATTCATTTCTGGTTATCATTTCACTTTACGGGGACGTGGAATTCATATCTTAGGTGCCCATTTGTGGCAAGCCTTACCCTACCGTATGCATGCCAGTATTTTAACCCACTTCAACTTTGTTGCAACGGTCCGAGGTGACGAAAAGGGATACCACGGCTTGTAAACGACGAAAAAACCTGCAATAACATTTGACAGACAACCATACTATTGGAATCCGGGACTGATCGTTCCCGATATAATTGTATATCATTTCTACGGGGAACTCTTGTTTGACAGGACTTTCTTAGAATCAGTGGGTTTGGGACATACCACCTAAATCTATTATTGTTTTATACTTATCAGCGATCAACGTGCGCTAGTTAGCTACATTTGATTAGTAGATTGCAAACCATCGATTAACACCAGTTTGTAATATTCCGAAATGGAACACGTAATTTTCCATTGCATGAGTTGTATTCATGCATGTAGTAGAGAGAGGCTAAAAACTCGGAGACCTTCCATAACGAGGGATTCTTACAATATGCTATCGTCGGAAGATGCAACGCTCAGGGAGTCATCGTAAATACAATATTTTGTCGATAACGATCCAAGTGACCAGAATGATCTGGACAATTGTGACTATCTTTTTCATATCTGTTTGTCTTTTTACTTCCCCTGTTGATGAAATAACAGCGTACATCATTCTTCAGGAAGCAGGCCGTGGCCAACAGAGGGCTCTCAAATGAGAAAGTTGATCGGCGACGGTAGGATTCGAACCCGCGGCCTTCAGGTCCAAGCGTCACAACTTTATGCGCTCGGCCACCATCGACCCCTACCACTGTTATCACTATTACTATCACCATTACTGGGACGTTATTCGAGCTAGCAGCCAAAAAGTTATATCACATTTCCTTCCCATTTGCGTCAAAGCGTCAAAGTCTAGGCGGTTTAAAGCAGGATGAAAAGTTACTGAAGTACGGATAAGTCCACACGTTGATTCGGATTCTTGTAAGGTTAATCTCCAAATGGTTTAAGATAATACGAAGAGTCAGATATTAAGCTAACCAGGAGATCGAACTGTTCTCCATGTATCCGAAATGTGACGCCATAAACTGTAGTCGAATTGCCAAATTTTCGGTCAAAGAGAAGACGTTCGACAGGTCAACTACTAAGGAGACATGGATTTCGTGACATTGAGTGGAATATCAGTGACTTTCAGGGAACCACGACTTAAACAATAAACCAGCAAGTTCCTGGTCAGCCTAGATTTTGTAGTAAACTCTCATAAGTGAAGTCTGTTGAAGTTAGCAGTTTCGGAAAACCGTTCTTCCCTGGTTAGACGGATCTGCAAAACTGTTCTGGGACTGTTCAAGTCACAATCGCTATACAGTAACTGTTTCCATGGCTGGTGAAATGATTGGTTGATTCGAGACACTGCCTAACAAAAATATCATTTCGTCACTAAGAATGACCTGTCAGTCAGATTTTTAATGGAGCAAATGTACCAAAGAATTATGATTAACAATCACTTACGACAATTAGCCTCGTCCGAACCGTCGGCACAGTCTCGACGGCCATCGCATACTTGTCCCGGGGGGATACATTCACCACTACGACACTCGTGTTTCGGGCTGGGACAGCGCGAAGCTGAACAAGCGATCAAAAGAAAATTTCCCAAGGGATGTTTAAGAATAATAACAATATAAAAAATTGGGTTATTCATGGTATCGTCAACAATATCACCATTGGAAAAAGATATTGTGGAGTACTTGGAAACGCACCAGTTAGAATTTTACTGACACTGTATCTTTGGCCATTAATATCACTAGTACCAAAATCACTATCACTACTACTACTACTACTAGTATTGTCATTACTAATGCTACTACTGGTGCTTCTAGTGGTAAGCAAGGTGTACTTGCACTTATTGTAAGAGCAACGGGTATTGACTCATCATAGCTACTGTGCAGATTACGATTCAACAAAGCTGCAGTAACTTCTCACTGATCAGGCCAATAGAGTATCTGAGCACAAAAAACCGTATCAGAAAGACGATGAATGCCAAGGGAGCGCAGTACCCAACAGAAAAATGCATGCATGAGTGTTGATCATGCGAATCCAATATAAGCGATTTGATTTTGATTATCGAATAGACCTTTTTGTCTACTCAATTTGGTTTTCTCACTGGATTCAGAGAAAAGTGGAGATCTCGGCCAGGAGATAGAACCGATTGAGGATTTGTCGCCGAAGTTGAACAGACGTCTCCCGTTCCTTTTCTCATTACGAAACACTCACTGCCCAGTTTGCTTATACTAGCGAATTCATTGACTCTCGTTATTCACGTCTTTGTGAAAATGTTTAGGTTCTCATACCTTTAGATTGAACTCGGGAGACACCAGAATGACAAACTTGGGGTCACGGAACACGTTAGCTGACCAAATTCGGTTTCATAAGCTGCCCAAGGTCATCTGCGTGTTTTTATCATCTTAGTTCATTCCGTACAACCAAGGATTACAAATAAAGAATATTTTTACTGAATTCCCTTTGGGAACGGTTTTAAAAATGAAGTTGGGATAAGTGACAATTTGACGTGTGCTCATCTGAATTGCTTGCTACGCAACGTGGCAACTTTCACGTTTATGAATCTAATTATTAGGAATTTTTTATTAGGATTTGGGTTTCCGATCAAAACGGAAAAATGTGAGAAAAACGTCGCGAGGTTGAAATAATTTGCCGATATTCTTGTTCGTTGCTATTCGAGCTCCTGATTGTGGATCCGGACAAAATCGGACACTAGTGAATGGACAATTCCCGGCCACTCTGTCGTTCACTCTCACACAGACATAGGAACAATTTCGATTGGACATGTGTAAGAAAAACGGTCCTGCAAGTAAGACAGCAGGGGTAAAAAAAACGGGCGTCTAAAATTTGACAAAAATGATGCCAGGAAATGCTTCCGGATAGATTACGGAGCGAGAACTCATGATTTCTTATAACTGTATACCTATTGACAAACAAAAAAATTGTTTGACCTGGTATCTTCTCGGAAATGCTGGCCAAGTTACCGCAATCGGAGACGGATTATACGAAATTGTGATAATTTGTAATAATCCCAAGCTTGTAAATAATATAACTGCAATTAAATCACGCATAAGTAGGTTTGTAACAGTTTCCCTTGGCTAGTGGTGAAGTGAACCTAGTTTTGGCTGAAGAATCATCATCAGACATGACCAGTTAGACTGTTTCATGCATTGGCTACAGCAGTAACTTATCTTTTCCCATCTGTGTAGGTCAACTCTCCCTGTTCGCCTTGGATATTCACTCTTTTTATAGAAACACGTAACCTTGGGGAAAAGACAGCGACCAATGAGGCTTGCGTTGCTGATTAATGCTGACCAATGATAATGATGATAACCAATCCGAAACTCAGGACAAACTCAAAGCCAGGAAAACTGTGAACATGTCAACAGCCAGTCGGATGTGAACTACTGTCATGATCAAAGGGAATGAATTCAGTCAAAATAAACTAGAAATGGAACTGTCCAGTTAAAAGAAATGTTCGAAAATCAGCACTGTATTCATGCAATAGCTAGTGAAGTTTACTGTGAGTAATGGATTTGAAATAAGTCATCAATTGATCACAATGTCATTAAGGAACCATGGAGATAGTAAACCTATTTCTTCTGGCTTGTTAGGATTCATCAAGAGTGCTTATTCACAGTGGCCGAAATGGGATGCGAACTCGAGGTGAACGACTGCCAGTCGAACCGTCATATCTATTACCCTACCACGCAGGTTGTTGATGGTTTGTAGAAATGGCTAAGGCATTCGACTCAGAATCGTTCGTCCCGGATTCGCATCCCGGTTCCGGCGCGGTGGATATGCACTACCGTTGATGATTCCAACCAAGGATGAAACAACTGTACAGTACCTTCATGATTTCTTAAGGGTCATTTGTGCGTTGCGTGAGACCACTCCAAAAAGTTGCAATCAAGCTCTTCTAAAGATTTTTTCTCATTTCGAGAATCAAACGCCACAACCGAAGAAAATTGTCTAACTTCTCAACGGCCGCGTAAAATAGCTTATCTGTTGTGGTTGTTTCTGCAACGGGACTTGTTGTATTCCCTTTGACAGTTTATTCTTTCTGATTTGATCCCATCAGACCACAGGGTGGAGGATTTGAGCATAACAGATCCGCTATATTCCAGGGACAGAGGAACAAATACAAGGGCTTGTTGCTATACCCATGGATGTTAGTTAACATGACCTTACAACCTGTTATCATCTGTGAGAGAAAGTATGTATGCGACCATTTTGTTTCTAGATCAGCATATGCCGTATCGTGAGGTTTTGCTCAGAAAGTTCTCTCACACTTTCACATACGTAAAGAATTGATCTAGCTGTGAAAAGTCTTCAATCTCTTGGGCAAGAAGAGACTTGAGCCCGTGCACGGCCCTATCCCACATACTTGTATCGCTTGTGTTCTACCAGTTGAGGGCGAGAATCATTGATCCTTAATTATGATGTCCGAACACCTTAGCTCGCCGGGCACACGCGGTGCACTTGCGCGGGTTCAAGCCAGCCACCCCATCCGAGCACGAAGGTTCTTCACGGCTGGATCAATTTTCTATCTGTCGAACTGCACTAATCAAACTTTGCAACTTTTGTATTATAACAAATCCGGATAGTTTTGGCTCCATTTCGAATGAGTTTCGGCCGCGTACCGACCAAAAATACATCAGTTTACAATTGGTTTTGTTTGTTAATCAATAGTGTGACAACAGATCACGATCTTTTATTCACTTATGCAATAATGTGCTAGTGATGGAGTTTCATATCATTCAAACCATAATCGGGTTCCAGGGAAATGGGCAATGGACACTTTCTGCACTAGAATATTTGTGACGTGAATTAAATTAACTAATTTACTTCGAAGCGCCTTTCAGATACAAATTGAAAAATTATTTCTGCAGTATTACTTTTGATCTCTCAAGAGTATGCAAATCAAGCTGTAGTACATTCCCACTGTCCACGAAATTATGTATTTCATCTCCGGAAACTGAAACGAGAAGACGGACAGTCGGTAATCACTACAAAATGCGAGTCTGATCGTTCTGAATTCGAGCCCGGTCGATTTTGATTGAATATCTCTCGTTTGGTCCCATTTTCTTTATGAATTTATTAGTTAATAAACACAAAGTGTGTACCAGTTAAAAACGCTGTGTTATTAAAATATTATACCATTCACAAATAAAACCAATACATGGCGCATCGATTTTCGATACACTCCCTACATCATTTGGTCCTGATATTTACAAACATGGAGAACGTTTAAAAAACGTAGTACTACCAATGCAAGTCAGTCTAATCGCATTCAAACTCGGTAATGGGAAATTTTGATTTCAAGCAAATTCATTGTCTGATTATTTCAGAATTCAGTGATTATCCATCAAACAATGAAATAGAAAATTATCGATCAGTCATAAAGTGTTTGAGAGGAAATTTCACAATGAAGAATAATAGTGGTATTCTGAAAATCGGGTTTTAATGTAGTAGAAGATGAATCGTTTAAATAACCTTCAAGCATGTACGATGGTATTAAAGGGTACATGAAAGAATGGATGCATACAACGTACACACAAGCACACAGGGTGAAGAGCGACGATAACTTACGACATCCTTTTTCATCGAAACCGTCAAGACAGTCCTGTCGACCGTCACAACGTTTGGCCGGGTCTATGCATTCACCTGACGGACATGCAATATTGGGCACGTGACATGTTAAGTCTAGACGCGGGAGATGTCATTTCGGGCAGTGGGAATTGAATAGAAGAATGAACATTCAGAAAATAGTATGGTGTAGTATAATGCTTTTGCAAATTTGTTGGTGGCGGTGATGGTTGTGATGGTGGTAGAGGTGGTGGTGATGGAGGTGGTGGGGATGGAGGTGGTGGGGATGGAGGTGGTGGGGATGGAGGTGGTGGTGATGGAGGTGGTGGTGATGGAGGTGGTGGTGATGGAGGTGGTGGGGATGGAGGTGGTGGTGATGGAAGGTGATGGATGGTGATGTTGGTGGTGTTGTTTTAATGTTGGCGGACTGTATTAAGCAAAGCATGCGTGATCAATGAAAGAAGACGCGATAAGTAATACACTGATTATGCGAGGTGGAAATAAGTAAGCTCATTCTATTCAGATCTTGCCACTCTTATCCGCGTGGATAATGTGAAGAAATGAATTGTTGAAGCTGAATGGAGATCAATGAGTCAACGATAGGCAGCAATCTCAAATTATGGGGATATATGTGTGTATTTATATATATATGTACACTGCAAATCTACCGGACAGATAGCAGATACTCATGAAGTGCAAGCAACAGGTGCGTCTGAGCATGCAATCTTTACAGGAGACAGATTACCTGAAAACTTGGCTCAAGAAAAAAAAGGAGTGATTCGTTTTTTGACGCTCGGTTGAGTTTCGTTATGGAAAAGCATTCAAGTTTTTATTTTCATATCCCTGATACTAACTCATTTAAAAGCGCAATTTATACCATGGTTATAAATGTCTGAACCGACGGGGGATATCGGTGCTTAGGATTCAAAGTTTTATCGATTTATGATGATCATGACAATACGAGATCCATGATGATCGAGATTAGATTTCAGTGCTTTGTTTTTGCTTAAATATTTGTATTGTAGTTGTGACTGTTTAGTCACTGTTCGCACCACCAATTGCTATCAAAAACGAAGGAAATGAACACGAGAAATTAGATCCTTTATACACTGTAGTAGTAGGAGATTGGATTTTTTCATGAAATAATTCACCATGTGATATCATCGCTCAACTGACCATAAAGAAACCATGGAAGCACTAGCATTGTACAGCTGTTTACCCTTGTTAGGAATCATCAGCAGTGCATATCCACCGCGCCCGAACTGGGACGCCAATCCGAACCCGAACAAGAACGAACGATTCTGAGTCGAACGCCTTAGCCATTACGCTACCGGGCAGGCTGTGAACGGTTTGTTGAACTTCACCACGTGATGATGCTGCACCTATCCGTCGCTGATTTGCACGGTTACTGTCCGCTAGCTCAGAACGATCGACCTCCACTCATAGATGACTTCTCTGTAGGTAGCCTAAGTACGACAAAGGCTTTGGATCCATTATACTTCTAACACGACAATATATTTCCCACACGAAATTCAAGTGGATATTCAGAGGTACATACCTTTATAAATTTAGAAAAGCTGAGCTTTACGCATTTGAGGAGTCGTAGATTTCGAGGTATTGAATTTTAAAAGCAATGAGTGACGTAAAAGCGCGTGAGTGAACCAGACTTCGCGATTCTGTTTTCCGTATTCCATTACTTACCTCGCGTAAAACAGTTATGAAATCACATATGAAATACAATATGAAGGATTTATTTGATCGTCCCGCGTTACCCGGGGATTTATTCAGATTTATGAAACACGTCAGCTCAAGTTTGACGGAGATGAATATTTGCTAGTTGTTCCAACCATAAACGTTTTCACACGTGAGTCCCGTTAGATGATGTGGTTGCCTCAGTCACAGTCATTTGAGAACTGTTTTTGGCAACTTAAAGCTGCCTTTTCTGCCACAAGCACGGAGACTATTGCTTATGGCATCAAGGTGTGCAGATCTAGACTGAATGAATCCATCCTGATCTACACATGCTATCATTTCCGTTTGACTATCAAGTCGATCGATGAACAGTCACTTTCTGTGCAATTATTTTATTACTGTGGAGCAGTAAATTTGTTCTGCTTTTTCATGCTTGTGTGTACAATCGGTCGATCACATTTCTTCTTTATGAATTCAAAGATCTACTAGGATAGATCGAAAATCCATTCTCGTGTGATTGCGAGAAGAGAATCCAAGGGATTGGATTCGTTCTACTAGTCTCAAATCAACCCAGCTTGGAATAAGAATGTGTTGTTGCTTGATGAATGTGATCTGGACAATACGGACGAAATTTGTGTTCTACTAACTCTAGGGCAAAGGATGAAATATTCCAGGCAACGGGTGTTTTCTCAGTACTGATTATGTCTAATAAATAATACTGTTCTCTCTTTACACACAGATACACATATTGCTCCCTGAAGTATGCTTCCAGTGATCAGTCGTTTTATCCTAGTACGATATCAACGTTTAGAGCACTAAAATGCCGTGTTCAAAGGACGATTTGTGAAAATAGATTTTTGCGGAATGTAAACAGTATGTGTGACACTTGATCGAACCAGTAAAATTGTTCCACAAGCTAATTAAGTGAACAGCTAAATTTAGTTGTCATGCTCATGTGACTAGGTTTCACTACTGCCCGTTACTATCCGGGTCAGTTGGGACCTTTCTGTGTTCCACAGCGACGGTCCCCGGCTTCCATACGGGTGTGCATTGTTCGTTGAGATTTGTGTATTGATCTCCCATTCGTGGCTTTTAATCACCTACAGGTACCGTGGACTTCAGAGCAGGCGGTTTTACGATAGTTTTTCAGGCAGAATACCCATTCACCGATCTATTATAATTTATCTTTTATCTTTCACTTCCTTTATTAATGAAACAACAATGTATATAATTTTCAGGAAGGGGACCACGGCCAACACAGGGCTGCCAAATGGGGAAGTTGACCGGCGGTGGGAAGATTCGAACCCGCGACCTTCACGCCTAAACGCCTTACAAAGTTTTGCGATGGCTGAAGTTGGCGTATGGATGGCGGACCTTTCGTCATCTCCCAGGATGACATCATCCGGCAATGATATTTCTGCTCAGTTGTATTCATCTTAATCTGGCCCAAAATTCGGTTTTTACATCTCTCGTAAATTTATCTTGAACATTCCTCTGAGCTACGAACTCGAACTAGCAGTTCTACTAATTGCAATAGTATTATTAATTTTCAACAATAGTACTAACTCTAGCAGTCTGACCGTGGAAGTTGTTCACTGGCGCGACCTTGAAAAGTTCCTGTTTGTTCCTAATTTTAGAAACTCGACAATATCGTTTCCAACTTTATTAACACTATATTCAAACATTCTTTCGTTGTCTTTATCATCAGGATTGTGAATTCTTTCAAACATTAGCCAAATTATGAAATTAATTCGATGTCTTTCTAGTGCGTTGGTTTCGTTTGAATTCATTCGATTTTTTCTTTCCGAATCCGTAGCTGATTGATTTTGCAGCTTTTTTAGGCAGACTTTATATTCGGTTCCGGCTCCACGCTTCCACATATCTTTTCCTAAACATCTTGCATTCATTCGATCCAACATGCATGTCTTTCGTGATCCGCTCTAATGGATAATAGTGAAACAAACTTCTATTTGCCTGGGACAAGTTTATTTTCATTTCATTCCAATACATCTATAGCAGCAACTGTTACAATACGTATTCGTGATCTTACACAACATATTTCTGTCTCACGCCCATCCATTTTATTCGTTTTTTTTTACTTCGTAATGAGTTTTCTCAGAGTTTTGCGGAATAGATGAGCTACTTTGATACTTGTCGGCTTGGATCATTTCAGTTATGCTATCGATGTATAGGTTAACTACTTTCATTTTGGATTGTGCTCGGTAATTTGTTTTCTTTTCGTGTATCTCTGGGGTTCATAGTCTGATGCCACTTGGGCATCTACCTCGTTGAATTATTTATAGAACGTAATTTTCCGGTACTTTTCTCTTCGTTTTGTTTCCATGGGTTTTTTGGATCTGTTGATACCATTTACCGTTTTGTACAACAATGTATTTTTCTCCCATCCTTGTCTTTTTTGTTCCCCACTGATTTTTACAGTCTTTCCTAAAAAAAAGACTTCAAAATTCTCCACTATCATTCAAAGTCCCGTTTTCTTATTGCCACAAAATTTACTTCTCGGTTGATACTCTCTTGCCCTTCACGACTGCTCCTCAGCCCCTCCTGCTGGGATGAACAATGTCCCGATGGGCGAAAGTTTTTTGTTGATCACTAGGACCAAAATGAGTTAGTTGGTTTTTGGAATCACGAACAATGTCTCGATTTATCGAATGTGATAAACACTGATCGATTGAAGGGAAGCTTGAAAAGTTTGCAGTTTTTATTTTTGTTATTTTGTGATCAACAAACGTGTTGGAGATGGAAACCCCGGTTTATCTTGACATTCTTATAGATGATTTGATATCATTTACAAAAATGGTCAGGTCCGATTTCAATTGGCTAATCAAAAACACGTTAAGCTATTTCTGTTTTCTTTTCATAGTTGAGACCGAAGTAGTTACTTACGGTCAACGAAAGGTCAGTAAAAAAAACCCATAGAAGTTAGTAGTTTAATTTCCATTAGTTTGGGAACTTTCTCGAACATTTTATTCGTAAAAAGCATCACGCAAAAGCTGGAATTATCTACACCAAACCTGCTGAGGGAAGGGCCTTCGCAATCCCCAAATCAAAAATGTGACATCATCAGGACATGGTCATTGATTGTGGTATCGACCGTAAAAATTAAAACTGTTCATCGTTTTACGAAACAGCTTAACGAGATGAGTTAACTTTAGCAATATATTAAATCAAGCATGAGTGCTATTCACAGTTTTGATTTCAATGGTTAAGTGCCAATCAAACTAGGACGGCATATAACGGGTTTTGAACATCCGTACATGTACCAGCAGTGATTGTACTGTTGTCTATAATAAGATCCATAATTTTGAACCCGGTGTGGAAGCATTTTTATCTTATATTTTTTACTCCCTTTATTAATGAAACAACAATGTACATCGATTTTCAGGAATGGGCCGCGGCCAACAGAGGACTGCCAAGTGGGGGAGTTGACCAGCGGTGGGAGGATTCGAACCCACGACCCTCATATCCAAACGCCACTACCTCATCCGTTTGGCCACCGCCAGCCATCGGTCTAATAAGCGGCAGGGACTGTCAGGGTTTGCCTTTGTCAGTATGGCAAAACTCATGCAAGGATGAAGAATGCTAGGTATTCTCTAAGGCTGCAAAGTATTTTATATCATTTAGTGTATGGGTGAAGGAAAATAGGTGTACCGCATAGCTGACAAAACCCATCACACAGGACGAGGGAAGGACCGACAGTTGTTACCGTGAAACTTTGTGTCATAGGACCACATAAATTCCCACTTGGTCGGGCATAAGTGATTTAGCATCGCCCACCAAAGTGATCGGAGGTGTATGAGATTTCAACCTTTGATCTTTTCGGGGTCAAGTAGACACTTAACCTATCTGGCCATGGCCGGTCCGGTGAAGACATTCAACGATTCAGATAAAATGCAATCATGTGATACGGTAAATAGTGGGTGTAGACACATGCACTGAAATCAGGAGGCATATTTCTTACTCCCTCTCTCTCTCTCTGCGTGTGTCTCTCTTCCTTTCTCATCCACGGGTACTTACCACAGCCGAGTTCGTCGGAACCGTCCGGGCATTGTCGTACGCCATCACAAAATCCACTTGTCGGAATACAGCTCCCGTCCATACAATAGAACGATTGTGGGGGACACGGTCGATCCACTATGTTGATTATGGCGATTCGTGTTCCTTCGTCCGGAAAGTAACATCTGGATACAGCAAAAGGAACGTCGGAGAGGGGAGAAAGAAGGCAGGAGAGGGGAGGTGGACAGAATGCGGCTAAATGACCAATCAGAAGCGAATGGTTTTCATCAATCCAAAATATTGGAGTACAAGATCTTTCAAGAAATAATTCACCATGTGATATCGATGCTCAACTAAGCATTAAGAAATCATTGAATTCACAGTACAGCTGTTTCATCTGCACGAACGATTGTGAAGGCTTGCCTGATAGTGTGATGGCTAAGGCGTTCGATTCAAAATCGATCCTTACGGATTCACGTCCCAGTTGGGGCGAGGTGGATATGCATTACTGATAACTACTAACAGGCAGGATGAAATAACTGTACAGTGTGCCTCCATGTTTTCTTAATGGCGAGTTGAACATTGATATCACTTGGTGAAGTATTTCATAAACTGCTACTACTCTCGCAAAAAGTAAGATCATAATCTCACCAGAAGTCCGTAACTGCCTTAAATGTCATAAATGATCGTCATGTTCACCAAAGGGATACTTTTTCTTTTTTATCTCTGACTTCCTTTAACAATGAAGCAACAATGTACATCAAATTTCAAGAAGGGGCCCCGCGGCCAGCAGATGGGTGCCAATTTTGGAAGTTGATCAGCAGTGGAAGGATTCAAAACTTCGACCTTCATGTCCAAACGCTACAATCTTGTCCCTTTGGCCACCGCCGACCAAGGGGTTTGTTGTCCAGTCAAGTGGAAATCGGACTAGTGAAATTTTAGGGCTCAAGAGCCGAAATGCGAGATGCATATGTTGTCGTTTTGAGACCGCGAGGACTGTTCGAGAATGAATTGGCGAAGATTTTCTTTTGCTCTGCACAGAAATCTACCAACCATGGTGTGAGTTCACTGACCACCATTTTGGAGTTTGAATCCCAAGCGGAGTGGACGATCGTAAATTAAATAAAGCACCTAATTTGTCTTAAGATTCCACAATGAACATTAGCAATTCCTGGCGAACGAATGTTATCTACAACTGAATGTTACTTTGCCAGGCAGATTCAAAAACTACTCATCAAGAAAGTGATTTGTCGTGAACGAATATCAGCACTGTGGTGCACGTGGAAACATTGGCAATTTCATATTTAGAATACACAAAACGAACGGGTTTGTTTGTTAAAGGTGCTTGGTAGGTGTTCCTGAATGTCATCAGAGGGACCGGGATTTAAGCAGGTCATCGTTAAGATAGGTAAGATTAATCGATAAATCTAAGTGGGCCAGTCCTTGTGGTGTCCGCCAGTGTGTCTGTGGATGTGTCTGTGTCTGTATGTGTGTGTGTGTGTGGATTTACAAAGTCGTTCGACTTGAGTAACACTAGAAAGTTCGCAGAAAAGTGTACCAGCATGTACCAAGCTAGCTCTCCTGGAAGAATGCTGGGTGAAACTTGGGCACCTTTAATCACACACGATTTACGAGAATAGTATCGTGTTTGAATCGACCGATTGTTGACTTTCGGGTATGCGCAAATGCGCGTGTTCCCAAAAATATATAGTCAGTTGTGTTACTCGTTCTCATTTTCAAGGAGACGAATTGTTAACTTATGGGTAGCAACTAAGATGGAACGATTTAAAGCACCGAAGAACAAGGAACAGTCGAGTCTGGGAAACAAAATTGGACAAAACGAAACATTTTCTTTTATAAATTAACCCATCATGCGATAGTTACAATCAATTTGGCCCGGTCGAAGTCAGTTCGTAATCATAAGTCCAAAAGCAAATATATATTTGATTCACAACTAGTCTGCCCAAGTTCGAACATCATCCCAAAACATCAGTGACAATCTCTGCTAATATCTCCTAATCGACCAATCGATGCCCCGTCACTTACAATCGCACCGGCAATCTGTGACCTGCCCTGGGGAGGATGCTTTTACAACCGAATTATCGCAGACACAGACCTTGAATGTGAATCACGTGACACGATAGCACATTTATTAGAATAGACAGAATAAATATTTTTGGTTTTAGCTAGTGAATTAGATTCATTGATTCAATTTTTGGCATATCTTTTTGATTATAGGATTTACCGCTTCTAGCATAAATTAGTTTGTGTTTGCAAAAAATGACATCTTTCCAAACAACAACAACAACAACAACAACAGCAACAACAGCGAAGGTGAAGGACGTTTGGGAACATCTCGACGGTATGTCGAGTGACACTAAAAATTTGATTTTACACAAAAGGAAACTTGAATTGGCGGCCAAGCAACCGGGATGTGACAGGTAATTTTCTACTGAACTGATCTTATCCGTATTGCCTCAATTTGCCATGTAATTGTTTAGTGGAAAATGAAGAGGAAATTAATGAAAAGAATAACGCGAGAAGAACTATTTCCAACGGTGATTTGAATCCTTCTTAATTTATGTCACTCAGCGAACTGACAATCAGTCAAACAACCGGCCGAATACTGTACTCGTACAGTGATTAGCAATCAATCGTACAAACGTCTGACTGAGGCTTGTAAGACGATAGTCCTACATGTTCCAGCCGCTAAATCTATTACACGGGAATTCCCATCCTATTTTCATCTGGACACCGATGAATTTCGTGCCAAAATAAACTGCATCTGAGGCAGAACGCCAAGACAAGGGGTGGGTAGGAGGAATGCAACAAATGTTGCAATTGCAAGCGATGCGGACAAACTAGCCACTAAATGAAGCCATTTGTGTTCAATTTACCAACCTTGCTTGCGTGCACACGCGTGCACGCGCGCACACACACACACACACACAGACACACACACACGCATTGGCTCGATTTCGACGGCACATCTCTTCATTGTAGATTGTCTGAACAAGAACAGTGTGGACCCAGTTGACAGGAGGTCTACGAGACATCCAAGAAACTCCAATTAACAGTTCACTGGCGTGATAGATCAGGTCAGACTTGGGCAAAGCGCTTTGCCGGACAATGACCAGATGGAAAATTGTCCAAATGAATTAATAAAATTGTTTTTTTTTCCCTAGACATCGGGGATGTGAAACAGACTTTGGTTCAACCGGGATTTGATAGGCCCCGCTCGTACGAAGCAAAGTCCGGTGAATCCCAATGCCGGTAAACATTGTCTGGTTTTGATTTGATTCAATCCAGACTTGGCACAATTTTTGTGATGCAGTTTTTCAAACGATTACTTCCGTCTCCTCTGCTCGGACGGAAAATCAATGAGATTAGCTTGGCTAAAATATTCAATGAAATTTATTACTTGTGAATGATATAATGTTAATAACGCAGCGTCAACGTTTCGACTACCGTGGGCAGTCTTTCTCAAGGCAAGTTTTACAATAAAAATGCATTTGAAATTTATTACTATTCATACTTTTTAATTTAACTGTTGTATAGCAAATGTCTCAGTCGTCAACATTTCATCTGCACTGATGTCGACCAGACATGTTATCCATGTCCGCATGGATTCTCTCCCTATGGCTACCCCTAATTACCACTATCTGTTTTGCTTGTACGTTAAACAGATAAAGTTTATCACTGTGACATTTCACTACTTAAAATCCGAATAGCTCGCACGAATAGATTCGATATATCCCTTTCGGGACTAACTGTCTGCTTTTGACTGTTTTTTTTTAGTTTTTGGCCGTTCATTTCCTTTATTAGTCAGACCACAATGCACACTGTTTCCAGGACGGTGGCCGCCGGTCAACCGGAAGTTGATCAACAACGAGAAGATTTGACCCTATGACCTTCATGTCCAAATACCACGACCTTACATGGTCGACCATCGTCAGCCCTCATATCCCCGCTTTTCAAAGGCCCATTTTGTTTTGGAATGCACCAAATATCGTGTGTCTTTGTGAAACGACCGGCCAAACTGGCTTGCAGTTTGCTCAATTCCTCGACTAGTCATTCCCGTGTTGTTCACCGTACCAGTTCTGTACGTGTATGTTCGAAACTTCTTTCATTCGGTCGTCTACCGGACCGAGTTTGAGGTCAGTATCGATCTGTCAGTTGATTTCTAACTGCACTCTATTCCAATCATTTTCGAATAACTATAGTCAAATTAAAAACATATCCTACCGGATTCGTCTAACATCCTAGTGTGTCCAAAATGGTTGGAAGACGTTTTCATTTATTCTCGCGTCTTCTCTCGTCACCTCCCCAGTTCAAATAAATGGTCGGCCATGATTATCATCGTTTTGGCAGAGACTAGTCTGTCAAATAGATTACCGTTAAAACAGATACGGGATTTATACAGTTTTGTCTAAACATGTGATTTTGTAAATTGACTACGTTGTCGCTCTTTTGAAACGGTTACGCGACAGAAATTTAACACTAGGATTCCGATTAATGTTTGTATTGCGTACCAAGGTATTCCTCCTGTATTACTTTATAGTTCTGTAACAATCTTTTCGGGTGGTCAACTTGCCGAGGATTGGTTACTAACGGTCGTGTTCCGTTCATTTCGGTTGGTTCATTCATTGACAAAATGTAGGATTTGCAGATCAGCACGTGGGAACAAATCGTCCAGAGAAATTTCGCCTTTCGTCATTCATCTCCTGAATGCGTAACGATCCATTTTTCTATCATCAGCGCTCACCTATCGAACCAAGCCCCTCTTTCTCACGTAAATGTTTATTATAGTCCCACAGTATCGAACTTGATACATATTATGGATAAAAATGAAAAAAACTACGGGATAGTCTTGTCTGATTCTGTGTGAATGAACATGGTTCTTTCATATTGCATACTTTTATCCCACATTACAGTTGACAGTTGATAGTTGTACTATTCATTGACTACAGATCGTTTTTGATTCACAGAATTCTGTGGTAATAGCTTCGGTGTACGAACAGGTGGGGTTTAAACCCTTGTTACACAATACTAATGAGAAGATCTAATTCGACTTTACAACTCCGCTTTTTGTACACAAATCCATTAACACGGATTCTGCGTTTGCCAAGAATGTGACATGATTTACTTGTTGTACTGAATTTTGACTCTATGCCCGTTCACTGGACTTTAAAACTAAATATTACAAAAGTCTATCCTAACGTACAACGTAATGTCGCACGAGAACTTAGCCTCTATTTATTAGCCAGCAAACGAGGAATCGATAAAGAATGGCAGAAATCAACACAAGATATCCTCGTCCAAAAGCAGCCATAGCAATCGTTTGTGTCAACCAGCACTGTTTCAGGTAGAAGCAGCAACTCAGAAACATTCTTAACAATTGGCTCTGTTGAGCACACTCTGGTGCAGTAAGTTGCCATAACTATCGATCAAATTATTCTCGACCAGAATTTCAACCCAAACCATGTGATTATCAGGTCTTTGGTTTCAATTTCACCGATGCGGATATTATCGACCGAATGGTGGCCCGCGACTGCCATCAAGAACTTACCACCAAAAAATCTCGCGGGCTGTTATTGGTGCAATAGATCTGTTTAACTAACAGGCGGGCAAACACGGTTATTTGTTTCTAACGTAACTTCTAATATGCCGTGACGTACGTTTATACCAGTACTCCAAACTATTAGAAAATGGCATAAGTGAGGAACATGTGATAGGACATTATCAACCAGTATACAAAAGAATGATCTACATGGTTTTCCCGAGAATGAATTGAGTCGGATATTCAGAAACTAAATTCACTATTCCAACGACGTTTACTGGAATGAAGCATCCGTGACATGTTTTATCGCACTCTATTTCTTTCATTGAAACCCGAATGTGTGTGTGTGTGTGTGTGTGTGTGTGGTTGTGATGAGATGTGCACTCCGCTGCGCTTTTAAGTCAAAATACCCGGGAATTAAGTTTTGGCAGCATGCTATAGTTTACTTGATGAAAAGAATAAGGTTGTAACTAACGAGCCGTCCACGGAAAACTTGTGTTGATCTTAGCTCAGACAGTCGACTTTCATGAAGTTCGGGTTTTGAGGCTTGGCGTTTAAAGGTCCAAGGTCATCCCTAGTGATAGCCCCGTAGATAAAGAATAAAAAAATCTGCGCGCATAACTGACAATATCACATCGACTGATGGTGAAACACTTGGGCTATAAGTGCCTAGCTCATCAATCAGATCTAAATGAATACCGTTCATTTGAACTGGCAACTTTGTAACGTGAAAGGTACATAATCTACATTAACAGGGAAACAATAGTTCGAACTGTGATCAGTCTATCACATACACACACATACACACCAATATATATATATATATATATGAATGTTTGGACAAGATAGCGCCGGGTACGCATAACTGACGAGCGAAAACAATCGCGAAACCGGTCGTGTGCTCCCGGGCAAATTTTGTTCATTCATCCAGATACTACTTGCTACTTCTTTATACACACTGGTATACTTTTGGGGCATTCTGCCCTCGTTCCTAAGGTCGGCTCTGCCCAAATGACAAAGAATTATCAATGAATCACAGGTGTGGTTCTTCTGTGGACTACTCGACGAAGGACTTCCATGCACACTCCTGATGCTACAGATTCGATTCCGTTAAGACATATATATATATATATATATATATATATATATATATATATATATAGGAATCCACCGAATACATCGGAAATATTAGTAAACTTCAGAAGTGAAAGTCCTTAGATCCAAACGGAGGAAAACGCATGAAATCGATGAGGTCGTCCTCATTCGATCTGGTAATATCCTATGCAAGCATGTTAACAGGGCTCACGAGAATTTGATCATGCTAACTGAAAGATAACAGGGTTTGCACGAATCCGCAAGTTCCAAAATAGACGCAGCGTAAATTTCCCGCATGTTTCTGTTTCTCTGATCACACATAAGTACAAGTAAACAGAAACATAATAAAGAATTACAGTTCTGTCACGAGGCAATTCCCCAATCGTATGTAAAGAATTCGGTGAATGTGAACATTTCCGACAGTACTTTTGTTTTTACTCATTATTAAACTCAAAACGGCAACAATAGATGGTAACATTTTTTTCTATTGCCCATTCTATTAAGTATTCCCTGCGGTTTCTTTGAAGACAACTGCTCTTTTTCCAATCCCAATCAGAGGCCAACCAATTGGAAATGAGAAACCGTCCCCTAGTGGGGACTGCCCAAAACGATTGATCGGATCAGCTGCTTGGTAAAATCACGGCGGTTTGGTTGAAGTTAACGAGGTTTTCTTTCTTATTGTTTCCAATGGATTTAGAACAAACTCGTCCTAATTCCGATTCGGATTTATGTGAAAGTCAGGTGGGACCAAAACTGGCCACATCCTCAACCTAGCATGGGTAAAGCGCTGTAAATTGTGGCATTTCAATGTGAAGATCAATGGCTGGGCACCTTTCGTTACCGGTCATTTTCGCGGTTTGGCATCCTTTCATTGAGCAAAAATAATTCATCAACAAATATTATCACGATTACCATATTCACGTGATCAAAAGAGATATAACCTGCGCACACTAAGATAAAATGTTCATGTTTAATGTCAGATAAAGAATGTGTATACATACGTATGATTGTATGAAATTTCTTTGTATGTTTTTAGAGTGAGATCCCAAATGCCTACTTTTTGTCCAATTATGGATCACAACTGATGGGAATGAAATTTGTGATCAATATGATCTTTTTTCATGATCAAATAAACAAATTTGTCTTTCCTTTGAATTATCGTTTGCTAATGTTCAAAAATGCACAGTGGATACCAATGAATACTTTTAATCAATGAAAGAAAAATTATTTGTTGAGCTGACTTGCGCGAACACTTTTTAAGCGTTTTTTATTGATGCGTGTAAATCGATTGGTTCAGAGTGATTAACAAATTTCGGAACGAAAAATGGGAGCTTAGGAGATTTTTGCCATCACAAAAAGATATTCTCGAATATTTCGAAGGTAGACAATCTAAACTAGCACGAGGCTATTCTTTTCAGTAGTATATTTCGCTTACGGATGGATGAACAAAATTTCCCCGTATGCAAAATATACTACTGAAAAGAAAACCAATACTTTCGGGATTTGTGTCCCTTTTCTGAACGTTAGCCTTGCATGGCCGACGAAAATCCTCCCACGAATTACCATGTGATTCTTAAATGGACTTGTCATCCATTCACACCCCTAACGATTGAAATGAGATACCAGTGAGTGGCACAAGGCTACTTCGGAAAATTCCAGTTTTTTGAGCACTTAGCATTACCAATATTTGTTTCTTTTGGTTCATTATAAAAAGTTTCCAAAAAGAATCCTCTTGATGAAAAACAAAATAAGACGTACCCTCCAACGTGCTGCCCCTAACCGAATCGGAGATGTTTGTTGCAGTTTTTAACTGCGTTTGATTAGTAAACGAATTATTTGCTTGCTTGTTGCTTGAAGTTATATTGCCTGTAAACCGTTGAAGATAATCACCATATTTCTGAGATTTTCAGAGGCAATAAAACTTTCTATCTTTTTTCTCAAATGTTACAAATTTATCCAACATTTGAAAAAACCCAATTACTGTCGATTTGTCATTTTGCCAACGAAACGTACACATACGCACACACACGCACATACAGACGGACAGACAAGTGCACACTCTTTTAGTTATTTGTGGATAGAGCGTGTAAGAGAAATCTCAGCCAGAGTGCTACATACAAAATTGAAATTGGCACAAAAAAGCAAATAAGATGCGACCGGAAATAGGATGCCAAATTTTATGGAGGACACACTTGAACTAGTTAAAATTTGCTTCAAAACTCAAAGAAGTCTTCGTGGAAAGCCCCAGTTGTTTCGTAGCCAAGTTTACTGAACACCCTTCGCGCATTGATCGCACGTTTCGCTTGATACAATTAACGTAACCCTAGGACCTACATACAGAGCGGTCATTTGTCCGTTCAAATCGTGCAGAAATTCCAAAACTTTTAACGCTTGCTACTATTCAACAATGGACTAAGACGGATAGAATGCACAAATTGCTAGATACAAGCACTTATTTTAATATTCTCACTCGCACACGTAAGACGTCAGTTGACGTCAGAATGAGACGAGAAAAGCAAACAGCTTAGACAAACTAAGGATAGTGTTTGGCGGAAACCGATTAACTAACGCCTGGGCAGGCACACATTGTTGATCGACAGTTTTTGAGCACATACTGGTGACTTCAATGTGCTGATCGATGGTTTTGTGAAACCATTTGAGGGGTCAATCTGATGACCGAAGTTCATGGAAAATGTTTCGCGATCGACAAGGCTGGATTTTCTTGTGCTCATTTTCTGTTTTCGAGCGAAGGTTTAGTTGTCTGTTTCACTAAGCACTCGGGCACATACTGTCCGATCCGTTGACCGAGGCATCAACCATTTCTGACGCCGGCCGTACGTTTCAAGTGAGTCTACGGAACGGCAATTCGAGACTGTTAGCTAACCGATTGACTGAGGCGACCACTAGGTGAGCAAAACTTGACCGACAAGGTGCCTGCTTTGGCGTTAGCCGGTCAACTTTCATTGAACTGTTCTCTGAGTATCACAACACTGCCTGTTTCAGTTGCATGGCTCAGTGACGCGCATTTGATAAGCGATAATGGGTATTCATCAGTAACCTAAAAGTTCAGAGGACATAACCAATGACAGTTGAACACAAGTGAAATTCTGTATGCGCCTCGTCAACTTTAAACACGATTGGTGAATTAGTTGATTCAGTTCTTGAGCCTACTTGACCCCAGGGAAACTGAAATCCATGCCAGGACTGTAGTGTACATTGTATCGACAAATTCGATGAAGCTTGGCTTTTGGTCGTACAACCGGACTAAATCATTTGAAGATAACCAAATTCTTCGTCATTTACATTCATTCCTATTGATGAAAAGGCATAATTATAATAACAACGCCGGCATTAAAGGGAAATCTGGGAAAAATGTGACAATGCCTAATGCAACTTCATCAGGGACCAAGTTGATTTGGATTCTATTTCACGATTAACTCAAAAGTAAGAAATTTGACGGGGCCGAAGAAGATAATAGCAGATCTGTGGAATAGATTTCTATCGATCAGTCACCGAAATCTCCAAATTTACATGGGGATTTATCAATTAAACTTCATTCGCATAGATTCACCGTGCCAGTTGACACGTTCTTTGGAGAGTCTTATAAAAAACTGATTTGCTATGAAAGAAATTGAAGGCGTGCCTTAGTTTTGCAAGATCAGCCGTAATTCTGTTCGAGAAATTTTTTGGCTTATGCAGAGGCATTCGGTTCATCCTACAATCAGTGCAAGTCAATGAACAGGTCTGTCCCGGAATTGTGTGAGCACAAGATCTGAGTTTTGATACAATCACGAGCAATCTTTAAAATAGTTCCAAAATTGCACGAACAGTGACCTAAATATAACTCCTAAAATCAACGATTTAGTGAGTAAACAGTCAAACAATCTTGAAAAGGTAAGAGACTAAATTTGATCAGTTAGCCATTGTCAAATTCCAAGATCATGTGTTATGTCTGGGAGAAGGATCCACTTCTCCTTTAGTACGTCAATGACAAGTACCGCAAATGGTGATGATGAGTTAAAGGGTCAAGTGGCTCTGAGAGCCCTAAGGCAGAGCTGCAATCAACGACGGCAACAGAAGCAACGACAATAGGGACAAAACTGTCACGAATAGCGAAAGAAACAACAACAACAACAGAGACACCAGCAACAACAACGACAACGACAGAAACAAAGAGATAACAATTTTCAAAATTTGCGGGTAAAACTCACTCAATTCGGGTATTGTTGGCCGATAAATCCAATCCACGTGGTGCTTGAATGATCAGTTGTTCACGTGATGGTCTTTCCGTACGAAATCGAGGATCTTGTTCCACATTCATACCGGAATAGACAAATCGCGCATAGGGCATTCGTCCACGAACCAGAGACTGGCACTGGAGTGCGAATGCTTCGCCTGGTCGGACCACGATCCGTGTTGGACTGACAGTTACACCGGCATCTGATTTTACCATTTCCGTATGGGAAGGGCCACCACGAGAATAGGGAGAGGAGAAGATGGTCGAAAGAACAACGAAAGTGTGCAGACAATGAGCTAGGTGGGAAAACATGAGGCCAAACCAATTCGAAATAAGCTTGCACAGTGAAATTAGTCTTGTGGTGGACGGGGGGGGGGTCGTTCTAAAGGTCACGAATTTAGTTAATCCAAGTAAAGTTTATAAGCGACTAGTCACAAGGTAACTCTATCGTCCTGGCGCTTGAGATCAATAGGACTTGTACAGCCAATCATTTAGAGTGTTCTCGTTCTGCGGTTGTTCGATCTCCAAGTCCCATCGTGTAATTCGGTGGAAAACTTGTTTGGCTCGAATACCAAAGATTCCGTTGCTCTTGGCGCAGCACAATACGAGAGAGAGAGAGAGAACGAGGGCAAAAGAAACACTTTGTAGGGCTTTTTTCTCTTGCTAATTGTCCCACCTGGTCAATTGTCCTTTGTAATCCGTGATTTGGCCGTGGGCTTTATTCTGTTCATAGTAAGAAGTCATTCTCTGAACAGATAACGCCATCTAAAAATCAGTAAAATGAACCAATATGGTCACCTGTCCAGTTCGTCAGACTTTTTGTCGTATCAGATCCCCATCCCAACGTTTCCTCCGGGGGATTTCGACAGAACCAGTGACTGAGAAGTACTGTTCACACAGTTCTACTGAAGTCCATGTCTCCTGAGACGACATGGGATTTTACGGTCCACGTTTGCCACATCCTGACGGTACTAACATCTTGAAAATAAAAAGTTCCACCACTTCCTCGACACTGCTGCTGGGCATCCTCGGTCTCTTGTTTCGTGTCCACGATGGTGTCTTATGTACGACTAACTGTCGATGTGATCACTTAGCTATTCAAAACCGAGAGACACACCAAGCATTACAAATCTCTAAGCCTTCCGTTCGAATCCCAGTCGAAAGTTGCCAACGCATGTGCTCTGATGAAATGTTCCCTTTTGTACCCAAATGATTCATCAGCAGTGTATATCAAAGAAAGATTGGGCCAAGGATGTGCTCGGTTCGATCTATGTCACCTTTGTTCTCCCAACGCACATGCGTTTTCTTTCGTGCCAATAATGTATGGCATACCGTGGTGAGCCTAAACTAGTTTTGAACTCTGAAGGCTATTCGCATGGAGCCCACCAGCTTCCGATCTGACTGATCGTGGAACAACATCATTTCTGTTGGTCCAAAACTTTCGACATACCAGTTGTTGAATCTTACTTGTTCCGGTTCTGATGTCTGTATTATTTGGATTCTATCGCATCTCAGTGGCTTTCATGAATAAGCTTTTTTATTTTATAGATGAAATCTATTGTAGAGAACACAACCACAATAAAAAACTGTTATGCGTGACGAGTTCCAAGTTGCTCTAAGTGCCCGCTTTTGTACTGTCGTGTGCACGAATAGGTCAAACACATCGATGATTTTGAGCAATGAAGGATATGGCCTGTGAAATGACGGTCATTTCACTAAGGCCGATAACGTTCGAGCTGACTGCCATGAGCTTTTTAATTGTGGTTGTCCAGTGGTGACAGTTGGGTGAGTACGAGCAGACGCACCCTTCTAATTGATTACTTTGCTATTCAATTATTATTATATATATGATCGTTGTATTTTCACCACAAACAAGAAGCATTAGTGTTGCAAAACCGGTCACCACAAAAGCTAATCGGTTACTGTCCAAAAGCTGTTCCTCAGTTTGCACAAGAGATCAGTATTAAGCAAACTGTGGTTTATAAAGTTCGTTGCGGTAATCAGGCGGCCCAACTGAAAACAATAGTCTTCTATGAACCAATCAGAAAACGACATTGGCGCAGTAAAACAACCATGTCTAACACAGTTATCGTGATACTGCCACATAGGGAGGCATAGATCCAAATAAGGTCTAATAAGATTTGACCTCAAGAAGGGATAGTTCGTAAAATGCTTCATTAACAACAGTGGACTGATTATGCTCCGAGCCGGATATGGCTTTTATTGTCAGTGTCATAATATCAAGAAAAAAATTCCACGCCCTAACCTACACTACATGACATTGTACTCAAGTATTCTCTCTCTCTCTCTCTCGTTCTATCCAACGGCTGACAGGAGATAACTGATACCTTCTTTTCTCTCTCGTTTCAATCCCCGACCAAATATGAATGACTAAATTGGAAAAAAGTCAATTTTCTTGAATGATCCGAGGAAAAATCGTATGATACGGCAAGCAAACAGATGTTTGACAGTGTTTCACAATTTAATTCACTATGGAACAAAATTTTCAGATCACTAAGCCCAAATGATTTGTAGTGATGGGGATGGTAACCCGAGGAGAGAGGTGGAAACGGAGTGGTAGGGTTTGGGAAAAAATCCCGAATCGACTTACTGCAAAAATCCTCACCCTCGTCAGAGCGGTCTCGACAGTCCGGTCGGCCGTCACACAATTTCGAGGTGGGTACACATTCACGACTGCGACACTGCGATTCCGTGGAGACACAACGGTCAATAATGTACATTGTGGTCTCCTTGTCGCCGACTCCAGGCAGAACACATCTAAAACAATGAGAATGAAATTCAACAAGACATGAATAAAATTATTAATATTACTATCACTATATAGTTTCTAACCAAGCATTAGAGTCGTGCAAACATAACGTGATGGATCAAAATGCCGTAATTTATTCTTTGATGTGACACAAAAACATATGAATAATGATCCGGAAATCAGAAAAGTCCACCTAGCTTCCTTATGTCACGGTCGCCCGTAGTATTTGTGACGCCAAACGTCATACTTGAACCACCTGGGAGAGTTACAGGTGATAACTGAACAGAGCTGAATTGCTCATATGTATAAAACGAGAAGTCAGAATAGAACCCAGTTGAAATATAATGTGATAGCGTTGTCAGAGACGTGGGAAAAGTTGATGAATGAACATGAGAAATCGATTAGGCTAACATTAACTCCGAATACAACTGCAATAATAGCAAACGGCAGAAGTGAAAAACAGTGACTGTAGACCACTCTGTGATACAAAGTGAAAAGCATGCTTTTTCATCCTGAACCAAGGTGATCTGAAGAAGAAAATCTGATCACATGATGATTACTCCGCGGAACTCTATTCCTGTGGTCCCCTTCTAACGAATGGGCTTATGACTGAACACTTTTCTAAAGCCTTTATTCGGCCAGTGGTGTAGTAGCCGGAGGACATAAAATTGTCGAGTTCGGCCAATTCTATGTAGATATTTGGTCAACCGTTGAAACAGTTGACTAGATCCCAGATCGGAAACCTCTGTTTTCACGTCGGTCTTTGCCACACGAATCCGAAAGAGATGATACTGTGTGTCGACCAGAATACAGCCTAATGAACTAACGGGTAATAGAGATATCCACTAGTTGGTCAAAAGATAATACTACAAATCGATCGGCCACAGGCTGCTAAGGTCGATGAAAGAACACGGTCAGCACACTCAGTGGGAAAAATTGACAGAACCGAACAAACCATTGGGTTACCAACAATTCTCAACAGCACTTTGGGGTCAGTGCTAGCCTGTGGTATGATGCAGTCAGAAATGAGCGTTCTGAATGCCTAGGTAACTGGTCGGACCTAAGACCAGTGACCAGAGTTTGGATACGTTTTGCTCAAAGCTAATACATCGTACTTGTTTGAATAACCTGTAGTTATTTGATTGAACACGCTAGACATAGAGAAGTGATTTTCACACATCGAACAAAAACTCACAATAGCATTCATTTAGGCTAGATGATAACTCATGCATTTTTGATTTTTCCCTGACTCAAGAAGGCAAAAACTAACAAAAAGTTCCTAAGAATTGTTACACGCATGGTGAATTTATAGTCACAAGTGAAACGAAGTTTGTTTGACACAGCTCAGTCTGTATTCCAACGTTTAGAAATATATTTTTTACTGATTCGATAAAATGTGATACAATATTTTCGATGATTAGAATGATGTGGTTAGTTTACTTCGCACCCGGTGATCCATTTACAAATTGCACGGTTGCGCTGGATCCTCGAATTAAACGCAACTGCGGGTCGAATCGATGGGTTGTTTATGTTCCGGGTATCGGTAACGGTCAAGCACACACACACACACACAAACGCACGCATGCATCCGCTGGACCGAAGGCAAATCATCCCGGGAGTTCCGATGAAATGTATATTTCTGTTGATGTTACAATCCTTTCAAACAGCCCATCAAAGCTATTTTCACAATCTCGATTAAGTTATCATTATTTCTCTAGGGTTATGTAAGAAAAAGCTTTACCGAATTAACTAGTGTTCTAACGGATTCATTTTTCACTAACCGGCTGCAAGGATCTTGATCAAACAACTTCACACTAATGTCGGTTCGTCCCGTCAACGAAGATGACTGTCCGTATAAGTAAACAGGTATCTTTGTAAACTTTATTTAACAATTAGAATTGATACAACACAATCTTCACGATCATGTGACATTCGTGTGGGGCACATCACAAGTCGATTCGATCCAATTGTCCAGTTATGTTTCGGCTGAATGGTTCACGTTTTATTCTTAGTGAAACGTGCGCATATATTGTATTTGGACTGACCATATGCTAGGCCATTTTAGTCTGTTGCGGTCAGCTGAGTGGAACAAGATTTTGGAACAAAATTTTTGCATTCCATAGTCCTGTTCGGTTTTGGATCATGATCAAAATCTGCTAGCATTCTTGTTACTTTGGTTTTTTTTTGGGGGCTTCCTCTGACTTTGAAAGCTACAGTAATTTGTCGGTCGAGTCACGCACAAAAAACATTGTTCCGGCATGAACGATTGGATTGGAATTCTTGAGCCATGAATCTGTCATGTTTTTCACAGAAATTTATTTTGGTTTTGTAATTCAAAATTCACCAATAATGACTTCATTTAGTCAAGATTAATGATTAGTAACTGGTGTTGAGATTTGTACGATCTCTCTGCGGTGTTTTTGAATAAATCCGGTTTAGCCAGAGATACACGAAACTATGAAGTGACAAAATACACATCGGATTAGGTGATCGCGGAAACTCATGACAGACGGCAATGAACTTGTGACATGCTAGCTTCACTCGACCTTCATACCAAGTGATCACTAGCCGGTTCATTGGATCTGTTTTATGCTATATCAGTTTTATTTGGTTTTCCAATTCCTGGACGTCAATGACAAGAGACTATAGGTTTTGTACTGATTGTCAAACTTGTTCACTGCCTCTAATAAAAGACCATAATAGTTGGCATTTTCTTCACGTGACTTTTCCCTTTCCCGGTGTCCGGAGGCATGCTAGATGGCCTTTGCAAACCTCGTGTAAGCTCAAAATACCATAAAACCATGTCTGATATTTGTAGAAATTCCATAGTTTCCATCCATATAGCCAAAACTTATCAAAAGAAAAAAAATTATATGTAATCGAAGCACTCTGAACTGATCTGTCGCATATTACCGGCCTACGAGTGAAGGTCATGTTCACGGTGTAATGTGCAGACTATTGGCCAAAATGTGTCCCTGGCAAATGATCAAGTCGTAACAAATTGGTGAAATTTTAAACAGAAATGTGTTGTGGGAGAGTGACATTTCTGGGATACGACCCCCAGATTTGTTGGTCATTTTGGTGGTAGGCAATCACTTGCTATCGATCCAAAGATCACAACACGTGACCCGTTGGGACCTTAAGTGCCGATCCAAACTTCAGAGCCATGACTGTTGATTTCAGCAGCCAAGTTGAGCATCACTCCCGTAAGGCAGTGCAATCTTTATTAAAGGGCCACTGACTAACCTACGATGAAATCACTTTCGAATTGTTACATTCTTGTATACTGATCAAAGTGACCACAGTAGCTTCATCATACTGTACTGGGGATGAGATTATTGAATGATGAGGGAACAATCTATCCACTAATTGTTACTCGAGACAAATTCGCCTTCATAGTTTTGTATGGGAGCGGGCAAATTTCTTATCCGAACGAAAATTTTGAGGAAACTTGTCTGCAAGCAACATGATCGAGAAACGGCAACTTCCTTCAACATTCGTCCGATGTGATATGAACGTTTATTGTACTCCACTGATCTGGTTTTCTCAACAATTTCGAACAATAGTTTTTCAACACATACCCTCGACGATAATGTTTAGCAAGTCGAAAGCTAACGCATTGGATTCGATGGTTGGTGTTTAAATTCCTTTTTGCTCCAACCGGGACTTTAACTGACGTGCCATCAGTTGGGAAGCAGCAATGCGCCAACGTGATCAAAATCCATGCCGAGTAGGGGTACTCTGACAGAATCATTTAGTCATTTACCGTTCGGTCAAACTTTATAATAATTGCTTAGAACATGCATGTCGTTATGGACCTCACTGTATGGTTTTCATTAAGCTATGGCGCATAATTTATAGTCACGTGCATATTCTATGTTTATCGTTGATCGATAAAGTTTACGTGGTCCTCTCATGAAGAACACTGCTAGTTAGAACATTCAAGTTTCACTCGCCCATTTTCTAATATCGATAGCATTTGAAACATTTGGTTCCATCCAAGGACTTCAGCCTCACCTAAATCTCGGGTCCTATTTCTGGTAAATAAGCTTGACTAGAAACAAGAACTCAACATGATAGTTCGAGACCCAAAGCGGGAACTGCGAGTAATCTGTTGCTCAGCCACAATCATCGATAGTAATCACCTGTATTTTTTAAGCACACCTTACTTTCCTAATTACCTTCGTGACTGTTGCCAAAGATACGGTAAATAGCCTCGCACAAACTTACTACTGTCTTCCATTAGGTGGCAATATGCAAAGTGATGGACATGGTTTCGTAGAAGCATAATTTATTTAGTATGGATTTTTTTAATACAAAACATTACACGCATGTATTGCCGTGTTTGTTTATGTGTGTGAATGACATCTGGTTACTACTACCAGTTGCCAGTACCAACCGTATTTGAAATCAAGTAAATTTAACAATTGTTTTTTGTTTATCTAAAAAAGGGGGATGGATTTTCAATTTTTTTCACATCGTATATGTGAGTTGAAAATTAATGTCACGTACCGATAATTTCGACAAGAATAGTAATATAATCTAGAAAATTCAAGTTATTACATTGACCTAAAATAATTATCTCAAAATTCGGAGGAAAACCCGAGTGATCTATAGGGAGGGAAAAAATAAAATCACGAGATGTTGATGTTTTTCGCGGGGTGGGAAATAAAAGTATGAATTTTGATCGTGTGCCGAGTGTTCTTGGGTCCTTTGCAAAGTCACCATGCAACGGTTGATGAACAAAAAAATTAAAAAAAACCAATCACAACTAACAATTTGTTTGTTTACGATGACATTGATGCAGGCAACCCTAGGGGTGTCACTGGATTCGGCAGTGTATTTTATGGATCTAATGAGTCGATGATAGGTGGGTTTTTTTATCTAGGCAGTACAAATTAGCGAAGAAGGACGTAAAGCGAGTTGGAGCACATCGTTAGCCGTCCAAAACTTTGCTTAGCATGACTGAGGCACGGGAAAAGTGAGAGAAAGATGGAGAAACAGTCGGTCGTTTTCTATCTGTGTCGACTACTTTGTCGATCTGTACGGGATAAGAAGGGATCTGCTATGCAAAACGTCAAGGTATTTGATGATGAATAAATATATTTGCTGTCTATGAAAAAGCGGAACAGGAAGATGAACATTTTTCAGCTCAGTTTTCTAAATACCTCGGGGGGAATGACATGTTGTGATATTCGGATACATTTAAATTCTGATTACAATATCATCCAGGAGTCTTCAAGTTCTCTGATCGATCTCAGATTCCGAGTACACACATACAGGTGTCGCCGACTGTGGTGCATTTAGAAATTTCCACTGTTAATATCCTTATGACTGTACTACTTACTGGGACTAAGGAAATATCAGCAAACACCATGAATTTATATACAGGGTTCCTTTATCAGGTCTGCTATTCCACTCTAATTAGATCAATCAAACACGCATCACCCTGGCTGTCTACATAATCGCGTATGAACATGAAAAATGAAGTCCTTGTGAAATATGCGATTCGAACCCGGGACGAACGACCCTAGGTCAAACGCCTTAGCCATTACGCTACCGGGCAGGCTCTGAGCGGTTTGTTGAACTTCACCACATGATGATGTTGCACCTATCCACCACCGATTTGCACTTACTTCGTTCGTCGTACTTAGGCTACCTACAGAGAAGTCATCTATGAGTAGAGGTCGATCGTTCTGAGCTAGCGGACAGTAACCGTGCAACTGAGTGACGGATCGGTGCAACATCATGTGGTGAAATTCAACAAACCGTTCACAGCCTGCTCGGTAGCGTAATGGCTTAGGCGTTCGATTCAGAATCGTTCGCCCTTGTTCGGGTTCGCGTCCCAGTTCGGGCGCAGTCGATATGCACTGCTCATCATTCCTAACAAGGTGGATGAAACAGCTGTACAGTGCTTTTATGGATTCTTTATGGTGAGTTGGGCGATGATATCACGTGGTGAATTATTTCATGAAAAACATTCAATTTCCCACTACTAATCTCACTTTGCTCTTCTCAGCGAGTTCGTGATGTGTCATGGTTAAGTAGTAAATATGGCGGCTGAAATAGGATGTCGATTGAGTCCCTGATCTATTTGTTCACCAGATAGATTCACAGTATGCACCTTGCCGTCGAAAAGATTTGGCAATTCTCAGTGAATCGAAACAATTTAAATTGAAATAATTGTCTATTGAAATTTTTCCCTGGTGAGATCGACAGTCCTTATATGATGCTTGGTGCATGAGTTTTGCACAAGACCGGTAGCTCATTGGTAGAAAGATCCAAAGTCTTTGTCTCACTGACGTTGCACGGTGAACGTTTATCTGCCAGGGGTTTTCTACTCGCCAAAATCCACACGAATAGGCTTATTTGTCGAACACTTCGGTTGCATCCTGGCCCGGCTGAGATTTTCTTAAAAAATCAACGATGACCATCAAAAATGAATTTGATGGCATAATACACTTGAAATTAGCATTCTTATTTATAAAATGATATAACAATCAGGGTGAACGAGAGGCTAATAGTTATTCCATCTAACTAGAACACTTATTGGGATCTAGACACAGGTAATTTGCTTGTAGACTCTTAGGCGCCACGTTGACTAATCGGTAATATTTTTCTTACGGTAAATTCATTCCGAGTGATACACATATCGGTATTTCGTTTTGGTTATGAGAGAATTCGTGTTGTTCCTTCTCCGATGCTGTGTGCATGCGTGCACGTATGCATGTATGTCTCTCTCTGTGTGTGTGTGTGTGTGTGTGTGTGCGTGAGAATGTATTTATGCATACATGCGTGTTTGTCCATGTCTGTGCTTCAGTGAATCTGAGTATATATTTTGAAGGGGTACGTATTTAGTTTGTAATGCCATATGAGAACGGCCAAAAAAATGCGAATGCTTTAATTTATCATCATGCCGAGTTTAAAGTTTCCCAACTTTCTGACTTGGATTTTGAAAATCTTCTAACAGGGATAGAAATATCTCTTGTACAAACAAACTAACAAGCCACGTCACTTTCTTGTTCCGACAGAATACCTGCCTAAACAAGAAATCCGTCCATGCCGATGAATACTATTCATTTTACGGCTCCGGGGTTAGATAGTAGACCAGATTTTTCTCAAGAAATTTCAAGCTACGAGTACGATTAGTCTGACTTTCAATGAATGTGCATCGTGATTTGATTGATCCAGTGACAGCTGAATTGGAGGTCATTGTTGTTCAGGTGGGAGAACGAAAGCTTCGCGTCCAGGTAAGGAGTGCAAATTCATCGCGATAGCCAAAAGTTGGCAACTCAGCAGGACGAAACGAATGGGAATACTGCTGACAGTCAATATCTGTGCACAGTTTGAGATCGACGAGAGATAAAGACGATCTGATGTCAATAAGATGTTGTCCTGACAACAATGGGATATTGATGAAAGCCACTAGATTTCACACTGTCGAGAGAGTGCTGTCAGCTCTGTGCTAACTGCATCCACGGCACTGATACATGCGTGGATAAAACTGTGTTACATGACCCGATTAGCGCTGCCGATAGTCCCCTACCTCGACTGCGTGAAGAAGACTTGGACATAAAATCGAATCAACTCCGTGTGTTCGACTACTCTGATGTACATGGCACTAGATGGTGTGCTGTTCCGAAGACCAAATGGAAACGGATATGGGTAATGGACTGATGGAACAAGAGGATCCTGGGATTAGAACAAAAGAAAAATGACGAGCCATGTGACTTGTTATTTGAAATGCTCGAAATGTGAAGTCAAGACAATCGGGCATGTTGGTAAAAGATCGATTTCTCGAATCGAATGAGTAACCTCTTTTCAAGACACGTGCACAAATGATAGCGAACCAGAGAAATATTCCCGAAAGTCGGAGGTAGGATTTTTACGCATGACATGACAAATTTCACTTCGACCTAGCACGCGACATTGAACGCTCAATCTTCATATGTTCCAGTCCACTTGCTCTATTCTGCTGATATTCTTCAGAATCTGTTGTCGAAGAAAGTTACTAATTTTCTATTGCAGTGTTATGCCCAGGATCTGATCGATATCCAATACGATATATATTGGCTGTATTGGTTTTTACGTTTGGTGAAAGTTAGACATCCGATCATAAGGGATGCATAAAGTACTGATTTCACGATTGTTAGTTAGGGTTTCAAAGAGGTCCGTAAGACAGATGAACTAGTATTACAGCACTTCCACTGGTTCACAGTTAAATTGAGCAATAAAAGTGCACAATTCATCAGTTCGTATAGCGAGAACTCTCTACTGTCGAGTTTTTAATCCAAAATGACCGAAGTATACATGTAGGGCAAGTATGCAAGACATATTTTTTTCATTTCGTGTCAAGAAATCCAGAAGTATTGGAAGAATCACATTGAATGAGCTAGATGGGGGTGATCGATGCTTTCGTAGTCCTTATCCCGGAACAGAAGAGGCGTGGGAGACAGTAGTGGTAAAACATAAAGCTAACATCAGGGGCACGACGGAGCCGAGCTGTGAGCGGGGTTTCTTGGCAGTTGTCTGGAGTGTAGGAGTGTTAATAAAAGTCCATAACTTTGGGTCCCCAAGATCTTGGAAACAGAATCGGCATTATGTGGAATCTCACAATCTTTCGTTTCTGTCCGTTCATTGGAATACACTAACTAGTAACGTTAACCTCTTTTCTGATTGGTTGGTTTCAGTTTCAGGCCACAGATAATCTGCACCGGACCTCATCCCATGGATTGCACGTAAACTCATCATGTTATGGTTTCAGATTGGGATCCGCTACGTTTATTTTTCCGGTCACTTTCACACTATCCAAGATGATCCGATGTTAGGACTAAGTTCATTGTGCTCCCCTGTGCTACCGCAGTCAAACCGCGGGTTTAACTTTGCCCGAAGGATATTTCCGTATTAGCGCTACACACATGTTAGCAATCCGAGCACATTGTCTCTATCTGTAGTTAAATGACAATTTCGGATGCGTGCTTCAAGTTCATCAATCGTGGTATCAAATTCTGAACATGTCATTAAATCGAAAACAGTCTACCATGAGTTCAGATCTTAAGTCGACAGTAGATTCTGTCTTCGAATCGATAATGCCGACTTCTCCTAAGTTCAACAATGACAACAAAAAATAGATCAATACAGAACGTGGTTTATTTATCCCAAACAAATCGTACACACCGACACGTTGTGATCGATGCTCATTAGCTAGGTAACTTTTTGGGTTACCTAATTCATCACTGATCGGTGATTTCCACCTAAGGTTATTTTTGTTTAGTCTAAGCAATCATATGAGCAATGTGATCTTACAATCGTTCCGTCAACATTTGTCTTTTTTAACTGATAAATTATTCACCTACACACACTTCCTTAACACAACTATTTGCTTGTCTTTGTCTAATTGACTCGTGCTAGTCACAGAAACCGTACAAACACATTTGTTAAGTTATCTCAATGCTATAGTACCAACTTTTCACTTGTTTTAACCAAACGAATCGTGCGAGCAATACGCGCGTACTAAGCCATCAAATTTCGAAAATGTGTCCAAAGAATAGCCACGCGGTAGTTCACAATTTGACAACTTCGCTTCAAAGTTAGGAACTTTTAGCTGTGAGCCATTTGTACTCGAATCCAACGAAATTGAGGCTCACGAAGAAGCAATACAACAACTCAAATTTTCTTGATGTCATGTCAATTAAAAGTGGCGGAAGAACTGTGCATCATACTGCTTGACGTACATCTATTCGCGTGTTCAATTTGCGCACATAAAATTGTTTCGAATCCATCCTGTCGCTTAAACACTGACCGTTCTAAATGCCGTTATCATAACTGGACATGTTCTACCTTCCGGTGCATACCGTGTTGCAAACAAATCATGAATGATTTCCAAAACTATCTCTCGGAAATCTCAAGCGTTTACCCCTCGGTACGTTTTTTTCGAACTCTCTATTCTGATGAGTTCAAGAAAGCATCCTTTTTGACTGGAATGTGGACACCCAGGTACGGAAAATTCAAACAATGCAACTCAGTATAAAACAATACAATACGAATGATAAACCCGTTTACTAATTGAATTATGTATGCATTTGTTGCTCAAGTCTTTGACAATTTGTCATCAACTTTTTCTGAACTCTTATTTTGCAAGTTGGACCTAACTGACGGTGACTATGTGCCACTGGTTTGGATGAATATTTCAGGTGTATTTTTTAAAAATATATTGGTCAAAGGTCAAAGGTTGCGGTTGCCTTACGCGAAAACCGGTTGTATCTACGTAGAGTGAGATGAGGTGTGTGTGGGAAAGTCCCTAATCAAACGGCTATTTGGAGTGATAAATCCGTTTTATTGGTGATCCGTAAACGAGTAGTAGATTCCAAACCAATGGGAAAAACAAGTCATTCTTTGGAAGAACAATATTTCCGGATTGCCCAAGTAAACGGGTGCTGTTGGATGGGATTGGTGGCAGCCAAACCTACTCAAATGCAATGGGGAAACTCACTGGTCGAATCTAGCCCTCGCCTATTTTCTCAAGTTTATGCTTAACATCTGCTTCCCGAACAGTGTGCCAGCTGACCTCGTCATATGCAGAACACTCACAGTTCCTTCGACTGCCTGCCAACTAATCGATTTATTTCCATTATTGTCGCATCGACTGTGTTCTGTTGAGAAGCTCTCGTTCTCCTACCGTCCATTCCAAAACCATGACCAAGTACCCAGGCGAGATGTGATCAACACGCCAGAACTAATTTCTAGTTGGACACGAGATAAAGAATGAAAGATTGAGAATATTTTTGCTTCCCTTTTCTAGTGTTCGAATTTTCGTCGTTCGATTTCTCGGGGTTCATTTGAGCAATTTCTGAGTGTTTACAGTTGTATCACACTGGATACGAAGTCGAGAAATGTTTGGCTAACTATCAGATTGTCAGTGATCGGACTCATTTGGTCATCATTTCAGTGTGTTTCGGGGATTGAATTTTTAGTTTCAAAGTTTATCTGCTGACAGACCACGACGTGCAGTTTGTGAAAAGGAAACAACAAAGAAATTACTATTTGTATTCTAGACCTTTTCAACTTTTATTTGATTGAATACCTTTTGAACGATGCTTCGTAAGTTCCTTCGAAGCAGTTGAAAGTTCCGGAAGTTTTATCAAGGTAATCACAATGTATATAAAAAACACATGGTTAGTTGGCCAGACATTTTCATTCAGATTGGTTTACTCGAACTGACAAAGTCCGGGGACTGTTGGTCATATACACGGTGTGACAAGGATTGACACATTTTGGGTCTAGGAGACTGCGCTGGTTGGGTCACGAGTTGTGTATGTCAAACACTCGTCTACCATACCGTGCCCTATTTTACGTTCGTCCCACGAAGTGCAGAATCTCCCGTGGAGGTCAGCAGATGATGTGGCAACGTGGAATGAGAAAATGTACTGTTATATTAGATAAAATAGGTGTATCACATCATCCTGGTTGAGATGCGAGAGACCCGTCAATCAGTTTTGCATATGAAATTGAACGATACGCCAACGTAGCATGAACAGTAGCGATCGTGTTGTCGTTTTCTGTCAAATCAGACTGATTGGCGAAATGCGAGCTTGAATAATTTCCTTATGCATTCCATGGGGTTTGTAACCGGGGCATTTCTTTCTTTTACAATTTTTCTAGATTCACCCTTTGTCCACCTTGCGTATTTCCTCATGCGAGGTGTAATTCTAGAAGGAGTGATATGTTTAATGATGTTAAAATATAATGATGACCATTCACCTGGGTATTTATTCACTAAACAAGTCTACGCGGAAGCCTTGTGTGACACGGGTGAAGTTAACTACATCCAATTCAGTCTTTTATCATGTGGGATTGAAATTCATTCTCATGACGAGAATCACCAGTGAAAACATGGGGGCTGAAATATTCTACTCCCAATCGATGTGTTCGATTTGGCTTCCAATTTCAGGCGACTCGGATATGCGCGGCTGATTTTTTTAAATAGCCAAATGGAAGTTAGTGTTGCTTGTGATACAATTCTTCAAATAAGAAAAAATCCACACACTGGTACAATTCTACAGGCTATGTCCTCAAAACCCGGTTACTGCGGATGCCGTTCTTCGATGCGAATTGCGTGTGTGTTGTCTGACCATTAACAAGTGACACGGAGCTACAAATCTTATTTCAATCATTCGATTAGTCTCCTCGATCGTTTTGTAATAGAATCAAATAGCTTAGTTGAGAATTGCACTATATTTTCAGGTTCTGTGAGGTTGGACAGTATCTATTTTCGCGTCCGGTAGTTGAAACCACGAGATGGAATCGAGCTGGCTATTTTGACATCTCAAGAATTGTCAAGTTGAAATGGAGGGGATAAATTTCGTTGATTTGGGATATTGATTCACGACAAAGTTGACCTTGTCACAGAATGGTTGAAACGCGTTTTCACGCGTTACGTTGTCAGCGTGATAGCAAAGTAATAAGCTAGATAGCGTGAAATATCTTTGTGACACTACATAAAAGCAATAAACTGATTAATAACCCTTTGCTTCATTTTAGTATCAGGAGATTGAATGTTTTCATAAAATAATTCATCATGTGATATGATCGCTCAACTCACCAAAAGAAACAATGGAAACACTGTACAGCTATTTCATCCAGCCTGTTAGGAATCATCAACATCAGTGCATAGCCACCGCGCCCGAACTCGGACGCGAACCCGAACCCGAACAAGGACGAACGATTGTGAGTCGAACGCCTTAGCCATTACGCTACCGGGCAGGCTCTGAACGGTTTGTTCAACTACGCCACATGATGATGCTGCACCTATCCGTCACTGATTTGCACGGTTACTGTCCGTTAGCTCAAAGCGATCGACCCCTACTGATAGACGACTTTTGTGCAGGTAGCCTAAGTACGACGAAGGCTTTGGATATGACCTACAGAGCTTGATTACTTGGTACCTGTTAGTAGTAGGAGTTTGAATGTTTTGACGTTTCGTATGAAGCCTATCTAGCGCTTTAAACCTAACAAAGCCAACAAATGTAACGGCCAAACTATGCTAAATACATGCCCTGAATGGATGAAATCGATCACATCAAAAAATGACAATGTGTTAATTGCATTTCTGTTAATTTGCGCCGAAATTTGTCTCTCTAGCCCTGAGATAGATTGTCATTAATCCCTCGTGTACCCACTATCCTAGTGGCGAGGGGAAATATTAGAATGTTACAGGTGTCAAAGAATATGGATTCTGGTTTAAACATGCAAAAGAGCAGGGAATGTAAGTATCCAAGGCAATAGTTACAAATCTTGAGCACGCTAATATGTTAATAGGCTGATAAATGCATCGCAAGAAGTGACCAGTAAGAAGGGGACATCTCTAGCAAGGAATCGTTCGAGAAAATTGCCCTGCCATCTTATTTTATGACACGAATAAAAAGAGAGCAGTCTTTTCAAAAGGTCCTAATTAAAGACACAGTTATTTGGGAAAAAGTTGTCTTTTGTGGCGTTGGATGTACTAACCAAATCCAGATGGTGAAATGAAGGAGTAATTGATAGTTCTTCCGAGGAAAGCTCATACTCAACCAGAAATTAGTAAACGTTATCCTGAGTACAGGGCACGCATAGCTCTAGCGTATAAGATTCATACAAAGTCGTAACATGGCCTGCATTTTGATGTCATCCAAGATATATTTAACAGCTGGACATGCTAATTCAATGAGCTTCCCATATGTCATATTTGAAGATCTAAATCATCTTGGCTTATTAGGTAGGACAGATTTCACATTGTAATTGTGGGATTCCACGGTAATGTTACCAGAAAACTGCCAAAGCACAACGCCAGTGCACATGGTTGCTGTATTTCCAAAAGTATGCTTGCCAAGTTATTGCCGACAGATCGAAATTTGCACTCCATAGATGGCTCGCAAAGCATCATAGTTTTCATCGTATCTGGAACATCCGGGTCCTTTAAAGTCTTCTAAGGTAAATTTAACATTAGTGACGCTGAATTCGATTCACGTCGGCCGCATTTGTACCATTGGCCTTTGTCCCAAACGAACGTCCTTAACTGGAACTTCAAGAACCAGGCAAAAATTAAACACTGAGGCTACTCAGAACCAATGGTATTTCAAAGTTTATATTATACAGCCGAATACGATTAAAACGGATAGACTGGGTGGGCGATTCTGTGATAGGAGCAAACTGATCAAGATGAGGTGCCCGAAGAAGTGACAGAGATTAGGATTAGTGCTTTCCAAATTAGGTCAAAGCCCTCATCCAGAAACAAAGAGCCAAAGTATGGTCAGACTGTAGATAGCAAGATTCCCCAATCGAGAGACACCGTTCAAGTCATTATGCAGAACCATTGGTCTAACACAGACACAGAAAAGCACAAAATGGGATGAAGACAACAGCATTCAACAATCCTCCGCTCGTGTGCATGTACTGAAATAGGTCGGCCTGGATTGCAATCACGAACAAGTTACACTTGTCAAATTCAATGCTCATTTTCTGTCGTGTAAACATGTCATCATTTTTGCCGTGGGAGAAAACTGACACGTGTACGGAGAACAAAAATCGGCCGTTAATAATAATAACGAAGAACACCAAGTGATGACCGGCCCCCCGTGACTAATTCCCGGGACAGACTTACTGAATTCGATGTCCATTGTAAACATTGGACAAACCACCCGGTGCGGTGATCACCAAGCGTTGATTATCCGGCCGGCTGATACGAAATCGATTGTCCGATTCGACTGGCATTCCGTTCGCGAATCGTGCGATAGGTTGTAGATTTGATCGTCTTGAAATGCATTCAATTTGTAGTGGAGTAAATGCGGGCAAATAGATCACACCGGGATGCATGATCAATTCCAGTGGACCAGCTTTGAATTGTCACGCGTGAACGAGACGAGAGGTGGAGAATGAGGAATACACAAAATTTCAGTACGTCCATTAGTGTTCGTTCTGACTCCGAAAAATAACGTTTTTACCGAAAAAAGATGCTTCATGAACACGTTAACATTTTGTCCCCTTGACAACTGCATGAGCTTCTGGGCTATTCTCCCTTACTGTACTATGTTTTACTACAGCCCCAATTATCAGACCAATGAATTTTGTTTAGCTAAGAAATTTTCGATCGAACAGTTTTGACAAGCAACTTGATAACACGGCGAGACAAGCCAGCGCGCTGACTACCTGTTTGTCCCTCACTTATCAGCTTTTTCCAACCTACTTTATTCCTTATCAGTAAACAAGTATAGTGTAGCCAATGGTTAGGAAATGCTCATTTCAGTGATGAACTACGGAATAGTTATTCGTCCTCACGAATTTGAATGCAAATTCAACAATTGGTACAGTGGCCGTCAACCTTTACTCTCTTTTGTAGACACATTGGAGAGACAATCATATCATCAAGTAGCTGAACACATCTTGGGACAGTTTCAGAAGACAGATGACAACAAACTTACTACGATCGCGTCAGCGACAAACCAAAAATCAATAAGGTTACTCAGAACTAAAATGAAGCATTGTTACGTTAGAAATGGTTTTGCAAACAATCTACCTGGCTAGGAATGAAAGATATGTACTGGAGCTAAATCATGATGAGCTCTAATGAGTTGATAGAATTTGCAATCCGGATAGCCGCATTGGTTTCCGACCATTAGTTCAATAGTAAGGGTTCTCGACTCGCAATTGTCCGTTCTCGGTTCGTGTCCTCCTTTGACGGGACGAATGGATAGACACTATTGATGATTTCTAACAAGGATGAAACCTTTGTGTAGTGCTTTCATCATTTCCCAGGGGCAATTGTATGACAGATTGTCCGAGTGACAAATTTAATCTCTCCTAACTCAGAAACACGTGTAAAAACTTCGTTAGTCCTTGCATATAATTTCAAACGGTTAATACAAAACAACTTTTTGTTCAGTCCGTGACTGGCTTAGACAAAATGCAAAAATTGGTGAAGTTTCGTCTGAATGACATTAATTTACATGTACTTGGGTGTACTCTTTGCGTAAGTATGCATTTCTGTCTAAAACGAAAAGTCCCTTTTTACTGCTCTAAACCAGCTAGACTGGTTGGAACGTGCATCGTGTGAAGATATCGTTGAACTATTCGGAACATATCATGGAAGTTGCCGTTTGTTGATGTCCGTTTACAATTCTAACAATTACGCTTCAACAAACTCTTAGGTGCAATCTTAGATTGGATGTGACAGACATTTCTGAACCTTGTTGATTATCGAACGAATGTTTAGACGTAGCTGGAAGACTAAAGTTTTATGGTAACTCTTTCAAACGGATTTTGTAAATACAATCGACCAGGTAAGACAAAAGTGGTTAGAAAAGATGCAGTTGACTAATTTTAATTGTCTCGAAAATAAACCGGCCTGGATTTTCTGTCATCTTTCTTCTCCATTGGATAGTTTAATCGGCAATCCGGTCATCAGGATGTTACTTTCCATGGTATTAATATTGAGATCTTATTGATTTGGGCTTCGATTGTGTTCAAGATGTGACACTTGACAGTTTTTGATTGTCCGCTTCTAACTTTGTAGATGGTGCGAAAAGCACTTGTCACGTTCACTGAGTGGTTTGACTCGACAAGATGTGAACACACTTTATTGATTTTGTTGTACCAATGGAGTTTCTTCGAACTATCGTATCAACTTTAGAAATGAGTATTAAACTCAAACTTAAACGGACAGTGGACAAGTGAGAGTAAAACAGACTATAATGAAGAATACAACTGGAGTTGGACAAATCCGTTGCAAACCGTTGGTTGCAACGGATTTAATACACGAAACAAAAAACAGCAATGCAAAGAGATGTTTGAACATAGAATGGAAACAACATGGGAAGGAATTAGCAATTGGTTCTCGTGTATTTGAAGGAATTTTTCCCCGGAAGTTCGTGTCAAATCGGGGTTGGAATGCGAAAAACCAAAATAGTAAAGCAAGAAACATTCGAAATGTGGGAGAGTACTGACAGTTTGTCTTTGTTCTCCAATCACCCTAAGCTCCTCGCAAGTGGAAAGTAAATCGTCTCGATTCCAATACCTTTCACTTAGCGCTTCGCAAAACAGGCCAAAACTTTTAATTTTCTAATTACTTTATTGATGAAATGACAATGTAAATCAATTTCAGAAGGGGAGCCGCGGCCAACAGTGGTCTGCCAAATGGAAAAGTTGACCACTGACGAAAAAAGATTCGAATTCCCCTCCCGCGGAACTTCAGTTTAGTACGCCACGACAATAATCGCTTGATTCCCGCATCAGAAAAGTATAATGCCGAGACAGGCGGCAATTTTTATCAGGTTTTCATTTGTGGATCCACAAGTCGGATTACGATTTGTCTTTCACTAGTCACCATGTCAACCAATTCAAATAATCTTAGTATAAAATAAGTGCTTTTCTTGTCCAAATACCGCTGGTACAGAAGATTTGGTTTAACTATTAGAATACCGTAGATCGCAATCTGAATTAATTGGCAATTTTAAGGAAATCTCACCCTCCACGTTACACCTATAATAGTGATATTTCATTTATGAGTGATGGAAGAAAATATCCCGTTCATTTGTTCAATTAATATCGTACCACGGTCCCGTTGTCTTGGTATCGGAATCGCTAGCAGAAACGCATCAAGTTTTGCTGACCTAAATGAATACATTTTGTTCTTGTTGGAAAGTAACAAGAACAATATCAGCTACCGGACCTTTTGTAGGCTCGCATTTCTCTTGCTCCAGACGCGTGATAGTAGGCTGGCGGCTGTGAAGATAAACGACTTACTATTTGCATATTATTTTGTCAGTCATCTTCGACTTGATCTGACATTTCACCAAAAAGCTTCTTCCCTACCTAATTTGAATATTTCTTTCATACGGAATCCAGATTACAGATTGGTTTTGGTATTGGACATTGTTCTCGCATATCTCGTTTGTCTAGTATCAATGATCTGTACACGATCCGAGAAAAAGATCGATTGTTCAACTGGTTTGTATCTGACCATAGCATACAATTTACCGCAATATTTTATTCCTGATTAATCAATCTAAGTAACCGAACCCTCATAGGCCCAAAAAACGAAAATTATACACGCGCTGTCGTGTTTGATGAATTGCAATTGTCCAGTAGATCACGTAACAGAGAACAGTGTGAGTGTATGTCTGTGTGTGTGTGTGTGTTTAGGATGTACCCAAGTTGGTGCTGTTTCCACTTTGGCTGGATGGAACCATCGAAAAATTTCCAAAGAAGTGCTCACGAGAAACTGCTCGTCGACTGATAAAAACACATTTTCCACAGACAGTACGTAACAAGCAAATAATACGGAAGACGGCTGAATTTATCATGAAGACGATAGAATTGGCCGCCTAGTTTGGTACGTCTGATGTTTCATTATTTGGGAATGCATCACAATTAATCCTAGACGGGACTAATCACGAAGCAAATTTGATCAAGTTTATTAGTTTAGATTTTGACTTTTAGCCTTTCGGCATGTAAACGAAGAGATTAAAAAATATATTAAATCAGTAAGTTTTCTATTAAAGATGGATTTGGTCAGTCAGTCAGTCAGTCTGTGAACAAACTATGATGTGAACCTAGATCATTTTGGTATTGATTTGCTAAGTCAGTTTATGGACAACCAATGGTAATGATCTGTGACTTATTGTGTGACATACGCTTTTACTCATCCAGCCATATTCTGACCCAAAAACCGCGGACGTTTGTTCAGAGTATCGTTCTGTCCCACCAGCGAGACTGATCAACGGAAATCCGTATCGAACTTATACGATCAAATCAATAGATTGCCACTTTCATTTGTCGAACTGTTAGTAAAATACGAAATTATATAAAAGAAAATGAACTACTCGAAACATTTACACCGAGGCAACAGTTCTTATGGAATTAGCCAGCAAACGAAAACGTGAAATGTACAAAACCCAGGTCCAGGGTTTCTAGCAGGAATTTTCGATTAAGATTTGAGGCGGAAATTACGTTCAGCATTTGTCGATACATTCACCGTTGATTGTGTTTTGGTCAGAAGACAATTGACCATGTCCGATTGCTTTTGTACAACACCTGGATCATGTGTTCTACGAGACGTGTACCAATTTTCTTTTGTTTAAAAAGATAAGAAAATACCTGGAAAAAACTGTTTGTTCTACATAACTAGTCAATACCTACTTGGTTGTTGCTTTGTTCATACACGATATCTGTTCCTACAAATAGTGAAGACAGAAACAGCATCTATACAGGTAAATCCAGTCCGGAAGCTGAAAGAATCAAGTTGTAAAAGGTGTCTGTTAGATGCTGATTGATTATCTCTGAGTTTGAAGTTATATGCAGTTTGATCTTTTACCGGATTTGATTCCTAGTGTAAAGTTCCAAGGGCTTTTATAAATTAGTCCAAGATTAAAGATTGCCAGATAAGTGTCAAATACCATTGTAAATGGGAATTCTGATGTGACAATCTTAACAAACATTCCCATTTTGTAGATCCAAATAGTTACGAGCGAATAAAAGTGTGTGAATTAATCAATAAAACACTGGATATGGTCCGAAAACATAGTCTATCTGCAACCTGATTGGCCGGGCATTTAACAAGGTCATGGAGGACAGTCCTTGTATCGATGATACAACTCAGTCTAATGGCAAAGCGTTTGCAAACTCAAAACTAAGTTTAAGCACCAGTCTTCGGTTGGGCACTGCTGCTTTTGGGAAAACAAATTGTTTTGTACTATTACCAATCAGGGAAACGGGACGATAAAATCTAAGGCTTAGGATTTTCGAAAAAGTTTTCCTTATTTTAACCAAACACTTGTGAAGGTATTCTCATTGCCTCAACCAATCGGACCATGAACCTGAATCATTAGTGAGCACAACCTCGATCACTAGCAGCGACCAAACAAATCCGCAAGTAGGATCTAGTATTTCTGGGAAAAAAACAATGACAGGAAACAAAGAGATGATTTTCTTTGACGTCATCGTGCTGTTCGCTTTGATTGATCTCGACTTAAGGAAGAAAGCAATCAGAGAATTGCAAGAATGCTATTTGGACAAACCGTTGGAAACACAGAATGTTTCAAAACCACTGTATTTGTGTGCCTACGTGTTTGAAATCCAATAGTGACGTGTATGAGCACATTAATGGAACACTGATGCGTTCATCCGTTTTTCGATTTCTCAATAAAACCGTGATGCAAAAGATTACACTAGCCATGACTTGGGACCTGATATAATGATGATGACATTTTTGTTATCAGCAAACGCCCTCCTACTGAAGGGGGACAAAAAATAACCGACAACATCTTCAAAAACATCAAATTCACAAAGGAGTCGGGGGAAAAAGACGGGGTACTCGCATTTCCTGACGTGTTGGTAGACAAAAAAAACCTAGTAGCGTATTGGAAGCAATCGTATATCGCAATAAAATACAAATAATAAGCTCTCGAGAGCATTGGCTCCAACAATCACAAAATTTCTCTCATCCGGACTCTTGTCACGTGAGCCAATCACCTCGTTGCAGCATGCCAGAACTATGAAAACAAGACGAATGTTACCATTCGAGGATGTTCTGGCTAAAAGGTTATTAGAGGAATTCTATTGGAACAACCATGTCTGAAGTGCACAAAGCAATTAGTCAAAGAACACAGTCAAATAAAAGAATCACTCCAAACGAGAACGTATCTGAAATGACTGCAAGATGACTCCAGCCCTAAAGAATCACAATGGCTCTCAGGGCATTCGAAACTGTGAGAATACCCATGTCACGACGAAAAGAACAACTCAAACCCGAGGAAGAAATAAACGTAATGTGCAAAGTCAAATGTATGAGCTGAGACACAAGGTATATTGGTCAAATTGATAGAAAATTATCCAGTCGGGTGCATGAACACAAACTGGCCACTGGGAAATTTGATTCTCTCTCTTTCTCTCTCTGCCCTTCTGTATTTCCGTTCACGAGGATCAAGAAGAACACGATTTCAGTGCAGATGAAGTTGAACTTCTGGACCAAAACTCATGGGGTACCAATGAGAGTTTTGGGAAGCTTAGTATTCGTCACATCATTCGACTAATAGACCTGTCCAAGTGAGCCCCGCTTACAGTCGGATGAAGAGCAAACTGTTCAACTAAGTAAGCAGATCAACATTCACAAACCTGAATTTTTTATACGTAAACATGAATAGTACCACATCATCGAAAGCTCTTATATTCGAATTGGAGACTACGACCATAGCTGAACGAATTGAGTCAAATGTTATTTTTCTTGGGTCAGACTGGCAAAGTCCAAATAGCAAACCGAATGTCTGCTTACGAGAACAAGTTTGTCGAACGGGGGGTTACGGTCAAAGTTAGTAACACATTCATAAGGATAGAAGAAAACAATCAACAATCGATGAGGCAGAGACGATCTCGTCTCGACGTTTGCAATCTAAATTACCTAGTTCAATAAGCGAGATCCCAAGAATAGCGACTATTTGCGTTTTGACCAATACATTTTTCAGCAGTATACATAATAGCACTATAGGTTTACATACTAACTAACTGGATCCGTCACAATTTCCAAATGTCTTTTGGAAACAAGGGGTTTGGGGCAAATCCAAATTTAATCTACTCGTCCGTTTTGGATTCCAAACACGATGAACACGAGAGTGTTGATATCATAAAGTACCCGGGGATTATTGAAAAGCATAAACGAAGAAGAACCGCCAAAATAAATTTGGCAGTTTGTATTCAATCGTTTCATTTTGCGTCTCCATTGTTTTGAATTTCGTGGTTCCCTCCCGCTTTTTGACGCGTGGGTGGATACACGCGCAGGCGCGTGCGCGCACACACGCACACACATACGCACGTACACATAGGCCAGTTAGAAAATGACTTGCACTCCAGATGGCATTCTGTGGAACGTGTTCGCCTATCTTTGGATCATTCCTCACTAAGAATTGTTTTATTCTTTTCTTTCCACCTAGAAGCCAAATTTACAAAACAGAAAAATTGACCACATTCGTGTTTTTTTCCTATCCTTGTGCTAAAACATTGCGGAACAATCGAATGTATTCCTTTCAATTCTCATTAATGTAACCCTAGTCGAACAATCTACAGGTGTAAAAACATACTACCATGACTGTTAGATATCCGGCAGGTAAGTCATACATCTTTTTCTGTTGCATACGGGAAGTAGACAGGATACAGCACAGCATGATGATGATGATGATGATGATGATGTCGATAATGACGGTGATGATCGAGGTGATCGCACGGAGCCCCATTTCGACCTCATGGGGTTTCCAGCTTTAGCCCAATTAATACACCATGTTTTCAACGCTGTAGGATGCACAACCACTCGGTTCACAGCACCCGGGCATGCACAAGTCATCGAAAAGTTGGCAAACAAAGACATGTCCAGCTGTTTGTTCCCCACGAACTACTTGGGTTTAGAACGAATTCGTGCCATTGGTAATTGGACAATTGACTGACTGATTGGGAAATTTATAACTGCATATCACGAGAAACTGTTACGGAGATAGTGATGCATGTGTGTGATACATGCACAAATTGATTCTTTACACTCACCATGAATGTGTCAACTATTAACGAGACTACTCGGCTGCTTCGATAATTGTTAAACTGTGCATATTTATTGTAGACAGTTCTCCTGGTGGAACTCTCATTAGATTTCGGCTATCTCTATTGTCGATTCAAAAGACAGCGAGGAAATTCAGCAGACAGTTGGGGAAAACCATGGTATACTTAGAACATTCCTTTCCCAATGGTTAGTTTTTCGAACCTCAAAGCACCCGTGATTGTAGGCAGGTCAACTCATTATTCATAAGCATTATTAATTCAAGACAATCGAAAAAGTTGAGAGTATAGTTACATTTGAATCAGTCTATCCAGGACTTATCCAGTTCTTCATCAATAGTTCTACTCTCCCGCCCACATACAGATTACTTGCAACAAGGGATAATTTGCTTTGTAAACAGGACAGAAAGTAGTATTTGGTTATGTGGAAAATTTTTCTACGGGAAAGTGAGCACTATTTTCAACCGTCTGTTCATACGGTCCACGAACACTTCATAGTCAGAACATTTGTCATTCTCACATTCTTATTTTACTCCTATAGTTTTCAACTCCGAAATTCATCATAGAAAATGGGGATGAAGTCATCTTTCCCGATATTTTGATAAACGCTGACCATTAACGAATCTTGGTTAAAAAATAGGATTTCTCCGTGCTGTAGCTTGAGTGCGTCCGGGATGTGAATACATCTTAACATGGTATGACTGCTTGCGTGCCCTCATAATCCAACAAGACATGCAACAGGACTTATCACAAACCGAAGATCCTGGAGGGTCATAACGGCAGAGGTTTGAAGAAGCAGTTTCTTCTGGTCCTTCAGGTTGGAAATCGATTTAAGCCGGCAATTCAATCCGCTCAGTCATGTCCAACTTGTGAACGGGTTCTTGTTGGAACCAAATACATAGGTCGAGTACTATAATCGTTCTTCTGGTTAGAGGCTGGATAGTAATCATCATCAAAAAATTACTAGTCACAGTCCATTATCAATTTTTTTGTCAACCATACAGGACCAAATAACGATACGAGAGCTTGTGCAAAATGCACGTCTAAGAGTGTCAAAGAAGTGTGCAAATTAGGAGAATTTATGCATTCCAGAAAGTGGCAGTCATCGACGGTCGTCGAGAACCAGTCACAATAGAATTGACTCCACCTGGCGCAATAAATTCAATCATTAGCATTTATCACGATTGGTTTAGTTGATTAGGATTTATTATCATTAGTTTTGCTATTCGAATTCCCGTTGTAACAGGTTGGTAAGGACCTCTTTCAGAGATATCTGTCTCCGATTTTTTTACAATCTGAAAACATTAGGTAACTGTTAGCAATATGCGATAATTCATTCTTATTCGAATACACACAATTATTTTCGTAATGCGTTGTTTTCATTTCTTGATTCTTTGTTATCCTGTCTACATCAAAGTATGAACCTTGTTCCCAAGAGTTTTACTCCGTGACCTAATAGGGCTTCGCAGAACTTGATGTTTGTTTCATCATGTGAGCTACTTGTATGTTGAGACTTTCAAACAATAATAAATAATTAGGCGTCCAATCAACTAATGAAATGCCATAGTGTTTCGATCGATTAGGGATTAACGACAGTCCAACAGTTTTGGTGATGAGTGTAGTCTAAATTGAAATTTATTTCCATTTGTCACGTGTTCAAACCGATTTGGTGAATCTCTGAATCTCTAGCACTCCTCGAAGGTGAACTACGTCTCAACGTGTCAATTAGAACGAATGAAACCGATTATTAAGGACAACTGGTAAAACGGTGACTTCTGATCGAAGTCTGACCAGTCAGGTCATTCCCATTTATCAGTGACAACATTGTACAACTGGATCCTTGACATCTATCCAACCCAAACGATTCGACTAGCGGTGGCCAAACGGATTAGGTCGTGGCGTTTGGATGTGAGGGTCGCGGGTTCGAATCCCCCCATCGCCGGTCAACTTCCCCATTTGGCAGCCCTATGTTGGGGGTGGTCCCCTTCCTAAACATTGATGTACATGGTTGTTTCATTAATAGAGGAGGTAAAATATGAAAGAAAAAACATTGTACAAGTGGATCCTTGCCGCCTATCCAATCCAACCAATTCGATTGGGGCAACACGATTCAATATGGGATTTCATGATGGAAAGTAAATCAAAAAACGAATTACTACGATGCCTCTGATTGATAGATTTAACCATGTCAATAGATAACAAGCCATCCATGAAGAAACTCGATGATTCAGTGATGCACCTAACAAGCTTGTGACGGAACAAATCGAAAGAAACGTCAATGTGGTTTATCACTTAACAGTCCAGGATGTTCCAAATTCGCTGAGATACAAGGAAATAAAAAGACAAACTGTTTTACCGGGTTCAAAAGGCACTATGTCTGGGTTTCTCAGATTTTTATGCATTCGTTGCGGATCGGTGGCTGAAATACACTGTCGTGATATTGAGTAAAATATGTGGGAAAAGATCTTTACATCTCTTTTGCCTTCTTTAGCGATGAAACCTCGGTGTACATCATTTTCTATGATAACTTTAATGAATTTTAATTAGACACATGAAATCGTAAAACACGAACTTGTCCGAATGGATTTGATCGTTTAATTGGGATTGTGTTATTGAAGTAGTTAGAACGATAACAACTTCGTTTTATCCTGTTCCGTTGTGCCAAAAACAAAAACAAAAACTCAAATTTGTTCGATCAGTTTACAAACGATGGCCAGAAGAACATTTTCCTTTGACAGCCACGGCAGACGGTAAGGAAACAAACGCACTCTAATGAGATGACTTGACAAAACCATTTTTCATTCCGGTCTGGCACAAAGATTGTGGAAAAAAGATGACGACAGGATTTGTCCACTGCTTGCGAGCAACAAAGTTTGAGTTTGCCAAAGTCGAAGAAACGATATCGTGTTTTCATTTGGTTGATTTTTTGATGGTAAGCTAGGCGAACTGACTTGTGTGTGATTTAAAAATTCCGTTTGTCAGTACTCGTTAGGTTTTTGTACTAATGCAGTATAAAGAAATGTCAGAACGTCTGTTTGTAGACAAGATAAGGCTGGTTAAATGCGGGTGCTACTGGTTGTCTAGATAGACGCGTCTAAATATTAAAAAGACTGAAATCTTGATGCAGGATGCAAGAAGCGTCGTCAGACAGATCCTAGTTCGGATACGTAAATAGTAACAAACTCGTTTGTTCAATGGTAGAACTTGGTTTTTCATTAATCATTCCAACCAGGATTCTGCTAGTAATCTTGGTTTGAAGTCAATTAATTATTAACTGGAATATTTTACGTCATCTTGGTGGGTCAGGAGGAGAAACATTTGATTCACATCAAAGTTGGCTTTGCGCCAAGGTCATTTGAACGCGCTGCATTAATTGTTTACATAGTTATCGTGACAGTGAAGCAGTCAGTGAGAAAGGGCAAAATCTATTGATGACACAAAATTCTCAGCTAATTCACTTTTTTGGTGTTTACCCCCCCCTATCCAGCGTTTTAAACAAGACATTAGATAACAGTAAACGATTAAACTTTACCAAGAACCTGCTTTGCTTGCGAGAAACCGATCACATTTGAAAGGAATCATAGAGGTGTTTATACGTTCATGTTAAAATTTTACCGCCGAAATTCTTCTCTCTAATCCTGATACAAAATATTACGGATATCTCATGCACCGTTGGCCAGATCAAATGAAAATATTCAAAATGTATTTATTTTGAATTGGCCTGAAGAGCTAGAAAGTTATAGGTAGAATGAATAAATCTACCTGTTAGGTAAGTGCGGGATCACTTGTTTGATTCCTGCTCGCGAATTCGGCTTTTTTATGCGTAGCGAGTAGTTGGATTTCTCATTTTATTAATATTGAAATGATCTAAGTGTTAGGGGATATAGGGTATGAATTAATTGACCGCGAAAACGGGAAACATAATTGTTGCACGTAAATGTGAAAATGCCGGGGGTTTTAATCTGGCGGCCGTTGATTTTGTTGTCGGGTGCAAGGCATGTGGTGAATTGTAAAACATTCACAAAATGAACGTTTTTAGACGAGAATTCTTCGAAACACTAATGGGCCCTTCTTCTTCCCGTCCAAGTTGTTCGCTTTTTCACAAATAGAAGAAGGAGAGTAGACAAATCAAACTGAGGAAATTTTGCCGTTTTTGTGATGGAACTATTCCCGTTACTCAAACAAAGTGGACAACATAAAAAACGATAGTGTCTGCGCAAGAAGCTCTATATGAATCCAGTAAATAGGTTATCTTGAGTAGAGTGTTGTTTTGATTTGACGTAAACCGGGTTAGACCACATCCGGGTCCAGAGAATGCTACACATACGAACAAACGCCAACCTGGACCTTGGTTGAATGAACCACCTAACCAGTGGTTACGGAAGTGGGTCTGAAGTAAAAAACAGTACTCATACTGGATTTGCTGGGCATCAAAATAGAATGACCCAAAACATTACTGAATAATAATGACGAGGAGAAGGGGGCATCGATTGTTATCGGTTATTCTATGCGGGATTGCTAGCAATACATGCGTCATACGGGGTTGAATAAATCTTATCTTGTTCTACCTAACAGGCTTCTAATGAATCACGGTTGAGATATTCATATGGGGACTAGAGTGGATTGACGAATAAATCTATAATCTATTTAGTTACTAGGCCGCAACAAAACTAACGGCCTATAATCAAACAGATTCACCAATTCTAGATGAATTAAAGTAATAAACATTTAAGCAATTTGTTTTTAATGATGTCGCCTACGAAAGTGGAAAGTGTTAACATAACGTTTGCTGCATTTGATCTGATGACACATTTGCGCACCCGAAGTTCGAGTCCCGGTCACGAACACGGGAGATGTGCAATAATGATAGGATATACATATATATATATATATAATACGCACCGGCTTTGAAAACAATCAAGGTGCAAATCCAGCAACATATCACTGAGTATAGACAGAATTGGACAAACCATAGGGAAATAATATAATAATAATAATAATATAACGAACCATTTTTCTGTTTTCACCATACAGATTTCGCAATTGATTGGTTGTTTCGTGGATTATTTTTAGAAAGATGAGTTCTGCAGACAGGCAGCATTCTGTTCTTAGCTCCTCCAACCAACAACAATCCTCATTTTTAGAACCCTATCCACAGAAACGGGAAGCACAACCGAAGCCAAAGCCCAAACTGGCTTATTCACGCGTCTACGTAAAGTCATATTCTGACCACCACGTCGTTTCTACCACCCTTTCCCAGCACGTGCAAAAAGAACAGGAAATGGTAGACGACGGGCAGGTATACGCAATGCGTGTCCCAGCCACCAAAATCGATGTAGATCGATTACCTCAGTCAGAGGAGGATTGTCTGTATCCAACACATTACAATGCACCTCGTCACTGTTTGCTACCTGGTATTCTCACCAGACGGATCTCAGCCATTTCACGAACAGCAATGTTTCTGTCCGGGGAAAAGCTTTGCAGTTCCATCCAACCTGTCACAGGTTTATCTGAGTACTTCCGACTGTGACGAAGTGAACAGTGGCCATTGGATTGCATCGAATCAATCAATGTAAGATCATTGCTGAACATTTATTAGTCTGGACATGGTTGAGCTTAACTGATCTCCTAAGGTAAATAAACACAGCTACGAATTAGTTTGTCACAAGGCAAATCGGGGAATTTCTTCCGAAAGCACAATAGTTTAACTCACGTAAGCTTTGATTTTTACATTTGTTCAGCCGTGCACTGATACACAGTCGGCTTGCGATCAATAAAAAACGCCCTAGTCTACACAATAAACTCTGTTTTATCATACCTTTTCTAGACAAGTAAACATTTGCGTCTGTTTCCCTGACTTCATTATTACATGTAGCTCTGTCGATAGTACTCGGGCATTATTATCGTCGTCTATGCACTTATTGATGGCAAAGTATTTTAACAACAGAACTCGTTTTACCTCCATTAACGGTGACATCAACAGTTGTCCCACGAGCCGTTTGGGAACACTTCAAGGCGTCATTTCGTCACTCTCCTATTTCGTACTGGATTCCGAAATTAGACAAAGTTTCTGGAACCACAACCAAATCTGACAATGCCTGTCAACTGTCCAACGTTAGTAGAGTTGTGACCTTCCTCAGTATTGGTTGAGCGGATAAAGTCACGGAGTTTGGACGTGTAAGTCGCCGATTAGAATCCTCTAACCATAATAATACACTTGTGAATGCACCATAGAGGCAATTGTAACATTACGTTCAAACTGTGCTGCCTTTTGTCTGTTTAGATTCGATCTGAATTCCCCACGTTGAAATCTGATTGGGCACCCGGCCACGCGATATTCGCCTTCCTGTCACTCGGGTTAATGGCTTTCAGTTCGATAATTTTCTCAATTTGTAAATGTATTTTCTCTCATTTATTATTTACAACGACACTCAACACACATTATCTCGAAATAATAGCAGAATGATTCATTTTTATACCTAAAAATATTAAAACTTGGTCAAAAACATAATTTTCATTAACTAAATACGGTCAGCCTACGTCTACTAAGTTTGTTTTACCGACAGTCCATGTGTCTTTCCATATGTACGCCCGAAACTACTCACATAAGATGGATCACGTTTCAGCTCTTTACAAACGAGATTAGAATAATTCGGCTGAATAACATTCACGAATAGTTCGGACACGAATGTGAAATAATACAATCGAGGTCATTAATGGTCGGTGAGTTTACACGGCACAAGAGTTCGGATCAATTTGCAAATCTTAAATGTTGTTTATACCGATTGATGACGTGTGTCATTCTGATCAGATTTTAAAACTCTACATCTCCGTACCTAAGAGCTTCGTAATGCGTTCGTTCAGACATGCAAACTTTCTTGGGCAATTGCCATTCGTGAGAAAATAGAAAATAAATTGACCGAGATGACTAGAATAATACCACCCATTGGTAAATGAGAGATCAATTTGGAGCATGAATATGGAACTCGTTTTAATCTCTCTCTCTCTCACTCACTTGTCACGTCACAACTTTTCAAGTGATACAATGCAAAGCATACCCCACAAGGAAATGAACCAAGCTCCTTTGGTACAACGGTTATCTACGAAGATTGTGTGTGGGATTTTCAGGGATCCAACCTATTCCGAACAGTTGTGGTGTGTGTGTGTGTGTGTGTGTGTGTGCATCTGAATACTGCGTGTAAAAACAAAACACCAGCTTGCTTTTTTCGCGTCCGAAATTCGATGCTATCAAATCGGTAGCGTTTAGCTTAACAGACAAAAAAAAACATTCTCGACAAGATCCCAATTGGAAAGTATATAGAATAAGTTTATTAGGATTAAAGTTTCCCGATCTTAGTGTTATTTAGATCGGGAAATGTCATTTTTCAAAAGTCACATGTTGCAACACAGTTCATGTTCAAATCGACAAACCACGAGATCCGTTTGGTTCGATAGAACATCTAGAATTGTTTGTAAAACGAAAAACAAATTTCGTAAGAAACTCGAGAATAAAACAAACAAACATTAACAATACCACCTGTGAGATTAGTTAACAAATCTCTGACAAGGGTAGGCATATTGTTACTAGAGCAAAAGAAAAGTCGTAAATAGACACAGAAGACTTACAATCCTCGGAGCCTGGTAACACGGTCGCATTTGAGGACATGTCCGCGTAGCCTTCAATACGAGCCAGGCACTGATATCGACCCACATCATACGGACTGAAATCGGGAATAAACAATTCGCTTGTACGTCCGATTATTTGTCCATCTTTTTGCCATTCGAATTGAACATGCGGTGGATCCGGTTGGATCACGCAACGTAATCGTACGGAATCGCCATAACGAAATGTTAATGGGGTCTGAATGATCGCGATCGTGTAACGACCACTTGGAATTGGCGCATCAGTCACCGAGCCGGAAGCGGTCAAGTCCACGCTCTGATTATCGAAGAGGGCATACGAAGAAAACCACCGAAATGAACAAGATAGCAAATTAGAAATTTTAAGCAGAAAACACGACACTTGGGTTTACTTGATGCTACAATTTACCCCGAGAAAGCTGATCTTATGATCTAAGGTGGATGTAGTTCAATCAGGTATCATGTTCGGAGCCGACGCAAATCATTGTTAGCTGTTAAGTTACAGGCCAACTTGGGTAAAATTCGTGATTCTGCATGGAAGGTGGACAAGACAACCACTGTCCATAAACATCTTGTTGGAAGGATGTCTGATTCGTCGTCTACAAACGGTTTAAATTTATCTTTCATCTTTTACTTCCTTTATTAATGAATCAACAATGTGTTTCATTTTTCAGGAAGGGGACCGCGGTCAGCAGAGGGCTGCCAAGTGGGAAAGTTGACCGGCGATGGAAAGATTCAAACCAGCAACCGTCACGTCCAAACGCTGCGACCTTATCCGCCTGGTCACCTCCGACCAATTTGTTGTCAGACTGTAGCTATGAACCATATCATGCCCACGAATGTGATCAAAATTTGAGACAACTGACAGTTTGCTGTAAGCACCAATCACTCGGTGAATTGTGAATATTAGAAAAATTACACATGATTGAATAGCTAACCAATCACTGATAGATACTTCCAGGAACCGTTAACGTGAACAGATATCGTGCAATATTTTTTCCTGACTAACTAGCCTGTTTGATGTAGTGAAATTGTTCAATGTACCCTTCCTATGACTGAACCATTGCATCAGATCGGAAATGAGGACAACGCGTTTTTTTTTCGATAAAAAAACTCAGTGATTTGCAACATCCCAGACGAGGAAAGGAATCGCGTCAGCCATTCGGTAACACATTTTGACCAGACAGACAGCAATTTTCGTGTGGCCCCTAGAAATATCATTCGGATCAAACGAACGTATACACAACCATTCGTACTAGCTCGGTGCCATTTATTCTGTCGATTCAGTTAAGTGCCAGGTACGGATGGAATAGTAAATTTTCTTTTGGAAAAACTTCGTTTTTTTGTTGTTCTTTCACTCAGACGAAAAAAGGTTATGAGAATATTCATTTGGCAGACATTTTATTCTTCCCGATCGACGCCAAATCGGTTGACCGTGTACCGGCATGCAATCGTGTGTTGTGTGTATCGTTCTAGTCAGTCCGGGGTTTTACGATTTGCGCATAACTACGTCACCGTAATACCGGAATATCGTCTGGAGAATTTGGCGAGCTGAAAGTAAAGTGTATTCATTAAATGTTTTTAAACTCAAAAGTTTTCCTATTCATTTCAAGCTTGTGGATGTCCAAACCATTTTTTCATGTTTTTATTTACTTCAATCTACGGTTGCAATTTCCAATATCTGTTTTGTTTTAGACACAATCTATGATAAATGGCATAGAAAGTCCGAATTTTTTCGGCCAAATGACTGCATGAAATCTAGAAATCGATACAGGCAAAAATAAGACCAACGGTTTCGTATTATATATTCATATATATATATATATATATATATGTATGAGTTGTTGCATCCTAATACTTCTTTCTGACAAAGGTTATATCGAGCATACTGGTATAATTGACCCGAAGTGAATTAAAAATATGCGTTATTTGTTCATTCATTTGATTAGGACAATCAATTTTATATTAGAAATGCAATTGGTTGACAAAAGTTAGTTCTCGCTTCCGCAACATCCGGCCAATCGGAATAGCGTGTCCGTGAATGCAATGATGCGGATCGCTAAATCCATGGGAACCTGGACGTAATAGGGCTATTGAATTCCAATATTGTGACGCTTAACGAATTGCTCAATACCATATGCAGAATATTCAACTGAGTTGTTTTCTTTCGCAGGACAATGAGAGAAAACAAACTTTTTTTGATTAAAATGGATTGTAATGCAGTGTCAACATCCAGTGTATCGTTAAAACTGTGAGGACATTGTACAGCTGTTGTTAGAAATGATCAGCTATGTATATCTGTCGCGCCGGAGCTGGGACGTGAATCCGAAATGAACGAGTACCACATCAAAACATCTCCCACTGCTAACCGTTGTCAAATAACTCGATCGTTTTCAGCTGCTACAAGTAGATTCACGTTTTGCGAGATCCCTAGATGAAATGGTCAGTTGATGATAAGTCAAAAGACTGGCGATCTGAAGGGAGGGGGGGTTGGCAGTTTTTCATTCTCGTTTTACCGATCTATCTCTTGGGAAAAGTTGCTTCGCGGGGTAGATTTGTTAAAACGAGGTAGTAGTGCTATGGTTACCGATTATCAACGGTATTCCCATTCAGCTTAGGAATTGCTCAATCCGGCGAAAACATTATTAGGCACGCGTCATTGGGAATTGTGAATAAGTTTAGTGGGAATGTACCAATAACAGAAAAACGATAGAACCTTATTCGCCTATGCGAATCGTTATTGTTCAACTGTTGTACGATCTTTTTCTTATTACGATGGGACTCGTTAGTCTCTCGGATTTCCGACATCGAGGTATGCTGCATATTTTTTCTGGGATTTTCGACGCCAATATGGTGGTAGGTGCATGGCCAAAGCATCTAGGGTCAATTCTATGCGAGGCAGGTGACAAGCAACCATGACCCTGAAAATTGGAATGGCACAAAATTAAAAAACGTCTGACAACAACAAATCGCCATCGACAACCAAATGCGGCCGAGAGTTTTGGGGGACTGAACCTCCAATCATTCGTGGAGTGTTATCTGTTCAATCTACTAGATCATCCTCTGTCAAATCTACTAGCCAATTCCTTTATGTTTTCGTCATCATAATCGCATTCCGGTCGACTGACGTCCTCTGCGAGAACACCGATTTTAACTGGTTCCATTTGTGAATGATATAATGTTAATAACACAACGTTGTCGGTAGGTGTAATGCGCCAACGTTTCGACTACCGTGGGTAGTCTTTCTCAAGGCAAGTTTGATTGTAAAACCAATACATGACGTATCGATTTTTCGATATAATCCTTACAACATTTGGTTCTGAAAACTGGTTCCATTTTTTTGTTGTTTGATTTTCCATACTTTAGTTCCTCGGGAACTTCGTTCTGTGATTTAGGAAACGGTTCGGTGAGAGTAAGAGAAAAAGAGGCGGACGGTTTGTATTTTTAATAGTAAATAATCGAACCGATTTTGTATAGCTTTTGCACGTTTCGTGGAATAGTTCCACAACTTCCAAACCGTCTTCCTCCGTAAGCTATAACGACATTAGCTGTAGTTTGCCGTACAACTTTTATTCCATCAATATGAACATACAAATTTCATCTCAGCATTTTGTACCGGTGCTCAGAGGTTAGTCAAAACCGATGAGTTTATCATAAGTGCACACTCGGAAACAAGGGGATAATAGGACAGACGAAGGTTATTTCCCCAGGTGGCAGATTCGTTCAAACAGGTTATCGCATCCGAAAAACCTACTGGAGTTGTTGTGCAAGCAAATACGTCGAAAAATAACTCGGAATCAAAGATTTGTACTGCATCGCGGAGTTGAATAAACCTCAAAAGTGTTTCAGTGGAGCGGCCGGATCTAATTTACAGCTCATTGTTTTCCAGAAAGGAGGCGGCGGCCAACAGAGGGCAGCCAGGTGGGGAAGTTGGCCGTCGGTGGGAGGATTCGAACCCACGAACTTCACGTCCAAATGCCAGGACCTTATCCACCTAGCCACTGCCGGCAGCGTTGAGGACTTAGTTTTTAAGGGCTTATACATATCTATGTCTAATTCGTAGATGTAATTCAACGATGCTGACCGTGAACATTTAGACATGTTCGTCACGCATTTTACACTCATCCCAATGCTTGGCAATTGTCCGTCCATGTGAAAGGACAATCTCATGTTAGATAACAATCAACGGTGAAGATCTTCATTACACTTGACGTGAACCATAATTAAGCAACATGGGCTAACCGTCGTTAATCGAAATGCCTCAAGATGGAATTGTTCTCCATCGCCCACGCTCGTTGCCAAAGACATTTGATTCCCGAACTCAACGACCCAGAAAACTTTAGTTCATCCTTCAATCGTCGATTACTCACAAACAAACAAACAAACAAACAAACAAACAAACAAACAAACAGAAACGCATCTGGTTCATACCAAGATATGGAAGGTTATGAAAAGAATAGAGGGATGTTTAAAATCTAAGTTTCTCATCACATTCCCCTGGGACGACAAGACCGAAATTCTGCCTCTTGTTCGATATCTCCTTCATTCATACTTATATGCATGCACACAGAAATAACTACATACATCTTTGAGTAAACAAATGAACGTATTACCGCTTATCTCTGTCCTCTGCAACTCAGCTCTTACCGATTATACTGTTACATTTAGAAATTTAAATGACGCGTGACTGCTTGATCCCATACTTAGCAACTGAATCAATCCAATGGAGAAGGACGTCTTGCTGAATATCCGGTACGGACCAGTAAAGAATGTTAAAATATCTTTTGTAATGGTATACTTTATTACAACAAGCCACCCGTATTTTTCCACGATCATTTCGGGTTGATGTGTCGGCGGATATTTTATTCGACATTCTGCTAATCGCAATCGCAAAGGGAAAAGTTTTGTGTGGATATTTGCAATTTGATCTCATCCGGCAGAGCATTTGTTCGGGGTAGAGATTGACAAACTTGAATCAGGTCTGGTGATAAGATAAATCAGTGACTGAAACGTGATCCTAAGTGCAGTGTATCTATGACAGTCATCCCAGGTAGCCGACAGGCTGATGTTATGGCCGACGATGATTGATTCTTCAAGGCTATACCTATTCCATCGGAATATCACAGGTTTGAATCAGCTGCCGTCACTCACTACTCAGTGGGTCACCTTTAACTGACAGCGATCCCTTCCCAAGAATAATCTATTTTGTAGTACCGATATTAAAAAAACAAAGAAGTCAGCAGAAAAAGTTAAAAGACTAAAGAGGGAAACGATCAACATTGGTGCTCCCACAGTTTGATCTGTATACGCGGGTCGGTTGGCATGCTCTGCCATGGATTCTCTAATAATAAGAAATCAGTTGCATGCTATTTCGATGGTATGTTTAGTGGCAAGCATAAATTTACTATTCCAAGGTAAATAATTAAACCAAAATCATAACCAATCTTTGAATGTTTCGAACTGTTGGCAGATTGAAACTGTCCAATCATACGGTAGAGTTTGACGGGATTTTTTAGGAAGTGTTTAAACTGACCGATCACAAATCGAGAATTTGAAAAAAAATTTACAACGGACTAGCATGCATTTTGGCTATTAATTGACTTTTATCACTTAGTTGTAAGTATTGAATGACCCATAAAAACCTTATCCCCGGTATATTCATCGATCTCCTGGCGGGGCAATCTGCTCGCATGACACCCGATAGGGTGTCCTATTCACAATAAATGCCAGTGGCAACTTAAGAAATACAAAAAACCACCGTATGCGCGACAAAAAGATATTTTTCTCCATCGAATTGGACATGTTTCCCCGGTAGACTATGGCATTGCAGAGACGAGGTGCGAGTTATTGGTCGAGTTATTTGGTGATAACAAATATACTGCTTCTGTTGGGATCGGACATTTTACTACCGTAATTATGTGAAATTTAAGGATGCAATGTACAAATTGTTTTGTTTTTTATCATCAAACGGTAGGAGCTTCGATCCAAACAACTGAGACACTGCATAACTACGTACAATCTCCACATATTTACACCACTAAAAGTCTACTATTGCAACATCAAAGGTGACTCAGAAGACAAAAGCTCCCAATAAAAGTGATGCTTTTTTGATCTTTTACTGTCATTCTTCCGAATTTCATAATTTCTTCTAATTTTGAGTATTGCGCATCTCCTCTCCATCCCTAATTCCATTGAAATTTCACCATCAAGCTGAACCCTGAGAATTCACAAGTTTGTTTTGAAGTACCTGGAGGTAAGATGTGCACACGAACTTCTTCAGGATAATTTGGCAAGAAAATATCCAACACTGGCCATTCAAATGCCCTGGAAGCAGTCAGGCTGTCAGCGTCACTGCGGTTCTAACTGAAGATTGCCAGTTCGACTTGATACAACGTCGATCAGCTCCCTCACGTGGAAAACGTCCTGGTAGCCACGATCCAAATTTCTGTTGTAATTTGTGGTTTCAATAATTCGCGAAGTAAAATGTGAAAAAATTGTATATCGTGAAATGTAGCAAAGCTGTTGTGCTACTGTTAGAATCCATCACTCGTGAAATCTTCCGATGTCTTCATCGACAAATCCATTCGAACGAATCAACCTAACGATTCCCTCACGGCTGACAGGTGGCCAGTGAGGACTTTGGTAGATGGCGAGCCTCGGCACGAATATCGAACAAATCCGGTTAATTCGGGATTGAATTTTGAATCCCAAATGGAACAATACGGTCGAATAAACATAACATTCCCCCGGAAGCATGTGACCGGTTTCTCGATCATTGCCGATCGTCATGTATGCGTACCCGGCACTATCCTGTCCAACCATCTCCATACTCGTGCTCGTTCTTCTGTCATTTTCTCACTAGAATCTCATTTGAATCACTAAAAGCTTGAATGAATGATTAATCCATTTTGTTCTTCGATCCGTGTGCAAAACACACTACTGACGGAACTTATACTTTCTGATCGTGTTCTCTATGTGAAAGTAGGCCTTGCTTAACCGACTATAAGCTTCCGAAAATTTAGCGTGTGATTCTTAAATGAACTTATCATCCGCTCATACTTTTAGTGAGTCAGGTGGATAGAACACGCTTATATCATTCACCAAGGATGTGGCAGGATGCACCAAAATAGTCAAGATATTATCAGTGATTGGCTGAAGTGATTGATTTTTAGATTGTTGAATGGTTCTCGTCAAACACAGGTTGTGCTCCCAATTTATAACGTTTTCTCCTTATTTCAACTATTGATTCCTTATCTAATTCACTATTACAAATAGGAAACGAGTTTGACGAGATATCAATTGTTCAATTTACTCTTGTCATTCGTCCACAAAGCGATTGGGCTTGGTAACTGTGATGGATGGTCGTGTGGTGGAAATTATGTACGAATCGTTCAACCAAACTTAGATCCCAAGGAGTCAAATTTTTCAGATCGGTATTTTCCGGGCAGGACGAAGAAACGAATCGCATAATCGAATTATCATTGCTCCGCATAGTCCCAGTAGATTTGGGCTTACATTGCACAACAACGGCTTGAACGAGAAAAATGAGCACGTTGTTTTTTGTCAACAGACGCCCGGGGACAGACGACACAGGATAGAAGGTCCAGACAACTATCGATTGTGCCTTGCATCATCGAATTCACAAACCACTTAGAGATACACTATGATAGTTGCCGGTTTGCAATGGTCAGTGTAATAACATAACTAGTAAGTGAACTGGTACGCAACGAGAGAAGAAGAATCTCTCTTAAGACTATGTTCGCGGTTGCCGGAGTTGTGCGGCTAGGAGAGTCTTAGCCTTTCTTTGAATTTGGCCGTAGGAAATACCAATTTTCTCGGTACGAACTGGATCAAACCACTTGGGCGTTTGTTCTAACTCCCAACTTCAATAAACTTGTCCGGCTGACGGTTTCGTCTCAGAATTTCTCGATTAAATTCCCCTTTTTTGATCTTATCTGTTGGACAGATTTATCCTGCGTGATGATAAAGAATTCATACGAAGCCTTGCTTACATCAAATGGGGACGAAACCTAAAAAAAACGATACAATTCAACCCCACCAACTTGATGTGATTATTTCAAATTATATGAAATGTTCATCTTGAATTTTGCTCAACATCCCCTAGGAACTGACGCGACGGGAAAACCCGGGAACTCGACTTTCAGGAACTAGATGTGCTATGCGTGTTCGTTACGGAAACTTCCAACTTTTAATTTATTGATGAAAAATAACCAATATATCTTGTTTTTCAGGAACGGGACAGGAGCCATCCGAGAGCTGCCAAATGGTAAAGTTGATCTGATGGTGCGAGGTTCTGAATTTGCGAACTACAATTCCAAATGCCACGACGATATTCGACTGATCACCGACTGACAGGGAGAGCCAATGTTTCACATCATTGTCTCGATGTTGTTGGGTATCAAAAAATTACGGGAATGCCAAAATATTTCGTTTCAAATAATGGGACAGCAAAGTCAAAGGGACTTCTCGTTCACCTAGATTTAATTCACGATATCAATTATTGCGTTTTGGGAAATGTTTGTTCTGAAATTTGACGAGGCTAAATGCTACAGTTATCCGAACTTTAAGTAGACGCTTGTAACAGCCTGAGTGACTAATGCTCAGTCAGGCGGATGTGGATGATCACGTCCCGGGGAGATAATTACACCGGACGACTATCACCGCCGCCGTCCAGGTTGGCGTTTGAATGAAAAGGACTATGAAACCGTGAAAATGACCATGAGCTGATCGTCCTCAGAGCGGTTTCCCGTGGCAGTCGAAACCTCAGTTCACTATTCCATACTATTATTATCACTATTACTTGGGTTGACGACGGTTTGCTTTTGTTGAATGCATATTTCCACATCATATGTCAAATCATTTCACTACGTAAGTCAATTTCATCTGCTTCTCTAGATTGGACTATGCAATCACGTTCAATTTGCAACTCGAACCGACTGGCTAGAAACTGAACTAACCATAATCGAAACAAGCAATACTAAGTGAAATATGCTACTTTTACTTAAACGAATAAGCTGCACGAGATCACTATGAGAAACGTGTTTTAAATGAATCAGTGAAACTAAATTTCGAATGTGACCACCGACCGTGGATTCTTCCTTAACTTTACCGCTTGAAACCACGTGACATTTTGAAATCCAAGTCAGATTAAATGATGTAACTATTGCTAATATATTACACCTAAATTATTAGCCATGTAATTCTCGGTACATTTGCTTTTCGATAATGTTGTGTTATTGATCAAAAAAATGGAATATGTTAGACCGGAAGAAAAATAGAAAGGTGAAAGAAAACGGGTATAAAAGATGCAAACTGTTGGGTCAGTGCATACAATTCTGTCCCGTCCTTCATCACTAATCCCTGGATCACCCGACTGCTAAGTAATGACGAGAAAATACGACAAAAGTTATTCGACCTAAGCGAGAAGTCCTTGGCATGCATAGAATAGTAAGGGAACAGAAGGTGACGTAGACCGTTGATACTGACTGTCCAGTTTAATGGAGGGGTGTGATTGGTTGAACCGGATAAAAACATGTCGGCGGCTGATTGGTTGGCGGATTGGTTGGAGAGTCAGATAGTGCGCTGCCAGACATTGAACACTATGAAAGTAGTATGTGTTGAAACAATTGGATCCGGGATATATGCCTCGTTGTGGTACCGTTGATGAGACTATACAGCAGTCATTTGTCAATTTCGGCAGAGTACTTGCCGAATATTGATTGGTATTTTGTTGTTAGGGTATCTTCACAAGGACTTCTCATTCCGTGAAACAAGTAATCATGGATGCTGAATATGTCGTTTTAACTAACCGGAACACCTGGTGCTGCCACTCAAAATCTCTAGCTTGTCGTTCGAAAGACATCGTTGACACCAAACTAGAGGTCCAGGAAATCCTGGCCATTTCGTGCAAATTATCATGAGTAGGATACCAACACAACTTTTGTGTAGATCTTTCATGTATGGGAGACCGGTTTATATCAGGGGAGTGTGCCAACCAACTTAACTGTTGACATTTTCGTACTGAGCTCTGGTCACCAATGTTCTGTGCTTGCTTCCAACACTCATGATACTGTATTCCTGGCACGTTCGAGTGCTACTACAAAAACACCAAACCTCAACCCTAGATAGGTTAGGTTAATCTTCAACCAGTACCTCAGGTATTCGTGGACTAACAAAAAGATTGATGGAACAGACACATTTCATGTGACACAACCAATGATTGACCTTGTCTGACCTTATGCCAGTACAGGGGAAACTCGTTTCAAGTACCTACTTGCGTTCGTGGCGGGTTTGTCACGTCACCGAAAGATAGACGAATTGTTCGTAGATTGACTGTGCCACTATGATTATATTCAATCTTATCGTTTGATTTGCGGAATCATGTTACTAAGAGATCATTTTTTTCATTCCAAATCCCATTTCTCCCCTGGGGAGGACGAGGAAGAGGAACGAATGGGAGATTTATGAACGATCGATCAATGCTTCATTGTTGCTTTGGGTAACGATTTTTTGCAAGAAAAATGAGTTATATAATTGGGACTTTATACTTCATTCGGCCTAAGATACAAATGCATAGGTATACATACACACACGCACAAACACACACACACGCATATACAGGCCACAAATTAAGCACTTACTTGACGTAGAATAACTTGATTGGGCAGTAGAATTTGGCAAGTATATCGGCCCTGATTATGGTATTGGAATTTTTCAAATACTAGATTACGCGAATCGGCGATCACCGTCCCGTCTGGCCCGAGCCAATTGATTCGAGCTGCCGGATTTGGCGGATTCGGTGAACATGTCAATTCGAGACGTGAATTGAAATACAGTGGTCCGGAAACCTCACCAATCACGACTGAATAGGTCGGTTCGACTATCCCATCTGGAATTTATTTCAAATGAATAAATAAATAAACAAATAGAAAGATTAAGTATGGGACTATGATCCGGAGGGTTGTAACGACAACAGATGGATAGGACTGCGGAGCAGATACCCGTAACCATTGAGGAAAATCTAGCAAATGAAGCAATGACCAATTTTTCTCTATTTTTTGTCATTTACTTTTCGTATTAATGAAACAACTATGCAGACCACTTTCAAGAAATGGGGTTACGGCCACCAGAAGACTGGAAAATGGGAGAACAGACCGGTGACCGGAGGATTCAAACTCGCGGCCCTCAGAGTGAAACGCCCAAATGTTGATCTCTTGATCATCGTCGAAACAAGTCAACAGGTGACAAATAAAATTTTACCAAAATCTAAAAAACATCGCGACAAAATCGTACCAAGAATGATCGAAAACACCCCCGTAAGATGAAACCGGAAAATTTCGTCAACTCATAGACGGTGGCGCATGAAGCTTCAAAATTATTGGGCAACAAAATGCATCCGGAGTCGACAAAAGATACGTAGCCGGATGAAAAGACATTCCTAATTGAATTTCTTTTCTCTTTCATCTTTTACTTCTTTTACTAATGAATTGACAATTTACAACATTTTCCAGGAAGGGGGCTGCATCCGGCAGAGGGCTGTCAAGTTGGGAAGTTGACCGACGGTGGGAGGATTCGAACTCGTGACCCCCATGTCCAAACGCCACGACCTTATCCGTCTGGCCACCGCCGGCCTTGTCAGTAGAAATGGTTACACATTCATTGTAAGTTTACGTTGTAATATAAGAAGAACAGTAATTGTTCTCCTGTTTCATAAGTTCAATGCAGTCCTGACAAAAAGGTTCGCAATGCGGTATCCATAGTGGTAGTTCACCACGTATGGTTAAGCAGTGGCTTGTATTGGAACCCGGAATAATGAATTGCGGAAAACGAACCACCAAAACTAGTGAACGGAACACTTGCAATGATTTACCAAGACTGTATTAAGGTCATTAGCAGCAACTAACCAAAAGTCAGACGGAACCTATATCGGGAACAACTGACATTTGATAAGATGAAGTATCATTGACAAAATGAAACACTTTCTCGAGAATCATGGTGGATAACAAGATATTTCCAGGGGGAGAACTGCAGTTTGAAGAGTTTGCCAGGAGGACAGGAGTAAAACAGCAAAAACAACGCCCTAGGGAACGAAATAACAGAATTTCTAGAGCATGACCACAACAGACGTTGAATGCAAAGTTGGATATGTTAGGTCTATCAGCCTGCAATGTGCTCTGGATAAGAAACTATGTGAATACTTGTGCCGGTTGCCACTTTGAAGAACCTGATCGATTGAATGGACGTGCCGCAAGAGATCTATCTTCTCTCTACAAGAAGACCCAATTATTTTGGAGTTGATGCGTGACAGTTAGATATATTTGGTTCTCCGTTGTTCTTCTCATGACCAAGCTTCATTAAGGACTCACTGGGTGTCACTGATACTGACGATCAGTCTTAGCCAGTGGGATGAAACCAACATCCATCTCTTCAGCATGTTCTTCGGTGAATTCAGCACTACATACAATAGTATCCAAACAAAAATTCCACGGTGAAACGCGATTTGGTCATGTTGGATGAGTACCAGATGCCCTGTATGTGGCATGGTGGATCTACTTTATTTGATGATCAAGAACCTCGTACAATGAATTGACAAAGTATCATAGACCTAATTCGGATTTTCGTCACTTGTTAAAGTGTAAAATCGAAAGTCTCAATTGATTCTAAGTGCTTTTGGTACACACTTTCGGTTTGTGGATATCACCGCTCCCTGATCAATATTCCAGCCTTCTTGCTAACGTGACTTGAGGTATGACCGTGAAATCGGAATAGATTCCACCACTTGTTGACCGTAACCAACCAACAGAGTGAGTTTAACGTGGCCGAATTTTTTTTCATTTTCAGATTAAAATTCCCATTTTCTAGATTTATTTAATATTTTCTGGGTTGACAGTAAGAGTTGTTCTAATTAAAGTTGGAATGATAGGGATGTTATTTTTGATATTGACGAATGCTATCGTTAGTAAGCCGTTTGAAGAATTCCAGTCAGAGTTTCACATCTTCGGTTATTGTTCCTGATCGTGCGCACGACAATCGCAGTCTGTTAGTGCAATGATCTGAATCAAAACTTGATTGATAGTCATTGGTAATGAAATCATGCTTGGGCTGATAAGCAATATCAAACCCTAGGTAGGGTGTTGTCTAAACGAGATTGATGCAATTAGTAATCGAGAGTTAATTCATCATTTCTGATAGCAAAGCCAACGGAGATGCTTTCTACAGATAATTATCTGAACGTAAAAGTCTCATTCCCATGTCCTTGGTTGTATTCCGTATGTCCAAATGAACCCAAATCCAACCTGTTCGGGGATACCTGATAAGACTACTTTGGAGGCAGGTTATTTGCCTGATGACCGACACATCGAAATCTAACCAAACCTTCTGTGAATTGAATCGATACGAATGATTTAGTATCTCTCATGAACAGCTTTTCAGTTTGGTGGGAGTTGAAACTGTATTTCAAAAAATCGAAGTGGAAAAAGACTGTCCAATCAGATTGCACTGACTACAGCTTCCTGTTATCATTCACTTCTTTTTATTAATCAAGTAACAATGTACAACATCTCTGGAAACAGATCCGCCACCAATAGAGATCTACCAGATGGTGGAAGGGGAGCTGACCGGTGACCGGGGGATTGGGACCCGTGACCTTCAGATTGATATGTCACGATTTTGACTCTTTGTTCACTGGCATACGTAAGCTACCTGGACAAACGACGAATTGTACGATGACAATCAAACTTTGATTGTCCACTTTTCTATGGGCAATATCGGCTAACAGATCACAAGATTTAGTGCGTAAAATTCCACCATGTTTGTATTTAGCAATGGTGATTCTTCAGGCTGAGGAGTTCCGTTTGGTCGACAGATGATTGGCAACTCCCGAAGGGATATTTCTTACAGTGCTTGTCAAATTTCGGCAGACATAACGACTCTGGTCATTCGAGGTGTCCGTGTACCAATCCATCTATGCAGTTGCACCGATTTGGAAAACATCTTTTTGATGATCGAAGATAAATGGTGAGTTTCACGAAAATCATTTACGATTTTCATGAGAATGCTAAATTGAAAAGAATCACTTTGATTTCGGTCAATCGTATTTGGAATTCATGCGAGAGAAGCATGCCCTCAGGAATTGATTGATTTAGGATTAAGTACAAGAGATTCAAGCTCAATTTGGACGAATATACCAACCGCAAGTCTGTCTGTTTTCTATTCCACTTCTACAAACATTTGATAGCCTATGACTTTCACCAGGCAGTATGTAACCTCACGGCCATGTTAGCATCCCGGAACACATAGTAGTATAAAGTCATGTTTTTTGGAGAAAGTACACCGAAAAACGAGCATATCGCGTGTAAATTTGGCAACCCATTAACGTTACTCGTAAAATATCTCGAGAGCAGCTGCAATCTCAGCCATGACTTTGTGTGTTTTTGCACCAGAATCTCATTTGGATCAATAACAGTGTGTACAGACGGTGAGTACTGTGATGAACTACAGCGATGAATTTCGGACGGTCGCTGTCTATTAATCAAAATCTTCAGATTTTATTTTATGTCGCATCTTACACAGATGATGCGGAAACCTCCATTAGAGTTAGCAAGTATGGGAACGATTGAACAATAGGATATGGGGTACCTAGACCCGGCGAACGAAATTGATCGCAAAACCGATCATGTGCTTTTGAGGGAGATTTTCTGTCTCATCTTTGTAAAATGCTACTTAAAGCGAAAGCATGTTTGTTCATTCCAACTGAGGCTAAAAGTAGACCAAGGCTGGTGAAAAGCAAAAGAAAAGACTGTAGCAATTTGGGTTGGAAGTCTGAAGAGTTTTACAAACGGGTAGAGCGAACGGTACTCATCACCAAGTGATCACCATTTTCCTAAATCGAACCAGCAAATTTCCACTTCTAAGAAGCTAGTTCTATCGATGAACTACCGCTAGAATGGCACTGTTGCACAATTCACATAAGACTATATCAAATGCCATTCCAATGACACGGAAACTGACCAGGCCTTAAACATTAGATTAGAAGCCTTAGTTACTTTCTAGTGAAAGCAAACAGCACTGGTAAACAGAATTCTAAAGTTGATATGGCCAATATCTCAGTACTTTGACATGGCTGAAGAAGACAGGTTTTATCGTGAATCTAAAATTCATTCAAGTCTGCACATATTAAAGTGGACGATTGGCAAACCAGATGCTCATTGATGTCACTCACTCTTTGAATGCTGTTTCCGTTTGCCAAACAGATGCAAATTTAGACTTAACTTGTCCAATCATGCCAGCACTCATCGTGATCCGCCCGGGTGCTAACTTTATATCATGTTTTGGATAACACATACAACCTGGATTAAAATTCTGATAAAACCTGGTCGAGTGAGGGGGGGCTGAGATCTAAGACGTCATCTGCCAGTTTTTTCTCCATTCTATGCTTTATTCTTTACCAAGCTCATGATGGTTTTCAATCTGTGATGGAATGCGAATTTCAGATGATATGAAACGAGTCCAAGCACACATACGAAATGATACGTGACCAAAATCCACAGATATGATAATCAAGTAGTAAGAAGAATTAGTGGACCAGAGAAGGAAGTCTCCGACTGACAAGTTTGACTGAATAATTTTTACAAAACTCGTTTCGAAATAGGTCTTTTTGAGCATAGTTCTAGATATGTTTATGTTAGAAATCATCATATCACATCACGTGTAAAATCACGTGAATCGGTTTCTTACCGTCCAGTGTAATGTAATTGACCAGATCCCGTTTGTATCCGGAATTCAATCCTCTCACTTGGACATAGTAACGACCGAAATCTTGCGGACTACGGAATGTCACGTGCATATCCGGTCCACTCCCTTGTGGGATTGGTTTACCGTCCGGATCGAGCCACAAATACGTGAATGTTTCACGAGTTGACAGATGTGCCCCGTTAGGTGGCATGATACTTATTCGTCGTCGAGTAAAACCGCCAATTTTCAGATCTTCTGATACCGTGTTGATGGTGAATCGAAGAGCTGTTAACATATCCAAACGACGAGGAGCAAGGGACGAGGAGGAAACAGTATGACAGACAAGTGGAATTGCTGGATAAAGGTCTATCCGGTAAACAAGCAGATTTAGCTAGAACAATGACCAAATGCAAACAAAAAATCGAATCACAAGAAAAATTTATCATTCGATTTTTTTTAGTTGAAAGCGTCTAATTGACATGAAAAGCGATTGAAATTGTTGAATGCGAAGCAGGGTGAAAAAAGTTTTTTTCACTTTCCATAACGACAACTTTTCTAATCAAATGACCAAACTGTTAGGAAGCGCGGAACACTGAAAAAGGTCATAAAATTCCTGTTAAAATTCAAAACCAAAGTCGAACTATTCGGGAATACTTTGGCGATGCCTAAGCGATCACAGTCACCCCATTGATATTCTACTTTTTTCGGGTTCGAATCCTTTCACCGCTAGTTCGGATGCGGTGAATATGTACTGATGATGATTCCTAACAAGGTGGATGAAACAACCGTACGGTGGTTTCCTAATGGTGATATCACATGGTGAATTACTTCATGAAAACATTCAATCTCCTACTGCTAATATATATCAAGGGAAAATTATTTGCCTAAAGTGTTTATAGTCACAGTCGTTTGCACTCGACTCGAGCTCCCAGTGGGAATCAGGGCTTAAAGACTGCCAAGCTGATAAATTTTAACAGATCGGAAAGGATAAAGGTGGGTTGATGGCACGTGATTGAATCCGAGGTCAGCTGAGCTCACGCAGTTTACAGTATATCGCGACTCAACGGGAACAAATCTCGAACTAGTGTTGACAACACTATAATAGCCCATCACTGACGGACGGTGAGCAAAGCAAATGAATACTCACTTGAAGACCACACTCCTGAGTAAACAGAAAAAGTGGGCAGCTAGGGATCCATCTGCTGGCAATTTTTGTCGAGAAGAAACAGAATTTTGGTGTTCTCAACTCTGTGAGTTTTCGTGTGAATTCCACGTGAGTCACTAAGGAGCATCATCTCCCCAATTCTTACAGAAATGAGATCTTTGCTTAGAATTACCGGCAGTGAGTCCCCGTTGTGCTCGGAACTGGGACACAGATCTGACACGAATAATTTTGGGTTGAACATCGAACAGCAAAGCAGTCCGAGTTGGCCATCAACAGTTTATTGTGCTCATTCCCGTCGGCCATTTCGTTTGACCACAAGCTGTCACTGGCCAAATAACCGACGCCCAAGTGACAGACGATCCTGGTGAACAAATATACTTCATCCATTCTAAATGGATCATGATTCCAACTGTGATGGGCACCGTGTTTTAGTTAGTTATTGCAGATGAGCTGAACTGCTGACATTCATTGAATGCTACTATCATTCGGATGACCGACTGAGATATGATCGACCCGCGGATGTCTACCATTCTAAAAAAAAGTTGACAAACACAAATTTACTGAGACGGGAAGACGAAGTGGCGCTTTTCTTGTTTCGTCAATCCAACATTTATTTAATAATACTTTTTTTGTCAACCTAAGGTATTTTCAACAGAGGGACCGTGGTTAGTAGTGTTTGTCCAGTAGGAAGGTGATCGATCGCTGAGTGGTGACTAATCCACGACCAAACTACACGAGGCTAGCTGTTTGACAGTCACCGATGGTAGCTTGCCTGATATTAAGTTTTCCGGTAAAAATGTTATTTATCTTATCAAATCTTTTTTATTTGTTGAAAGGCCAATTCCATGAGGGGAGTTGCAGCCATAAGGAGGCTGCCAAACGGAGAAATAACCGACGGCGCGGGAATCGAACTTGTGGCCTGTGGTTTCCAAATGCAACCATGTTCAGCGCCTGACTACGGCCGGTAGGACGAAGATGTGCGAAACGAACATTTTGGTTGCCTATTAGTTTGACTACTGATTTCAGAATCAGTGAGTTATTTTCTAATCTCATTACTAATTTCGTAATGTTTGATAAATCTGAGGCAGATTGGCTGATTTATAAAGTTCTTACATGCCTCATATGGGATGCCCGACGCGTATATGCACTTGCGATGAGTGGCCAAAAATGATTGAATGTGAATAGACGTTCGTTTGTCCAGAGCAAGTTGCTTTTTGCTACCGCTTGCACACACACGCACACACACACACACATTTGTCTATCGCCCAAAATGTTGAACAAGCATTTCTGGGGAATAAAATTATAAAATTAACACCAAAATTGTGTAAGCCTTATGCAGCCTGGGCTTGGGTTTTGTACAATTCAAAGATAACTCACGTGTAATAGTTACAATCAGATTGTTTTCCACTGGCAAAAGACCGCTATGATTTGGTATAGCCCGACACTTGTAAATCCCTTCATCTTTGGGTCGGAGGACATAATCCTTTTGTAAGATTGGATTGTTTGAAATCAGATTCCCGTCCGGACCCAACCACTGGTAACGATATTCAATTGGTTTGGAACTGACCACACGACATTCTTGGAGTATATCGCCCGTCTCCAATGCTTCAAGCACGTTCCCACGAAGACCGGGAAATGTGACACCAGCACCTGGTTATAGTACGAAAATGAATCGAGCATACATGAATACAAAAGCGTGAAAAGATTTCCTCCAACCAATTGATCGTTATTTACTTAAGGTAGTAGAAATAACGGGGGTAGCAGAAGTCATAATAAGAAGAGTATCAACGGTAATACCAGCAATAGGGTTGGTTCTATTGTCAGTGTAAGCAACAAGTAGCGTATATCTGAAAAAATTCAATCTCCTGCTAATATTATGTACCAAGTAATCAAGCTCTGTAGGTCATATCCAAAGCCTTGGTCGTACTTAGGCTACCTGCACAGAAGTCATCTATCAGTAGGGGTCGATCGCTTTGAGTTAGCGGACAATAACCCTGCCAATCAGTAACGGATAGGTCCAACATCATCACGTGGTTAAGTTCAACAAACCGTTCAGAGCCTGCCCGGTAGCGTAATGGCTAAGGCGTTCGACTCGACTCAGAATCGTTCGTCCTTGTTCGGGTTCGGGTTCGCGTCCCAGTTCGGGCGCGGTCCATATGCACTGCTGATTATTCCTAGCAATGATGAAACGGCTGTCCAGTGGTTCCATGGCTTCTTTATGGTGAGTTGAGCGATCATATCACATGGTGAATTATTTCACGAAAACATTCAATCGGCTACTACTAAAATCTACTGGAAGCGTTGACAAAAATGCAGCCGGAACCGTCACCCGAACGCGGAAACGCAGATAATGAAACCCAATAGAAAATCGAAAAGAAAATTATTAATTGTTCAAAAGCAAACGGTTACTCTGACCGGGTGGTATGATTTCATTCGATTGAATTGGAGAAGAAAGCAAACGAAATAGTTCAATGGGTTGGAACGTTTCGAACATCAATCAACCTGGATGCCCGGGATGATTGTGATTATTACGTAATCAGTGCCAATTGATTTGTACCGTTCAAATGAAAGCAACAATTTTTACAATCGATATTAGAAATATGAAAACTGGGAGAAGTTAACATTTTGTGCTTGTGTACAAAGTTCAAACCTTTTACAGAATAAAATACGACCTGTTGCAAACGTCTAAAACAGAAAAATCGACGCTGATCACGTTATCAAAGTCGTCGAATCTTAATCTGAATGTATAAAGTCGGAATCATTCTACAAACCATCAATTTCTTCACTTGTCTGTTCGTTGTGATTCCCTACTTGAAACTGGTATACATTGATGATCTAATAATAAAGAAACTAATTGACAAATTGCTTGCATGCAATCTTCTTCGTCGACAAGAAACTGAATGTTTAAAGAGAGATCTGTGATTTTTTTCGCCTTGAATATGTGTACCGATGGAACAAACCTTAGTTCGGAGATTTTTCATTCGAATGGAAAACGATATTCGTGGGTTGGGGGGAAACGCTACCCGCGGCATTTGAAACGTTCGACCACCATTACTTTTCACGACAATACTTTGGTTTTGATAAGTTGACACTTTCGGATGAATGAATCCCTTCTTATAATTGATTGGCGAACCAGACAATGATGCCGGAGTTGGAATCCGACTAAACGTTATTGATCGACAAAGTTATTCGTAGTAAACACAAATTTCCTATTTCGTTCAATCACGGCACTTCGTAAAATCAAACGGTTTATTGTAACTCCGTTCACACGAAGTTAAGGTAAATGACTGAAAATAAACGACCAATGTGTAACGTGAGGTTGTATAAATAGGACTGTATATTCCATGAAACATTTCACGAATGCTTGTAACGATAAATTTCAAATAGGGCGATTTAGTGAATTTGTATGGTGTGGAGGAGTAGTAGATCCACGGTTTGATTTTATTGTGGTGAATACCTAAAATGTCTTGGCGTTAATGCTGGACTTGTGGTCACGGTAATTGGGTAAAATTATTTAGAAAAAATGATTAATAATGAATGAATGCAAAACAGACAATGCGAATGACGACCGCGGTAGACAATCACGTTTCAAGAAGGCTGAAGCAAAGCGTCCCATTTACGATTTATTATCTTCTGTTGGAAACGGAAATTTGTCCTAGGTTTTGAGCCCTTGGTGGTTCCTATGGTCACGCATAAGAGACCGGGCTGAACATTCCCGCAGTCGTTTATGTTCGTTTTGATCAGCTACTTAGACGTTCACGTATTTTGGTGAGTCATTCGGTACACAGTTTATGATTAGGAGGTCTCGCTTTTGATTGCTAATACGAAACGATCTACAAAGTATAACCCTGTTCTGAAATGTTATTGTCATCTATGAACCATAAATCTGCCTCCGTTCTGCATCTATGAATCATTTGTAGCGCAATGCTTTTGGCGATCACTAGAGAAACTTGGAACGGTTTATTTGCGTTGATGAATCATGTATTGTTCAGGCGGATCCATCCGTAGATATATGATCAATTGGAACAGTGTTTCTGACGAGTTTCTGTTCAATATCCGATTTTAATGATCCCATCGGGCTATCACGGTCAACCTAGTTGGATATCAAAGATTCTCGGATAGTACACGAACATCTTTCCAACTGTATAATCAGTAAATTAACAAATTTCGTGCAGTAATATCTGATTGAATACCTATCATAAAATCAAAGATTATGAAGTTAAGAAGATCCAACGAATTCCTACTTCCTAGAATCTAATTTGAATCCATAGGAGCGTGAATGAACGATAAATCTATTCATAAATCACATTGTCCGTTCACAAGTAAAAAGCGTATGCGGACAATTCTTAAAAAATGGCATAATCAACTAAACACATTCAACCTCAGAAATCATCAACTTTTCCCCCATATGGTTGCATCTACATTCAACGGTATGCAGGTATCAGTAATTTGTATGAAACTTCCAACTAGAATCCACAATAAACAGTTCATGTTTCGCATTATACCATGTACCAAGCACTGAGTCACGTTACCAGTTTCAGTGCGTTCCTAATCACGTGTTGCATGAAATGCGTTTTCGTCAACTTGTTTCAGTGGAATCTGCAAAGTAGGTCATATTTTTATTCTTGCAAAGTGTCACACATTCGCTCGGATTTGGCCGTAGAGTTTTGCCAAGAATAAAATATCTACATTGGGTCAGTCTTCTATCAACTAACCAAAGTCATTTTTGCCTACTCACCAAAATCTCGTCTGAATCGTTAAGAGCGTGAATGAATGATAATTCCATTTAAGAATCACTTGTTGATTCACCCCCGGCGGTTTCTATCGGTCAGTCAAAGCTAACCTTCAGAAAGGGGACATACGAGTATTGGTTTTTCTTCTCACTAGTAAATTTCGCAAACGAATGGATGAAAAAAATGAGATTCTAGTGCGAAACGAAGAAAGAAGTGCACTGGTATAGGAATGGCTGTACAGGACAGTACCGGGTGCGCATACGTGAAGAGCGCAATAACCGTAAAACCAGTCGTGTGTTTCCGGGAAAATTTTTCCCATCCATCCATTGGTGAAACATACTGCTGACAGTAAGAACTCCTACTTCCTTTGGAAAATCGATTTCCTGTTTCAACACCAAATTCTAGTGCAGTGAATTCCGACTGAAGTTTCATGAGCGAAATATTGAGTCAACTTTTCGCAGGTGCTGGAACAGGTAGACTGATAGATATATGGAAAACCAGATGAGACTGAATAGTTAGAAAGTCAAACACAAACACACGAAATGATGGGCTGATGTAAAGATAGACAGACAGAGTGTTTGTATGTGTGACAATTTGCTCGTAGATATATTGCTTGAGTATTCATATCCTGCCTATTGTAAATTGCAATAATGGCATACTGGATGAAGTACCCGAATACAGGCATGGTTCTGGATAGCACTTGGATATAAAACTGTCAAGTACTGGGTTATCGGAAGAAACAACTCAGTGTTGAGAAGACGTACAACGAGGCGAACAAGCTCGTTTTCAGCGGTTGGTACTCACGCCATTACATCACAATATATTTGGAAGAAATCTTCTTAGGAAGGATTGGATAAGTCGTACAAAAATATCAATGAGAAAGGAATTTGCGATGTTACATGCATAACCCGAATAGAAATGAACGTGTTATGTCAATTGTTTCGTATTCTAAGGTTTCCACTATGATGTAATGGCATGAGTACGAATCACTGAAACCGAGCTTGATTGCCAACTTAATTTTTCCCAATGTGGTCAGCAGGAATTTCAAAGAAATTGAAAAAAACGCATTTAGTCCATCATTTAAAGTATAAAACCAAAAGAAAACGTACTTTTAGTAAGTTTTAAATAAACATTAAATTGCATAATTGCACATGGCATTTGTTGAAGATTTTCCAAACTTCAGAGAAAAGCTTTGAATATTTTTCTCTCTACTGTTCCACTCATCAACATGGGCAGCATTCATGAGGTGTACATTATTTGTCCGTTTTTTTTATCGAGATGTTCGAATTTGGTCGGAACCGAACAAACTGGGGAATATTCTACACTGATAACCAAACAATGAACCGAACAAATCGAGCTGAAACAAAAGCTGTCCACATATGGATTGTGGTCTTCGAACTGGGTTTGACATTGAAAGGTAACAAGTGGCGAGTAAGCAAACGTGCAAGCGGACTGGCGGACATTTCGTTTCGAACAAGGGGTTATCAATTAGTCCATGCCAATTTATTTTTTTGTTTCTCAAAAGTGTTATTTATCGAGTAGTCACGTGAAGAACAAAGCCCAAATGCACTATTAGACACAACAAACAGGTCAACCGTTCATTTCATCTCTGTTTACAGAATTTTTTGTCTGAGAAATGTATACAAAATGTAAATTTTAAATCATGCACTGTCTAACTGGGATTCGGTTCAACCGTCCAGGTGTATGTAGGTGAGTTTATTCTTGTCGAATAAAACACTGCTAGTTCAGAAACCCAAAGATCGTATACGGTTCTTGGCGTTTGTCTAATTTCGTTCGCTCAATTTATTGTTCTCATGATGGATGATCATCATTTGACAGTGAAACGGCTTCACTGTAGGCTTTTCCATTACATGTATGGATGTAATCGTAACAAGCAATAGATAAAACAAAGCATACTGTAAAGGACGTGAGAAGCTTTCAGTCTGCCATGACCGATTAGCCAATTAGAAGATGGCACTCGACGGTTAGCACCTTTTATTCTCCCTTTGCTTTACCGGAGAAGACGTACCTAATATCAGTAGAATGAATCATCTTGGCGTATCCAAGACAAAGACATTACTAGAAAACAATGAGGTGCATCATTGTTGTTTGTTGGAATTCATCTGCGGTGGACATATTTCGAGGTTCAGATTGAGACACGAGATTGTGAGTCTAACATCCAAGTTATGAGACCATCCGATCTGGCTCTCAGCGGCCAATCAGATTTCAACAGTAAGCGATATAGTACTCATTAATTGCTGGCTTTGGTAAATTATGGAACACTTTCTATTGAATGGACTCCTACTGCTATGACGTCTGCGGGGGACGTCTTAATGGAAACAAGATTCACAAACGATCAATAGAGTTTGACTTCTTGGTCAATGTTTCAGGAGGGGCTTCAAGGCCAGCTCCAACATGCCTGACCAGAAGGTCGTCGACGGTGGAAGGATTTGCATCTGGAGACATTGAATCCAAATGCATCCTTGATGACCATTTGACCCGGTTCGTCATAACAGCTGAGCTGTTCGGAATATGTCCGATACCTTGCTTATTCAGTTTTTGAAGACTGACCATTTCCACTGTTCGGAATTTCAAAAATATTTCAAATAGATTACTTTGAAACTTGATAGGACTTCAAATTCGGTTATACCCTCTGTCTAACATACGAACTTAATCGAAAACGTGCTCAGTTTAGTTTTCAGCTCAATTGTTTCTGGCATCCTAGGAATCGTTGTGCTTTTAACGTAGTGTCACAAAACTGTCCACTGATAGAGGAATTCCCCAAATTTTTACCGGTTTACCGTTTAAGGGCTGAAATTTTCATTTGACAGATCTAGCCGGGATATATGTTAATCCAAATTTGCGATAAATCTATTGACAATATGGACAAGCATCATGCTGAATGGAGCAACGCTTTGCCAGATCTTGTCGACCAAAACATGTGGACCCCGGGGGGAACTATTGGACTGCAACACGACAGGGTTGAATTGATGATCTCGTTACTTTGTCTGACTGTGTTCAAAGCCATTCTGCCATGAAAACGTTTGATTTCATTAACTTTGGCCTTAAGCCGACCAATATAGACTAACCGATCCACTACCGCGAACGTGTAGATGGCATAATTTACGCTTTTCGCCGATCCGCGGTGTGAGTTTTGCCAAAATGTGCTTGCTTGTAGCCCAGTCCACATTAGTGTTATTTTACTGAAGTGCAAATCTACACAAGCTGACAGTGATCTCTTTTTCATGTCAGATCTAATGCATGTATCTCTTCTACTTGTCTTTTTCACGAATGTGTTACACGCTAGCGAACATCGGGATAACTCCTTCTACCTAAATTTGTTTCTGTCTTTTACAATAGTCCATGATGATTTGAATAAGTCAGAAATAGGATTCCATAACTAGGGTAGCAGAACTTGCCCGCTTAACCTTTCGGCCGTGTTTGGGACCAATGGCATCCTGTATCTTACCGGACGGCTTTCCGAAGTGATTAGGTTAGACTGCATATCATCCACAGTATGAGCAGTCGTAAGCACTTTTTGCTCGGTGTCTGGATCGATATCTTTTGTCTTCGTATGACCCTCCAACAAAGTGCTCGGACAAACTCGTCTTTGTGTTACAATTACCTTCAGGAATACTTATATTTTCTTGACTGGATTCAAGCTGTCCAATTAAAACCGCGGATTCACGTGCAAACGCGTTATTAGCCCCTTATCTGATGCAAGAGAATCTCATAAAAGAGTGTGCGCTCAAATAGGACGACTATTCTTCTGCTAGTGACTTATCTCGATCGGTCAAAATGGAGGTCAGTAAGCTCACTGTATGAAGCAAAGCACTTTCCAGATCTGAAAGGCTTTTCAACAACTATGTAGAGAACCCATCGGCCTTCGTATGTACTGAAAAACTCAAACATAATAGGCATAATGAATTGATCACTTCGTTTAGAACTTGGTGCTAAGCTTCCTATGGAACCAATCAACGGTCACTGGAAGTGTATAAACTATTGTTCTAAGCTTACTCTTATGGGCTCAAGCTGACTACGCCGGGTAGTGTATGATCCATGCTTTCACAATCAGGTCGAACTTCTTTGGATTTTGTTAGTCCGTCGGAAAAGTTCCTGACCGTAGGAGGTAGATGCAATCACGTCTCCATTCCTATGCACACTATACGTTTTGTCCATCCCTGAATACGATGTTTGTTTGCTCTCCATAGGGTTGAGGATGTAATCCTGGGGTTGACATACACCAATCAGTACACTTCTTCTGTTCTACTAGACGGCGTATTTAAGTTCATCAGCTGACCTTCTACGCATGAATGAACACCTCGAGATCTTCGAAGTCCCTTCTAGTTTTCACAATGGAAATAAGGGTTTCCAAACTTTCCACTTTACTTCTTAGTTGTATATTTCGCATACGGATGGATAAACAAAATTTCCCCGGAAACACAAGACCGGTTTTGTGGTTATTGCCGCTCTTCAGGTATGCGTAACCGGTACTCTCCTGTACAACCATTTCTGTACTAGTGCATTCTTTTCTTAGTTTCTTACTAGACTCTCATTTGAATCTTTAGGAGCGTGAATGGATGGTAAATACATTTAAGAATCACACGGTGACTCACGGTTACCCAATGCTAACCTTCAGAAAAGTGATACAAATCCCGAAAGCATTGGCTTTTCTTCGCAGTAGTATATTTCGCTTCACTCTCCTTTTAAGATCATCCTGTACTTTGTGTAGTCTGAATATTTCATCTCCGCATTTGGAAAGACCAGGTGGCTTGCTTATGTGTTATGCGGTGCAGATAACTTGAACTCCACTTCACCACAAGTCATTTTGGTAATTCCCATACCTTTCATCTATCCAGTTACCTGCCCGAGGGGTTGGATGGGAAAGACTTCCTATCGGTTGGGTTAGACACCACCGAAGAAATTTTTAGACCTGGAAGTAGATCACGAGATCCATTGGTTCAGTTTGTAATGTACTAAAACCACACCAAGTGTGCGTCTGATTCGAGCTACCGGATTAAAAGAACAATAGCCTGCTTGCAGTGTCAAAAAACTAAATCTAACAAAAGGGTATCACTTGACCGTTGTTTCATTAATTTCCCTCCCTCTCTGCTCCGTCCGGATATACATACCAAGCAAAGTGATTGCCGAGGTAAGTTAATTCAGTACGAAAAGGCAGTTGGTTCAGAGCGTGTACCGCTATACGTCACTGTCCGGTGTGTATTCTTTCTTGCCGGGCATGATCGAAGCCGGCACGAGTGAACACAACTGACCGGGATTTACGTACATATATCACATGACAGTCAAACTAATACGGACCGAGTAAATCTGGGTGAATACGAATACAACGATATTACGAATACTAGTTCGTCAGCTGTCCAGTATTTGCGCATGCATATATATATATAAATATACATGCACACCTATGTCTAGGTATGGATGACCGTACCACCCTGTAAGGAGGTAATAGACCTACTAGGAGGGTTGGTTCACAATTTACCACGACTTAAAATGATAGCAAGTTCCCGTGACCGCACCTAAGGCCAGATTACATGCCCAGTCAACGAAATTGCCACTTACCTGACCACACCATTCAGCACGCGCGCGCACACACACACACCCTCCCTCCCTCTCTCGCTCTGCCCTTGGATGGCGCGAGATCTCAAAATCAAATGAACCGGTCAAATTGTGCACCATCAAAACAACAGCAACAGCAGTATGAACAACAAAAACAAACAGCCAGAACGAATGGTCAGCCAACGTTTGTGTGTCCGTGTGTGTGTGTGTGTGTGCGTGTGCGTGTTTGTGTATATATAAACCCATCGGTAAAATGACCATTTCAAATTGTAATTGTCCGAATTGAACAATATTAAGCCGATGGACACAAACACTTTCTAGGCCATACACACACGCGCACAAGGACAAATAGAAACATTCTAACAAACAAAGAAAACTGCCTACAGGAAGTGGTTCATCACATTAATCTCGCATGTCCAACGCCTACAACAGGCACAGAGATCACGTTTGTTTATCGTTGATCTTCAAACAATTAGTGGAAGATAACTGTGAACACAGTTCGAAACCATTAGGTTCGGCAATATCAGTATTAATAATAATAATAATAATATTAGTGCTGATGATACGAATCACATCGGTATTAAACTTCGCATTGGCATAATCATCATTGTCATCATTATCATCATCATCACTATGGTGACCGTCACGAATAGCAACATACACCCTTGTGATCTTTTTCAACCAACCCACATCAAAATGTCCTAGACGAATGTGGTCAGATTTCCATCAAGCAACATCGGAAAGCAACTGAATTTTAGCTGACTGCTGCAATACCATGTTTTGCTTCTGTTTGTTATTACTATTATTACTGTTATTTTACTGGTCTATTGCTAGTTTTCCTTATATCTAGCTAACAAGTTAATCTGTCTAGTTTTCGATAGGTGAACTTCATTGATATGAGTGTTGGATGCGCTAGATCTTGTTTCGGTCGTGTGTGTGTGTATGTGTGCCAATGTGCATGTGTGCGTGCATGAGTGTTTATACATACACGCATACGACCGGATGGTGAACTGTCCACTTTTTACTGCTACTCACCAAACACCCTGGCCCTTGGATAAATGTATTTTGCACTTGGGATCATCTCGATTGTCTGGACGCAAAAAAAATTGTGATTGAAAAATGTAGCCGTAATCAACACGTGTCAACGTTCACTGATTGCTGTCCAAGGCGACTAGACTCTTCACACACCCAAAGGAAAACAATGATGATGATGATGATGATGATGGCGTGGCAGAAACGTTTGCTCTCGGACTTCCCAACTTGAAGAATGGGGAGATCTGCGCAGCTTCAATCGGCTGCCAAGCCCTGGACATTTTCAGCTCTTTCTGCTTGTGATTTAAGAGAAATAACCACTGCGGACGATTTTCGTTGAATACGGGGTTCGGATACAGTGGCGCGAACAAATTCACTTGGTACATTTTAGTAGTACCAGATTGAATGTTTTCATCAAATAATTTAATTCACCATGTCATATGATCGATCAACTGACCATAAAGAAACCATGGATGTACTGTACAGCTGTTTCATCCTTGTTACGAATCATGAGCAGTGCATATGGACCGCGCCCGAACTGCCACGCGAACCCGAACAAGAACGAACGATTCTGAGTCGAACGCCTTAGCCATTACGCTACCGGGCAGGCTCTGAACGGTTTGTTGAACTTAACCACGTGATGATGTTGCACCTATCCGTTACTGATTGGCAGGGTTACTGTCCGCTAGCTCAAAGCGATCGACCCCTACTGATAGATGACTTCTGTGCAGGTAGCCTAAGTACGACGAAGGCTTTGGATATGACCTACAGAGCTTGATTGCTTGGTACGTGATGATTCCCAACAAGGATAAAACAACTGTACAGCGTTTCCTTGGTTTCTTTATGGTGAGTTGAGCGATGATATCACTTGGTGAATTATTTCTTGAAAAATTCATTCCAGTTTCACTTTCCGAATCGATATCGTGATTCGGCGTCAAACACGTGATCATACACTCGCCCAGCACATGATTAGATCATGGAATTACGAATAACGGACGCCGTTTATGCAGCCGAATATCATGTATGTAATTTTGGATGCCTAGAATCCGTTTCAAATAGTTATTCGAAGTTCACAAAACCTTCACACAAGCATTTTTTGCTGAGAAACAAGTGACTACATAATGCAACAAAATACTATGTGTAAATTTGACTGCTTATCGGAAACAACTTGGCAATTGGAACCAAAAAACGAACAAAAAAAGGGTTTTACTTTCTTTTTAGAAATTATAATTGGAATAAAATGGGATAGCATAGGTCCTTTTTCATCCTTGGTTATGCCACGTCGGATCCGTGATTTGCTGCCCGACTAGTTGCTTGGTGTGGAACGTCGTTCTCAGTAAGCAAATTCAAGCACGTGATTGTTACAACTTATCAACAATTAGATGCGAATACCAATTGTCTGTGGGCAAGATTACAGCCTATGGAAAAACGTCCGTCAACAACATTTGGCGGTAGAATCCAAACGGGTTGCGAATTAGCCCAACTGTTTGGATTCAATCGTGGAAGTATCTGCAACGCATTGATTGGAATTACGACACGATTGTGGTTAGATTTGTTGCCTCGACAGCCACGGGGCATAGATTACAACAACTAGAGTCTCCTTTTGTTTCGAACGAGCAGATTATGGGGAGACAGTCCATACCTGATTTGTGATTACCAGACGTGTGAATATTTTGGGAAAAGTTTTTGGTACGGACAGTTTAGTGACTAGGATTTCGTCTGTTTTGAGCAGTTACAATTTAGAACATGAGAGTCAATCTTTGGCAAGCAATGAGCAGTAGAAAAAATCATCCAAGCTGTTTTCAAAACGCTCGATTTATCCAGGCTATTATTTCCGCCATGGTGAGAAAAAGGATATTTTTTGACTAATAGAAGGAAAGAAGACAGCCCGAAATTTGTTGGGTTGAGCCAACCCGGATATCAATCCAATTTTCGATAAAATCTCACAAAATCATTCACAGGGAACTGTAGGATAATAGTGAGGTAAATCAAACGTCATTACTGCTGCGACTGTCGATGGGACTTCTTAACCATCTGTAAAACGGCCCGGAACTCATCCCATGGTGTGCTTTGTGTTCGATCAAAATCCGACGGTTTATTCAGCGAAATTCACAAACATTAATCGCCTGTACTACCACTGCTAGTTGATTAGGAACTATCAAAGCCGAATCATAACCCATGATATCACTTTATAGCTGTTCGTCTTCAAGTGTTGCCGTGGTTGTTACGAAAAGCTTTGGTCTAAATAATCCCAGTACGGAAAAACAATTCACCGTATCGGAAAGATTGGATAGTGATTGTGCGACTTGACTTATCGGTCATACACTCAGGCTACATCCAGCTTGATAAAATCACTAATTTAGGTCGCGTCTTCGCAGTTAACTGAATGGTTATATAATTACAAGAGGCTTAATGAATGCGGATTGTTTCGGTTGAGGCTTCAAAACGAATGTCTTCAAATCTTTCCATACCCGCATCCATGCCATGGGTCCATTATTACCACTTGTTGTACTCTCTTAAATCCCATTACCCGAGACGGATGCTCACTGATGGTTTTCGAGTAACCGCTCCTCGGGCGAGTCCAAGTCCTAGGTCAACTGTCCAAGCGGTCCCAAGGAGGTAAAGATAATTACGATTGATATAATGCTAATAACACAGAGTTGTTGGTAGATATAATGCGTCAACGATTCGGCTACCGTGGGTAGTCGTTCTCAAGGCAAGTTTTACAATCAAATGAGTTAAAGATGCGTTTGAATTTTTCTCAGGTGTATCCAATTGGAAAATTCAGTATGCATTTTACTCGTTACCTAGTAAAGAATTCACGTGAGGTGATAGTCCACAATGATTAGAATGAACATTTTTCACTGTATTTGGCTGGTTATTACCAAGTATTGAATAGAAGCTTTTATGAAATTAGTCACCGTGCGATATCATTACCCAAATCACCATTAAGAATCCATGGATGCACTGTACAACTTTTTCATCCATCTTGTTAGGAATCATCATCAGCAGTGCATATCTACCGCACCCGAACTGAAACGCGAACCCGGAACGAACGATTCTGAGTCGAATGCCTTAATCATTACGTTACCAGGCAGGCTGTCAACGGTTTGTCGAACTACACCACATGATGACGTTGCACCTATTGGTCACTGATTTGCACGGCCACCGGCTACTAGCGTTTGGAGAAATCCAACATATGCGGACGGGAATCTTATCCCAGAATGGTAAAATTACAAATGTCTTTCGGACGCAAAATGTACTGTGAATCGGGCAGTAATCGATCTGAGACCCGAAAGTCTAACGATCTTGTGGTCTTCATGTAGCGCTGTGTATCGGACGGTACCAGCGGGACCGATGGTTGCAGTTTCACCTAGTTGTCAGGAATCATAGGTTTACGTGAACACTCGTTTTCGTGGCCGCTAATGCATACACCTCCTAATTAGGATTCTTTTCACTGAACGGAGTGAGAGATTGCCACATTTCCAATCTTGACAGTGAAGAATGCCTTTCGAACATTCTGAATTGATACCGAATTGGGGCACAAAAGTAGATGCAATCAGAGCAGAGGTGCTTCCAGCAAGAAAAAAAACAAAAGTCAACCCGATGCCACGTACACAAATGCTTGCGTAACTAATTACAATTTGGTGACGTAGTATAACTACAGGTTAGCTGGTAATTTTATCATCGAAGGAACTTTGTTAATTAAGAATCGTCAGATTGCATAGAAGTATATATATATATATATATATGTGTGTTTGTGCACACATGACCAATGGTGAGCAGGCAGATAAGGTCGTATTGCTTGGACAAGAAGATCGGGAACTCGAATCCCGTCAATGCTAACGAATCTACTCCAGGCTGTGGTATTCTTTTAGAACTTTTGAGCAATTTTCGGAAGATAAAAGAAGTAAAAAGGTTACCATAGTTATTACTGCTACATATGCATGTATGCAAATTTGTCTAGGCATGATACGTAAGCGATTAACAGTTAGCAGAGAGGATGGCATGATGGAGAACTTTGGAAGTGAAATGAAATAGTCTTTAGGTCAAGGTTATTGCAATAGAGTCCAGTCATCTACCATTCGATCGGTTCTGGGCAGTAGACATCCGGCTGTGTGAATCGATTGATTCTTTGAACACATGTCATCTCACTATTATTTTATAACGGTAAGCATTTTGGCGACTGAAACTCGAACCGTCCTAGAAGAATTTCATGCTTCAATATACCCATTTAGAATCCCGGTATGAATTTTTGAGTTTCTCGGTACCGCGATGCAGAAACGATTAGAAAATCGTTTGTTCTGTTTGTCTAGAGTTCACTTCTTACTTGACAGGGGGAAAAAATATCATCCTAACTGTCACGCAAACAGCATCATATCATCGTTTGTCTGTCCAAACTGATCCTGTCTGTTACGTGGTTTGTTTATATTAACTAGAAAGTTTGCCGGCCGGCCGGCCGATCGGTCGGTCGGTCAGTCGGTCGGTCGGTCGGCCAGCAAAACAAAATAATATGAATTTACTGTTGGCTACAGGACACAATAGCTAGTTGGTAGAGTTGATTGGTAGGATTATCCATAGAAAGAATGGTGGCATTGGTAGCATTTCTTTGTCGAAGATGGGGCTGGAGAGATACATCATGGTTGCCCACATTGCAGAAGATGATATCCTATCGGAACCTAGGAACAACGAGTCGTGAAGAATTGAAGGGAAATTTGGATGAACTAAACTTGTTTCATTTTTGTCACCCGTTTTTTTTTTGTTTTTAGTTTCATCCAAACAGGGACTGGGGCTGTCAACGTGTTTCCCTTTTATCCGTTTTATTGATCCACTAACGCTAAAACTATCGATGTGCATTTTTTTGTTTTTTTGCTGCGTGCAAATGAAACGATTCTATCCGCCCTACTTAGATGTACAAATTGCCGTTCTATCGTTACGCCTACTGTGTTGATAAAAATCAAAAGTTTCACGTCATACCACATCAATGTAAGACAAAATTTCTCCACACACACACACACACCCGAACGATTGAAGTTTACACTTTTGCGATCGATTAACCCAAATTTGTGAAAATAAATGCTCATTTTCAATCTAATCAATTTAGACACTAATCAAATATCAATCATTTACTTTCATTGTTTTCATCTTTTTTTGTTTGAAATATTATTTTAAAATTTTGTCGTCAGATATTTATTACTATGTACTATTTATTTGAAATGTAATTTGCCAACACTCATTGGGCAATCGGTGACGAAATTTCGGTTGCATTCACCGTGTTTTGTTTACTGGTTTATTGTCACGTTCATCAATTCAATGATTTATCTATTCAAATCAATCTGTCTGCGATCGATTGACGCCAGATTGGATAAGGCACTCGAATGAAGTGTGTACTTGTTAGAATCGCTTTGTTTTATTTAATTCATCATACCCGTCCCCCGCTTGTATCAGGATTGTAATGTTTCAAAACTGGTTGTTCTCTTCACAAATGGAACAGGGCAGAAATTAAAGTTCGAATTCATGTTTCTAAGACTTTTGAATGGGAAAATCCTCATACACACGACGAATCTAAAATGGGGTGCCATGAGACGGAATTGACCCGGCAACCTTCTATTTGCCCGGTAGATGTCCAAACGCAGGCACGGTTCTCGAACGTGAACTACGTAAGTGAACATCGAGTATTACGCGAACTTTTCATTCCGTGCTACTCAGGACTACAAATGTTTTTGTCAACTCCGGAAGAAGATGCAAATGTGTTCGCTTATTTCAAATTGAGTTTTTGCCGCGCTTCAATTTCGGTTTTGCCGCCGTTCTACTTGAGAGAAACAATATCGAGCAAATCGCTTTAAGCATTAAGTTGTAAGTTATATGTGTTTTTTCTTGTCAATAGCATGTTTTGCAGAAGAAGAGACGAACAAAATTTCCGCGGAAGCAGGTTGGTCGCTCGTCCGGTATGCGTACCCTGTACTGTCCTGACCAAATACTTCCATACTTGTATACTCCCTTTCCAAGCCTGGCATTGGAATCTCATTCGACTTGTTAGAATCGTGTAGTAATGATTACTGCATGTAAGAATCATACGGTAATCGATCCGAAGATTTGTTTACAACCGAGTACGCTGTCAGTGTAGAAATGTGAAGCCTGTTCAATAGGCTAGAGTGCCAGGTCCCTGACAAGTCAAAATTTGTGTCGCTTTGTTTTTTTCCCTGCCTGAATCAACCAAAATGAACGAGGACAAATATTTTGCGATCAACGTGAATTTGGAGAAGACTAGAGTCGTATATGAGTGGAGCTAACAAAGTCCAATGTCTACGATGTATCGCTCGCCGGGTGGGCGTTCAAGTTGGATTGTAGTCAATAGGCAATGCGGATGATTCTTACTAGGCCGAGTAAAACAGCTGTGCAGTAAGCACGTTCATGGATTACTAATGACAAATTGCGTTTTAATACTGAATGGTAGATCATTTCCTACACCCGGTTGTCGTTTAGTCAGACTGAAGTCAAGCAAAAGCCTTGACAGACTAAATCACCCGGTGCAGACGCTTAGTAACATTCAGCATACACCAGAAGAAATTTTCCAGTATTCTGTCTTGCTTAAAAGAACACTTCACTCTTGCAATTGCTTGAGTTTTGACTGGGAATCCGGGTATGAATGTAAGCCACGAATGACGTTATTGGGTTTCGGGTAGGAAGAACGACTACCGGTAGTAGCGGTTACCCGTAAATAAGGTCCCCGGATTCACTGAGCAATCAGTTGTGGACAACCAAGGAGAGTGTCAAAAGTTTGGCGGATTTTCTCCGCGTAAGGTTCCTTCCTAAAAAAAAGGATACCACAAATTCGCTGGTGACATTATGATTTAGCGAATCGGATCCAATATCCAAATAGGATCCTCGTTCATAGTCAAGTTCCACCGAGACGACTAGGTTTGTTAGATGCAATTCATGAATTGACCAGTTGGTCATCGGCTTGTCTGGAACAATGCTACTGTCTTGTCGATTGCACCGGGTCACGCACAAACTAGAAGTACACGTTCTAATTTAGGCAAGCACACTGAACAGGGCGACCGAGCAGTAGAACATCCCATAGGGGAAACATGGAGGATAATGAAAAGTCGGGATTGGGAGGAGTTGACTAGAGGTTACATTCGACACAAACCACTCTTTCTTTTCCATTCTCCTCACACGGATTTCTACTTTCCCATATGGTTTTGATCGGACAAGACCCATACACAAATTAGGGTACATATGTGCTTATGAATTGTGTTCTGTTTGAGACCCCATAGGCTCTCAATGCGGAGGTACATCGCTTTACCGGAAAGTCCCCTGTGTGCTTCTTCGTCATAATTTACAAAACGCAACGACAGTTTGCCAACGCGTGTGGAACTGTTGAAGACGTGGACTTGGCGTGGATGAAATTTCGTCAGTTCAGATAACGGGTCGTTCTGAGCCTTCGTTTCTCTGTTATAAGCAGCAGCCGTGAAGTTGGCTGTGCGCATTCGGGGGTAGACAATTCATCCGGTCATCTCCGCACATACAAACTAACAATCGATAAAATACAGTCAGACCCCATGCTTCACAGTCACTGCGATACACGCAAACTATTTGTGCTAACTCGTGCACTATTACAATCTTAGGACACACATTTTTTACGGACTCGTAGATGGGCGATTTTCCCAACCGTAACGTTTGAGGAGTACTCTTTTGACCAATCAGAGTGAAGATTGTATAATGGTTGCCTGCGGTCACCTCCTTGACATCTCAACCTCGAAGACACCGGTCAACTTTCTCATTTGGTAGCAATCGGGTAACGGCAAACTTTTTACTCCAATCGGTTTACTTTGTGGTTTCATTAACAAAAAACGTGAATGCTGAGACAAAAATAAAGACTGAACACCTAAGTGTTCTGGTAATGAGACGGACCACTTCGCATGGAAATCACTAAAAAATTGTTAACCGATTTTAGTTAATTATTTTTAAATTGATGCAGCATCTAATTAAACCTGTTCGTGGTTAATCTGATCACATCGTGACTCGTTTCTCGGCGAGAAAAAAAATGCAAACTTCACCAAAGTTTTGAGACTGTTTTATACACGGAAATCCAGTCAGACATCCTGAGTCTCTGATTTTAGTCTGGATTTGTATGTACTTATGAATTTGTTTATGTTCGACCACTGAACTGGCATTCCAAATTGCATTTTAAAAAAATCGCTACTTGAATTGTAATCTCGGCGACGAATTCCACATTTTCAGTGAAGAAAAAGCAAATTCGAATGCATCAGTGGATTTCAGTTGGCCAACCACCATGGGTGTTTGTTTAGTTGGGAAAATGGACGAAACTGGGAGGAATGATCCAGACTAGTTTGCTGGTTAAACGATTAAAATCGTAGTCGAACACATTGTCCGAGTTTGCGTATACCTTGAAGACGGTGAATTGCATTGAGCTTGACTGAATAACACATGTTTTGGTAATTTATAACAGACAAACCAATCTAGATTTCGTTTAACCAATCATTTTAAAAATTTTACCTTTTTGTCCTGATTAAAAAGATCGATAATTATGAAGTGATTAGTAGATCCAGAGAATTGGTACAGCCCATGTCCAGTGTGAGATGACAATTATCTGACGAATTTTCCATCGTTTTCACAGAACATGATACCAAGGTCACATGATCTACATCATAGTTACTTGTAAAAATATTGCTAGCACGTATGACGCCACAGTACGAGAAAAAAAGAGCCCAGGAATTTGTTCAAACGAGTGATGCTATTGTCAAATTTAATACTGAAAGTCTCCGGAGTTTCGTAAAGGAGTTTGTATATGTTTGTATTTGTGTGTTTACATGTTCTCCGAGCATTTCTCGCCGTTAAGTGTGGCATTCTAATCGCTTACGAGTTTAGTAAACTCTAACCGAGTTTTTTCACCCAATGCACAGTACTGTGAACTAAGGGAAACATATAAGATAAACGAATAAAAAAAACTGTTGCCATTTAGAACAACTAATCACATTTCTCCGAGCATAACAAAAAACTATACAGTAGGCGGTGTCTAAGGCGCTGATGTGGGACGTTTCATCAATCCCGGAAGCGTCATGTAGCATTATCAAGAAATCAATGGCCTACGGGTTTATTCTAGTAGATGCGCATATCTGGAGTACAGTTTACCAGGCTGTCTGACAAGTGTGCATCCTTACTTGTTTTGATTAATATTTGGACTCAAAAGAGGAACATATGTTGTGAATATCCCATACTCAGAACTATGCAATTGGGTGCAGTGAGATAACCGGGGGAATTAGCGGTAAATATACACACATACATACATACATACATACATACATACATGCATACATGCATACATACATACATGCATACATACATACATACATACATACATGCATACCTACATACATACATACATGCATGCATGCATACATACATACATACATACATACATACATACATACATACATACATACA
>LUCM01011667.1:0-11186 GCA_008360955.1 Fasciolopsis buskii | reverse complement strand
GATGATGATGATGATGATGATGATGACGATGATGATGATGATGATGATGATGATGGGGTATAGCTGAGTGGAATCCCATCTACCTGGATCAGTTATTCTTTCACTCGTTTTTCCGACTGAGCTGCTAACTCAGATCAACCCTTGTCTGAGTGGACCAGATTACTTCACCAGGCCTTTACCCCTTGACCTTCCGGGCATGATCGGATATTCGGCTTGAGATAAGCCATTCTGTATAGCTCGTTGGATCATGGAGGCACGCAAGCCATCACACCACGTCACGGTGCAATCTTGTTGTGACAGTAGCTATTACGATAACCTGGCAAGCAGTCAACGGTTTAGCGAACTTCTTCACATGATATAGCATCCATCCGTTGCTGGGTTGCACGACTAAAGGCAGCTGGCTGACTATAACAGACTGGTTCTGATGATGAAATGATTCCATAACGTTTCCATGGTTTTTGAATGGTGAGCTGAGCGTTGTAATCACATGACGAATAATACAGTGTATCACATAATCATCTAGCACTCACACTGACGAATTAAGTGATGCCGATTTCCAGTGAACTGAGGATGATGCTGGTGACAGGAATCTCTGTTTTGAACAAATGTAAAATAACACTGGTACCGAAGTGTGAAGTAAGCATGCAGACGAACACAGAAAAAGACGACTGAAGAGATGAATGTTGTAGGCTGCCAAAGAATAGATTTCAGTATATGAAATTCCAAACTTGCCAAGCATTTCTTCACGTCTCAGCTTGAACGACGTGTCCGGGCTATCTAAAAGCTGCTGGTTAGCCAATTCGTCTGCCAGTTCCATCAGCCCAGCCTTGGCTTGTTCGGCAAGTAACTCCTGGATTAGTTGAGAAGCACTTCGTTCCGCATCTAACAAAGTGCACACAAATTTAGCCCGTTCTCGGTCCCGCTGCTGTTGCACAGCTGTCAGATTAGAAATAATCCGATTCTCTTCCTATCGAAGGCGAAAAAAACCAAGTTGTCATTCGCAATGCATAAAAAATTGCCCTCACTCTTTTTAGGCAGCCAATTATTAGGAAAGCCGATGGTAAGAATCTCAGACTCCAAAGCAAAGTAATAAGCACAACTATCGGGAATGGCTGCGTCCCAGATATTTCTCTATGAAAGGGCAGTAGATCCAAACATTGGTTGAAGGTGACTGCAATGCTTGCAGTTACAATACCTAGCAGTCATCGACGATCGAAGAAAGTATATATGTATATATATATATATATACATATATATATATATATGTATATATATATGCACCTAACAACCCGGCGTCAATAAGTAATGCATACCAACGGGCCTACCACTTTATTTTAGTATTCTTCTGTCATTCTCCTGTGACGATCGCGATTCAGGCTGTAGTATGATTTCATATGAAGCACGCGCTCAACCCAAGTGCTTTAACTCGAATTACGTCAGATTGAAAAAAGCCACCGTACTCACGATAGTATGTCTATAAAACTCTGGTGGAGTGAAACATGGAGCTTCTCTCAGGGACACTGTCGTTCACTCTTATTGTCTCTTTTCTTAAACTCAAAGGAATAACCCCTTCACCACAAAGAAGAAATCCCCTATCCGTAACACATTCCATTTTTACTAGTTAGCAAGGCTTTTTCTATCTTAGTTCTTTTACAGCAAACAACCTGAACGAGCACAAGAAAGTGGGATATTTTTGCGAAGAATGTCCTTCCAGAAATGTTCAGTAAATGTTCAACAGATCATCACATCCCAGTCATCAAAAACGAAATTAACGGGTCGCAAGATTAGGAGGCACAGCATCTTGTACTATTTCGCAGGATACTTATTTTTTCTTTCACTGCGCGGTTAATCTATATTCCATTTTTCTTAACACCGGGCGCGTCTGAACATTATTCAGCTCTATTCGGACAATGGCGCATGAAGTATATATATTGGATATATGTAAAATGTAAATCGGGATTAGAAAAAAGAATTTATACCGAAAAACACAAACACTGACATAAATATATCTGTGGTCACCTCCGACTGTGACTGATTTTCTCCACGAAAGACATGATTTAACGTGATGTAAACGGTAGCCTCGTTTAGTAGGAAAGGATGGAAAAGCATATAAACAAATGTTAAATCAATTGAAGAGTCTATTAACCAGCTCTACATTATGGTACCGGACGATCCTGCTTTTTCTTGCTCAACGCTTTATTGTAGCAATGAAAAAGCGAGCGATTAATGCAGCGCGCTTGAATGACCTTGACGCAAGGTCGTGTTTGATATAAACCAAGATCCTTCGTAAGCCCAGAATTGACAAATATTATCTTGATTATAGACAAACACGCGTAAAAGTAAAATAAGTGCTTCCGTGGGACAAACGAGCTTATCGATTATGAACGCAAGCTAAGATACACCTTCGGTCCGTTCGAAAAACGTTTGTGAAGGTTTCATGCCCTACAGGATTTCATTTTTTTTGTTCAGACGCCATTTTTTAGACAACCAAGGATACCAATGTCTAGCAAACCTTATTACAGTTTAATAACAAATATAATAAGGGAAACCCGTAAATAAAGTCCAATTATCTGCTGATGCTTCTTTAAGCTTCCCAGATGCTAGAATCCTAGACATCAACAAAGAAAATTTTTAAATACATCGCGATCTGCGGCACGTATATATATATATATATATATATATATATATATATATATATATATATATATATATATACGAAGGAAAAAATGTGGCCCAGAGCTAAAAATCAATGACAAACGCCAGTTTTCTGACAAACATGATGCATGAATGCAATTTAAAGAGCATGCTCATTTGCCTTCAGGGCCCATTACACGGGTGCGAGAGTCGACAATCGTGACCTCGAAACTCGTAGTGGCATAGAATCATATAGGACGTCAAGTTCTGTATTGCATATGGACACAGAGACCCTAACTTAAATGCGCTCTGTCAAGGTTCACGTGGATCCATACCTCTGCGACCTGATCCAACACTTGTTTTCTTGCTTCTTGTGCTCGTTGGGAGAGTTCAGAATGGGCCTGCCGAGTCTCATTCAGGTAACGTTCTAGCTCTTCTGCCCGGGCACGTTGGTTAGCTGATTGGCGCGCGTAAGCTTCCTGTCAAAGTGAGACAAAAGCTAAAGACGATAGATTTTGACAATGATGCAATGGGCGATAATTTTAAATCGATAAAGCAAATGAAAACATCTCGAAAGTCTGATGTACGGATGAATGCACAGCATTCCATATTAAAGGCTTCCTCAAAAAGAAAACAGATAAGTAAAACTTTTCTTCCTATCGTGGGTCCTGAAAAATACAGTTACATTGTAGTGACTCGGTATTTTTAAAGGGAAACAAACATCCTGGACTGGTTTGAAGAGATATTAGCTAATAATAAAGGTATAAAAAACGATTTCTCAGCATTCTTGTCAAGAATCTTATCGGTATAACCGTTAGCAACAACCCCATACCTGGCCAGTGCTTACATGATCAAAAGGGAAGATTGGGAAGCAGTTGTATTCCTGAGAATGCGATCAACAGAGTTGGCCAAACTAAAGGCACCTTTCTGGAAGATCGGTTTTCAATCCTTATTTTCCGCTAACAGTAAGTCTGCATTCTTTTTCTGGAGCAGATTTCAAAGAACCAACTACATATGTTAGCAAGACTATATACTCTTCCCGCAGCAATAGTGAAGCCTTTCCAGGGTTGGATGATTATAAGCAGGAGAACTCAAATCACGATATAAAAATATGATGATATATGGTATTATTCTGCGCAGTTTGTGTCAAACCCGCGGCATAAAAGCCAAGTATAACTGTTCGGAAGCTTTGCGCCACATTTGTAGAACCGTGCACCAGTTCCTGCGACCTTGTGTGCTTTTCAGTGGCCTAGATATCAACTCAAAACAACTTATATTTCCGTCAAACTCACCTGAATACATAGAAAACTCCGATATGACAAAAACAACAAGCCATCGCAACGTCAAAAACAGACAGATATATTCTGCGGTAACCGACTATTGTGTAAGCACAAACGAAAAAAGAATTTTATGTCACCTTCAGTTAGCGACAGTATTATTTACAAAATTCTTTTCAGATTAGTCATCGGAATTCAGGTCCACCCCACGAATATCGGACGAGCCAAGTTAATCAAAGTTAATCGTAGTATACTGAAACTGAGATGAATAGCTCAGCTGATGTTGGCCAGTGGCCCCTGAACTATGGTGCATGGTTATGCAACTGTGACGCAAGGCTTTTACGCTGCGGCGGAAGGGTCTCGACACCACCACTTGCATCAATAAATGCGCAACGCATTATGCAGTAAAAACAATTAAGTCGCGATCCAATTGTACATTAACTCAGCCGAACTGAGAAAGCGGGATAAACGTCAAAACGTGAAATCGTTCACTAAACAATGTGAACTGGAGTGAAACGATCTTGTCGTTGTGATCTTCTGTTAGGCAAACCAACCACCGGTTGAACTCATCAGCCATGTGGTGAAATCATTGCAGATATTGGTTCTAGGGTGTGATACGTCCCTGTGTTTTGGCTCAGGCAAGCCAATGTACTGCCCCTGAGGTTGCGTTTTTACAGCAAATGACCGGATGCTCGTTTTCATATGCACATCATCCAACCTCATATTAAACGTTGGCTCAATAAATGGGTAATTATGGGAATCCGTCTCCGATTACGGATCGTAATCTATCGGCAACTAATTCAAACAATAAAAAATGGAGACAATGAACTGGCTCGATTAAATTTCAGACTTGAATCCGACAGAAGAATCTTCAGTGCACCAAGTGAACTGATTACAGGAGAAACGTTTTGAATAATAAGCGCATTTTTCTCGAACTTCACTTATTTCTTTTATTAGCGTCCTGAAGGCCAAAAACCTCGACTACTTCTGAGCGCACATAAAAACCTAGTTTTAAATAAAGTCAGGAGCAACGAAAATTATAAAACGTCTAGACATTGGACAGAATCTTCTGTCACTAAACTTTTGATTCTTTATTTCACTACTTGTTGCTACCCAATGCATCGTTGATTAATGATCCTGTGATTAAACCAAAAACAACGGGTGCATAAACACAGACATTCGACTTGTTGTTGAAACGGCTAGTTTTCACTCGAAGATATTCGAGCACATCCATCGTAATCTTCCAGGAAAGTTAAACCAGACCAAATTCCCACCGCCATCGGCTTTCAATTCGATCTCAAGACTAGAAAAAAAACTTGAACTATTCGGCAGATTCGGTAATATCCGTTAGAATTGAAAAGTCTCGCCACAAACGCTAACTTGACCCGATGCATGACGCCCAAAGCCCTTGTGATTCGAAATAGGCATGTAACTTGCAGATGAAAGGAACACAAGTAAGAACTGAATGTGAGGTGAGATTACGAAGTGATGCCGAAAGTGCCACGGCGCTTGTTCCAGTCCCACTAATGATGTGACAGTGAGGACCAAGTCCGAGAAACAGGACTATCCGACAAAAGCAGATCAGATGAATCGCACACGGACTAAGGACCAGATCGACTGCAAGGCAGAAGGCAGGATGGAGAACCAACTATTCACCCTAATATTGGAACAAAGAAAAAGTGATCTCATTTCGTGCTAGGCTCAGAGGTGACCGGAGGCATTGCTGGAACTGGTGACCAGAAAAGAGACAATGAGGCCATCAGACAGAGGTGGTCGGCAAATGACCTCTAACCTGAATAGACCTATGCAGACTGTGAGATAAGGGCACATAAATGAGTGTCTTGTTGACCGGCAGAGGTCCTTTGACCGCTCTCGGTTGATTAAGCGGGGTGGAGTTGAACTACGACCGACTGGAACCAATAGGGTTATCGACTTCGGATACTCGACATTAAAACAGAGGATGTCAAAATACCCGAAACTCATTTGCTTAAGTTAGCGAACTCGCTGCTACTAATTGCTGCATAAAACAAATTATTCCCGCAGAATCTACCTTTAGACAGGTGCAACACACGAAGGGCTCATACAACCTGAACGGCTATTGCGAACGACACCGGCAGCCGCAAACAAAGACGTTATTCTATACACAGCCTCGAGTCGGATTTTTATAGAGTTCATATAGTTAATTTACCGGGGTGGCGGAAAAGTAAGCTGATATCTGTATTAGCAACCAACGCCTTACAGGGGTAAAATTTACTCTTACTTTAAAATTGCCGTGATGAAAATTGCTGTGACAACTGAACGCCAATTTAGATGCAAACCAGGGATGATTATATTCAACTGGTGGGATACCAAGTGAAGCACAAATACAATTCACTGAGCCACAGGACCTGTCTGAACTTTGATTTGAAATGACAAAAGATGACAAAATCCGGGGGAAATGTATGTCATTCCTTATTATTCCATTTATAAAGCCCAGTGGATCCCAAATGGTCTACAACAGTGATACGAATTTCTCACACTAGGCCAATGTCTATTTAACTGCACTCATAAACAACGCGACAGAAAGTTATCTTAAGAAAACCAACTTACATGGACAGGACCGTCGAAAGGCATTGTAGCGTTGCCCTTTACCTTCGGAACAGTGGATTGCGTTTGGCTAACGGAAAGGTTTGACAGATCTACCTCGTGAGATCGATCAACAGAAGAACAAGCTGTTAATAAAAAAGGTGAAGTACAGGGAAGCCAGACGGAAACATGTAGATATGAAGATCAGAAATAAAACAAGAATCATTTTTTTCGGAAACTTATACATGCACATACAAATATATATATATATATATATATCAGCGAAATACTGGGAGAACACCACAAGTGCTCCGGTTCAGCGTAGTCCCTTGAGTCTTGGATAAACGCCTGCTCTCTCTGGTACCGTACTACCATTTTTCGTAAAGCAGAAGTAACTGAAACAGTCGACAATCGTTAGTGCTTCTGGACTATCAAGTTTAGTGTCACTACCGTCTAGTCTTGCAACAGCAGTCTACACATTTTGCAGGTGCAAAGAACACATTGAATGGGGTTACAGCTCTTCCCAGTCTGTCTAGCGCACATTGTGCTTGTTCCGCAGTTCCCAACGAACACAACGTGGTCGAGATAATCCAGATCATAGCTTTTTACCATTGGTCAGTTCGATACCCATATCCTGGAAACTTAAAGAATCCTCTTTATCTCGTTGTAGGTATGTGAGATCAATGCTAGCAAGAGGCTCACGAACTTCCCTGACATACCTGTCACCTGAATAATACTGAATAGGTTACGTGAGACAAAAGCATCTTTCCAACCGACTAAACGACTGCCGGGTGACGGTGCGAGTGGCGCATTTAAAGTAACTGCAGAAGGGAACTCCGATCGACACGACCTCTGTCTGGGCGAAATCCAACTTGCAGTTCTCGGACGTAACCCTCACGAAGTAGTGACAGACGGTGGAACTTTATCGAAGCTGAAAAATTGATAACAATAGATAATAAATTGATCCCAAGAAATTGACTACATTCATAGCGTGCCCCCCTTTGAAGACGAGTACAATCAGTGTTGTTACAGGAGAACGAGTGAAATCATATGAAACAACGAAACTAGTTTAACCAAGCCCTATTATTGTTTAAAAAAAACAAGGGTGGGCTTCGCAAGATCTTATCGAGAAAGCTTCCAGCTCTTTGGGGAATTCAAGTGACACCTATCAGGATTCATATTAGTGCCAAATTCCACAGTCGAGCCTTAGAATGTCAGCTGTAAAGAGGCCCTTGATTTCTATCGCACACCGTTTCACTGATTAAAGTACGCCGCCTAATGGAGTCGCGTGAGTTTAAACAGTTACTGACTGTCATTTGAAAAAGCTGCTATTTTCATTTCTTTGACTACCAGGTATCACGATCCTTTATAGGACTCGTCGTCACTTTACGCTTTAGGTGTCACCGTGTATTATTCGTCACCTTGTAGCTCAAGACTTGATCTTTTCCTCATTGCACTCCATTGCAGATCCAGTGGTCTTGTTGGGCATCGGATCTAAGACAGCAGGCGGAACTTGCCACTAAGTACACCGCCTGTTTGATACGGCCTCAGTGCTGACATACTACGCTTTCTGATGGAGTTCGCAGCTCACCCGATAGTTCCTGCATAAAACTAATGCAAACATTTTTTTGCATGGCATGCTTGGAGCACTAGAACAACCGAAAGCAAATGTGCCATAGCCACCAGGATCCACTATGTTACACGAAGGGGGGGTTAATCAGCGACTCTAACCATGAAACGTGGAGTGCCACAGAACGGCATAAGGTCAAAACAGGTCACTTGTGACAACGAGTTGGGCGACAACGAGCTGTCCCATAATATTAAAGTGACCGCCGTATCCAACCCTTTCGATGACATACGCTTATTTCACTTCTGATCAAACAGCTTCCTCCATCCCTTCGGCTACCTTAACACACCAATTCACATGGTCATTCTTAAGTCTTATCGTCAATTGACGCGTGCAACCTGCGATACGTTACTTCATTCTCCTCCTACGTTAGCTCGGGCGTTTTGTCCATTAGACCCCGGCAACCGTGTGAGATCCAATGTCTTTGAAGAAACGCTGATCTAGGACACAGGGCGACATCTGCTGCCAATGCATCCGCCTGCCTCATTTCCTAGGCAATCGTGAACACTTCATCCCATTGCTAGGTTTTTCATTCGTCGAATACTTTCTACCCTACCTATTGGTGAACGGGACGCATCAACAGACGCGCATTGCCCCCGACTCAAGCTAGTGAAGCGAAAATCCGATTAAACTAACGCTAGGTCCGATTCGACGTAACGTGGTCCAGTACGTGACTACAGTCTGACGAAACCGCAATCAACGGTAGCTAAACTGCAAACTATCACCCGAAAAAAAATACTCACGGCACTGTCGATTATGAGCGCCCAGTCGCTGTGCACGCGAACTAGTCGATAAATGTGTACTAGAAGCAGAATAGTTTATTGTCTCACAGATTTAGAAACAGTTCACAAGTTCTGTTCCGTTGAACAATCAAGCGCACCCGCTCACCTAAGCGGCTTCGGTGCACTAGTTTTCAAACCGTGGCATTAAAAGGTCCACCTGCTACCACTTACAATGTAGAGCGTTTTGCTCCTTCCCGAATAGGGGTGGACGAGCATTCGTACATAGAGCTTGCTTTGCATGTCAGGTGCTGGCAGTTTCGGAAGATGGTCCGGGATTGTCTTGAAAATATAGAACAGTCACTTAACCTGTGAACATGATTTAATATAATACAGCAATGTAGAAAATATGCCTGAGAAAATTCCTACGACGTAGTCGACAACGCTGCCGCATAATCTGAAATTCTCAACAACACTAAGATCATAATTAAAACCACACATGGGCATCGATTTTCGATAACACTCCTTAAATCATTTGGCCCCTGATATTGCAAACTGGGTTTACTAATCGCATTTCACTGCTTGGAAAAAAAACGGCTTGCACTGGATCAATCACCGCATATTCAATCAACGTTGCTTTCAGCTGAATGTTGTCATCCAAAACCTCGCCTGTTAGGCTCCGATAATTTAAGTGCGATCGTAAAAAGCCACCTTGGTTGCTTGCGTACGTTCCTACGACAACGTTATTTCACCGCCTTACAGTAAACAACGCTCACACATGCTTACGACACGGGATATAGAATGAGTCTGATTACTCGGAATCTCGAACAAGCTGATCAACGAACCGTTGACGAAATCGTAATTTGAACAATCGACGAATACAGGTGCGATTTAAACACTGCAACAAACAAACAGAAACCCCAGAGTTCGCGAATTATTAACCTCGAGGACACCGACGATGATGGATCAAAACTTAAAAAGTCCGAAAAAGCTACAAGTAATGAACAGCACAAAAAGTATCGTACGTGAAATATCATCACAGCAAGACCTCGTGTGAATCATCTATGGAGTTTACAACTACTACAAAAAGGTCTGATTAATTCCAACAGGAATAACCGCTGATTTCGAATATATTGCGCAATTAACTTGGACAAATTATCGAAACCTGTAGGAAGAAAATTGCACAATCGAAGCTAGGGACGAGATCAGCATTCTTAAGAAACCAACAAGCCAATTGTATCAAATATCACAGTGAAGAAAGGAAAGCGACTGGCCTGAACCTAAAACAAGATCCGATCACAATCCACATCACGACAAGCGAACAAAGGAATCGTCACAGACTGAAATTAGCGAGTCCAAAGGTCAACAGAATCCCGGTGAAAAAAATAGAAAAGAAGAAAGTGAAATCGCCAATCACCAACAATCCAAAGGAAAAAATACCTGCTGAGAACAAGGTAATATTCTGTGGTTGACGAAAATAAGTGTCCACCACAAAACAAGCAGCCTGGGAGATTTTAACGAATAACCAAAATCCACAAATCCGAACATGCACACATTCGTCAATTGTAGACTACACTTCTTGTGGAACGTAACAAACACGTGGAATATTTCAGTGGTATTAAAACCTATCAGAAATAGTGTAAGTTCATAGCCAAGACGTCTCTAATTACGCTAACTCTGAAGACTTGACTAGAAAACAATGAAGTACTGTGAGCTCTTTGATGTGCCCTCTTTATATACAAGTGCAATATTAAAGACAGCTGGCTATTAATCAGACACTTCCTTAGAAGAACGGACCGTTACTAAGCTTCAGCCGAATATTCAGGGGGTATTGAACTTTGCCTCGTGTCAACATAACTCACTGTTCAAGCATGAGGTGGTACAACAAACGATGCATCGCATGGAGCACCCGATATCCCATGTAGTAAACTTTTCTACAGTTCGGTTGAACAAAAAGCTCATAATAGGCATTTATCGGATATGTCCGACATACATTGTGCTAATCATCATTCGCGCACAAAAAATTGCTCTTAATAAGCAAATCAGAGCATTAGGTTCACACAATAGGAGTCCGAAGAAGACACCAGTAGAGTCCCATCAACTTCTTAGATTGTTCAGCTGTGAGACTTAATGACTCACGATAATCAATATTGGCTTCACAGAAATCCACACATTCGACAAATAATTTTTGACTTCAGTTCAGCCCATCCACAATGCGTCAAATGGACATTATTCTCCTCGCTAGCAACCAGAGTTAAGAAGCTATGCAGTGAATGAAGACCCGACCGTTAAAGTAAGAACTTTAAGGCACGACTAAAGACTTTCCAAGACATCACTATCCGCACACGCTCATAAACATCTCTT
>LUCM01011666.1:0-11318 GCA_008360955.1 Fasciolopsis buskii | reverse complement strand
TATCGCGGGGTGGATAGTTGTCAGTATCAGTTATCGCGGATGGATGAATTACGTCCAACGGTTTGAACGCCCGCAAAAACATGGCCGTTTCGCGGGGGTGGACCTTTCGTAAATAACACTTGACAACACCAACCACTTCTTCCCAGCCAAATTATGCGCCTGCGATGCGCACCTTTGATGCGTTTAAACATAGATTGACTCGCAGTGCGCGACTCATAGTCAGCCCCAGAAGGTTTGGGCGATGGATTATCTAGCTATGATTTAAAACCTAAAAACTTGCGATTAACCCGTCTTATAGCAGGTGTTGTTCATGAGAGTACAGACACTGCGTCTTCAAGGCTAAATTTTTGTTTTACGATTTCCACTGCACCACCTTTGTGTAACTTTGATCTTGCCTTGCGCATGACTCTAGAATTTTGAGAAATATGCCCATTATTATTATTATTAAGTACAACAACAGCTGCAATGTCCGGAGCGTTCGTTGTTATGGATACGTGTTATAAAGGACCGCGATGTGTGCGCAACGCTATTTTGTTGACAGCATCTAGAACAACAATGAATGCCCATTTTGCAGTCTCAGGAAACGCGAACCTACGTTCAGAACCTCGCAAGAGGTCGGCGATGGGTGAAATAAATTTCGCTGAATTTCGGATGAAATGCCAGCGGACGTTAACCAGGCCGACAAACTGCGGTAGTTGTCAGTATGAACGAGGTTCTGGGTTGTCCCGCATATGGGTGACCTATCCGGAAATGGAGCTTACCTAAAGACAATTCTTTATGCCTTAGAGATGTGACGCTGGGATTACCCATTTCAAAGCAATAATCCGTACACCATGTTTGCCAAGGCCATTGAAAAGAGCGCGTAGGTGAGGAAAGTATTGCGCTCCCGAGTGGCTTGCGGCTAGGTAAACTTCCAGGTGCACACATTTTCTGAACCTCACGTGACCTCATGCACAAAACTTCGGAGGGTTTGAGTCGCGTTTCTGAGCCCAAAGGGAGTCCTCACGAACTCGAACAGTCTAAAAGTTGTGTTCACCACCGTTTTTGCTATGTCCGTCTCTTCTATGAAGGTCTGGTTTTAAGCCCGTAACAAATCTTTGTGGCTGAAGAACCTGCAATCAAACAACGAAAAGGTGAGGTCATGCATAACGGGGAATCGGGCACCTATTAGCAACGGTGACCCTGTTAGGCGCTCTTTCATCCCCACAGGGTCGCCTACGGACAATGTCAACAAAAGAGACCCAAGGACAACTAGAAAAATGTGTGTTGCCCAGTTCCAAAACGTAATCGAATTACGTCTTGACTAGGCAGAAGTCCTGAAGAGCTAGGCGACGGGGCCAAAAGAAAGTTGAGGGTTCTGTGTTTTCTATATGGTAAGTCACCTTAGTAGTGACGACATGGATTAAGCTCGTATGTCGAATTATGCAGCAGTCGTAAAGTGGCCCACCGTACGGCTTTTGGCCCAGCGGTTTGGCGTACTGAGTTAGAAACAGCGCACCAGCTGGTCACACCCAGCGACGTTTGACGGTCTGCTATATTCCTGCATCGAGCTTTCGACTTGCAGATCGAAATACCAGAAAACCTCTATGATAATAATAGAGTTTGGGGCGTCGATGCCGATAAACATCCAGCGAAATGTGTGATTCAGACCTAGATCGAGGGTAAGAGGACGATGTCAGTAAGTATGGTTTCGAGGGACGTTTGCGGTCCGTAGCACCTCTCTTTTAGTGTCACCGGGGATTATGCAGGCTTCGACAATTGCATCCACCTGGAATAGTCGGGTAGTTGTGAAGCCCTCGGAGTTAAGAAAGCTACCATTGGAAGATAGTCCAGCGTTGTGTTGTGACCACGGACCAGAAACCTAGTTCCCCTGTTTATGCTTCTCATTGTACACCTGAGAAGCCTTTCACCTAACCCCCTACAGTGGTTTTAGTACTTGCAGTAAACTTTCACCAATGGCAAGAAAGATCGCTTCGATGGGGCGCTACTTTGCCTGCCTCGACGCTGGTTGCACCGATCTCGTCGCCGATCTCCATCCACTTCCAACCGCTATAATGAGGCGTGAACTATTTTCAAGATAGCTATTTATTCGACCCGTGAAGGTGACGATGGGGCTCTGGAGGAAAGGAAAGTTTAATATTGAAACATATGGGCTGCAGCGTGACTCGATTTCCTCAACAGTTTCTGCGACAACCTCTAATAATTACTTAGGAATAATACCAAGCAATAAAGGTAGATGCGGTGGGAATCGATGAAGCCACAGCTCTCTTAACATCGAGTCTTCACCAAACGGCGCCCATTTGATAAGCCGCATTTCGCTAAGTAGCTCTCATAATTTTTGATTCCAAAGTTATACCCCATGTAGCAACAACCACATCCGTTGATCATCATAATGTCAACTTTAACAGCCTCCTTCAAAGCCCCGTACCTGGGCAAAGATACTATGACCTTCCTGAACTAAAAGATCAAATTTAGAGGAAAATGGTTAGCAATCCATCTAGAACGGCTGACGTTGCCGGTCATCCCATAAGTCTCCATCTCCAGTTCAACTAAGGGAAACCAGAGTTGAAGTTTTGGTGACTTGAAAGAAAGATGCATGAAGAGTAAGGCCTTTAATTTTGGATCGGGCAGCTGTTTCTGCTCCGTGGAAGTAGGAACGTGTTTGAGAAATTACAAAAATGAAACGTAGTGGAAACGACCAATAAAAATCCTAGCCGGAAAAGTTCGCGGCAAAAAAGCAATCGACAATAAATGTGGTGCGAAAACTTACCCCTGAAGAGGGAAAACAATATTTAAGGCCTCAATGGGAAGAACAGAGTCTCAGCAGCCAAGTCGAACCCACGAGGTCGCAAGACATATTGTCTTAACCGATTTTGTATCACGTGTGCTTGCCCTTAACCGTTACGACCACTTGTGCGTCACCTTAACTCGACTTTGTAAGCTGGCAATTCCGATAACCTAGACACCAGACCCGTACAGCTAAAAATTAGTCGGAGGCGGTAGGAGATTGAGTTTGTTTGACAGGGGCGCGCGAGCGGGAGTAACGTGCACACGGCAACCACACCGGGCGGTCGACGTTCAGTTGAACGAGCCATCCAGAGGATCATATCTACGTTTCGCTGCAATTATCTAACGGAATTCACCTCTGTACTATCCTACAACCGAGCCCCTTGCACACCACTATACTTCTTTCTCTATGGCTTACCTCGGGCCCCTTCTGGAATAATCATGTTTGGGCCCCCATGAAAGCTGAAAACCGATACCACCAAGTTTGTTCTCATCTTCTGGGAGCAAACCACTAGACAATCTATTGAGATCAATCGTAGCATGACGAAGACTGAAGCCCATTAGCCGAATGCTTTATTACCCATTACCTGTGTGCCTACACCCCAACTCGTTCTTGCTCCTTAGAGGAGCAGTGACTTCCAACCCATAGTGAGCACCTGCCGATCGCAAACTTATCCATTAGATGCTTACTCTTATGCATTCCCCGTTAGGTTGCTTTAATAATTCTCCAATGAACAGCTTCTTGCGATCCGTTTCCAGTTTTCTTACTCATTACCCGTGACCACGGTCGGCCGCCACCATAAAAAGAACTTCAGTACTTACCAGAACCTGCCATCTCCATTCACTGGCCGTTTGAATAGGGAGAGAACAGAGCCAATTATTCCTTCCAATCGGTTATCTCTGGCTGTAATGGCGCACCACTCATGAACTCAAATCTACTCATGGAACACTAACTCTCATTACCCGCAAGACTGTCTCAGTACCACTGGCATTCATGTCCCAAAGCCTTTCCATATACTACTTCCCTTAAGCCAAATTTTACCCTCTGTCACCTACCATCTTCCCACCAGTAGAAACGTTCCACTTACCTCATTATCAAAACTCTATGTTACAATGACCGCAAAAACCCAAAATATATAAACTCCAGTACTGCTACACTTAATTTCTCTACTCACTACAGTCATTTGGGGAAACGCTCGATCTTCCAATCAGCGCCATATTGCTGTAGGCCAAAATTACCTATAGGAAAAATTTTGCAGTCTCTTAAACATGACGTACTGCTAGTGGCAGAAACATGGAGGACGGAAAGATAAGCCATTGGCAAACTGTTTGCGACCAGATACCAAACCGTTTCCAGCCCCCGCTGCGACAGACAAGGGGAAGGTTTTCTTGCCCATTTAAAACTCTCGATACACAATTCCACGGTATCTGACTCCCCACACTCTGCTAGACAGCTTTGCAGCTGATTGGTGGCTGAAGGGGAGCACATAATCGTGGATCGCGTCTACCTTCAACCTCAACAGCAGATACAAAACTTTGACTTTCCGGCAGGTCCTTTCAATTACACACCAGGTCACCCAGAAATCGCGAGGATTGTTGTGTGCCGTTTTATTACCCTCAAAGAGTCTTGACCATCCCGTTCTGCCCTTTCGGCACTGCAACACATTGTCTTTTGCATATAGTTAGGCAAGAGATCCCAGCATGTTTCTCAGACCACTGGAGTTTCGAACAACCTAAATCTACCGTTCATCGTGCGAAATGTTACTATAATGTAGTATCCCGCAAAAACCGTTTAATACCTGCCGAATATAATTCTCCTGCCGACTGGATCTCGGTCTCACACACGCTATTCGAATAAAACAGAAAACGTTTTCTCGCTGCAGATCCCCAAATATTTGTTGACTTAGTCTGAGAAGTCTTCCCTAAATGTCTCCGCACACTCTCCTTTCCCCACCTCATCCAGCCAGATTTATGCGTCGCTTCGAAACTTGGCTCAGTTACAAGAAGACATTTCATTTTTTACCTATGTATAGGCCAAGTAACCCTCTCGCAGTTAGTACGGCATATGAATTTATAAGTCTAGAGTCACATGCACCACATGGCCAACATAAGCCTCGTTGCATCGTTAAACCTCGTTATCCGACTCTCTCCTGTCCTGTTTGACAGTCACCGGAGTTCATTATCAATGATTCGCACAAAGCCCGCAATAAAAATGACATTGCAGATTTATTCAGCAACCAATTTGCCTCTACTCTCACCACTGGCTGTCGTTCACCCGCTTCCCTCCGAAGCTCAAATGGTTCCCGCCTGACCCAATTTGCTCCGTTGGTTTGCCAAATAACTTCATGAACGAAATGTTTGCCCTAACAAAACTTTCCACCAACACTTCCCTTGACGGTATCCAACCAGCGATTATCCACCTAGGTGGCACATGTATCGACCTTCAACGGTTGAATCTATTCTCTTTGTTGACGGGCAGCAAATTACCGTGCCAGCAAAACCACCCCCGTTCATTCCATTATAGGAAAAAGGGTTCGTATCACGACTCATAAGGCCAATGCCCATCAGTCACATGTCAGCCGTCTGCGGAATTATGGAAAACATCGTCAAAACACAACTGCATGGCTGTCCTCGCCACGATGATCTGCTTCATGAGAGCCGACAGGGTCTAATCGAATAGCGGTCGTGCTTCTCCTCTCAATATGGCTCGCCTGATGCATTTGTGCCGTTCCTGAACAGCGGTATGTTGGCCGTCATAGTCTTTCTAGATGAGAAAATGTTTGATTGTCGATAACAGCAAAATACTTTATACTTTCTGTCCGGCCGGCCAATACAGTATCATCAATTTTATTCAGAGTGATCTGAACTCCCGTGGTCACTGATTTTGCTCGTGGGAGATGCATGACTCGAACTCGGAACACACCATTTTGCGAAATAAATGTTGTCTGCAACCCAGCATTTTTGCCCTAGGCAGCGTCACAATCCCCACCAACTCTGTCTTCATAGGCCTCGTACCTCAACACCAATTTGCGTTTACTTTCTCCAACCAAGTATCCTACTTTCACCGCCGGGATTACGAATAATAGCACGGTGATACGCTCTATCCCCTTAGACTTATCAGGGCTGCATTAATCAGCTACTTTAGCTCGCGTGGTCGGCTCAACCTCAAACTTTTCATGTCAGCGCCACTAAAGAGCCGAACAGCGCTAAAAAACCACCTTAATACCCCCATCCAGCGAGACATCTTAATAGCCTAACTTGACACCCGGATAACTGCCTAAGAACTGACACTGATGTCCGTATTGCTGGCTCGCCAACTTTAACCTTTTTTGTTTTCATGAGCCATACGGAATTCAGTACAAGGCCCCATTTATCTGATTAACCTTGGGTGGCCATCTTCAGCCGGTAGCGCCAATTAGCGTAAATCTACAATCTCATTTTTCTGAACTTTCCACTCAAACAGAAGCTGGAACTTTCAGCAACGTACCTACAAATTCACTCTTAACGTTACCAAGCCATCGTTTATTGGTTTTTTCTTCAGCCCCACCCTAGTCATCATCCGAAATAAACAGCATCCTTACTCCTCAATAAAGAGGTGCCGCTTATCAGTTGTTAATTCAAATAGAATCAGGACCACCGTAGCTTATGAATCAAATGTTGTTCTCCGAACAATCTTAACTTCAACAGTCCTTCCTTTTTATCGGTCCCACAATGACCAACTACCATTAAGCAAATCCCACATCGCCGATGACAATCAATGCAGTTACCCGCACTCACACGACTATAGTAGTGAACCCTCTCCATTATTCCTATCTACTGCTCGTTCTGTACTAAGGTGCACGCACAACACCCGTTGGTACCTAAACAGCTGAAATTTCATTTTTATCACTGGTTAACGAATAGTAACGGATAATACCGTTGCTATAAATAGCTGTGGTGCCTTTACGAAGGATCGGATAAATAAGCTCGGCGACGGCTGCCTCGTAAATGTTAGAAGCATTCATTCAGCTCCATGTTGCAAACGCTCCAACTTCAGTGGCTTGCAAGATTCTACCTGGCTTGCCTTGGCAACCTGGCCCCAAGACTTACTAGTACTCCGTATCCCTCTCCTCTTAGTAAACATCATATGTCCTTCTACGGATGGTAAGTTTACATAAGAAGCATGGTGTCCACCTTTAAGGAACAGTAGTGTCTGGATAAGAGATAGGCACATGAGTGAGCAATTAATTTGCATTAAAATTACATGTTGTCTCTTAAACCTTGTTCCTGATAACTTGCTTGTAATTTTACTAGATATTTCCTACAACTTAAATAATCCCCTTTGGGGTCCTTTTCTTCCTGCGCACCACCAGCTTGGTCGCAATTTGTTCTTGCCGGTGAGTCGTGTCCCGGATTCTGGCATCAGGTGTAGTCTTCCTCGACTTGAAAGGTGCATTCGACTCCGTGGATCGACCAGCACCATTCAGTGCTCTCCACCGGAAGGCTATGCCAACAAAGTGAACCGGTGGCGAGCATTGCACTCGCATACCTATGGTCGCGTTCGGGTATACGGTGAACTATCAAGTTCATTTGAAACAACTAGCGGGGCTCAACAAGGGTATTCCATCTCTCCATTCTTGTTCAACTTCGTCATGGAGGAGGTGATGGAAGATTCTTTGGGAGGTCTTCATGGTGTAGGGATCGAACTGGGAAATGGAGGGAAGCTGTGTGGTCTACATTCCACAGGCGACGTTGTGTGCCTGTTCGAATTCGCGGACCATGCACAACGGGCACTTGATAGACTCTCGAGGTCGGTTGCTTGGTTTGGCATGTGCTTTAGACGTTCAAAGTGCCACGTGCTGTCACAGGACTGGACGACAGTAGTACTGAATTTGATACTGGATGGAGAAGAACTAACGATTGTGGACCGTTTCACCTATCTTGGTAGCTGCATGTCGAACGGTGGTAGCTCCGTAGCAGAGGTAAATATACGTATATCTAAGGCTCGGGCAGCTTCCGCTGGACTGAAGCACTTGTGGCGTCGGTCTAATATTTCACTGAAGTTGAAAGGCCGTGTGTACTGTGCCGCAGTGCGTTCAGTTCTGTTGTACGGTTGCGAGACATGGAGTATGCGTGTGGGAGATGTTCGTCGCTTAGAGGTTTTCGACCATCGATGTCTGGGTAGTATGGCTAGGATTGGATGGAGTGACCGGGTAAGTAATGTGGAAGTCATGAATCTAATAACTAGGTGTTGGTCCTCAGGCTACTTTATATTATATCAGCGTATGAAACTTAGTAGACTGCGCCGGTTGGGTTACTTGTTGCTTATGTCAAACACTCGTCTACCACGCCATGCCATATTATGGGTTTCTACCAAGGAAGGGAGGAAGCCATGCGGAATTCAACAGATGACGCGGCAACATGAAGTGAAAAAATATAGGGCGAACTTAGGTAAAGTAGGTGTCTCACGTCTTTGTGGTTGGCGTTCAACAGACCCGTCAACTAGCTGGCTGGGGACACTGAAGGATATGGCAGTGAATCGTGAACAGTGGCCATCGTGTTGTCATTTTCCATCGAATCAGAATGATTGAACGAGTGCGTTGGTACAGTCAGACTGTGTTCTGTGTGTTGGCCGCAGCGGCATCTTTTATTTTCCCGCCTGCGTAGGTCCACCCTCTGTTTCTCTTAAATATTAACTCTTTTTGAAAACGTGTGACACTGGGTAAGAGACGGCGGACAATGAGGCTTGGTTCGCTATTTATTGCTGAACGATGATAGTGACAATGATAATGTTTCAAATTTCTTGTCAAATAATCATTGGACGGCAGTTCGGAGGAAGGACCTTCAGCACGGAAGCCCCGACACGAGTTTCGGGAATGGGTTCGAAAATCCCCTGGTGGAATACTTACCGCCGAAGTTGTTACCTTCATTTATTCATATGAACCTTCATTTCATCGTTCGTCTAGTCCACCGCCGACACTTGTATCAGCTTCCAGCTGTGACCAATTAACCGCTGATCCCATAGGCTTTCAGGCAAGTTTCCTCTCATCATAACTTTATTCACATCGGCATTTTAATAGAGAATCCAATAGCGTTCGAACGTCTCCTCCGGAGGCATCGAACCCCGTTGCTGAAACTTAACAGAACTCGTTTTTTCACATTGGTTTGGAGGTTCTTCTCCCAACCATCTTCAAATACGAGGGTGCAGACAACCCAATACTTATGTATAATCTATTAATTATTTCTTTAAATTGTGACACTTTCCCCACTAATGAAAAAACTTTGTCATTGTCTCAATTCAGAATGACGTTTCAAATCAGAAGCCACCTAAATGCACACCCATCATTTACACCCTAGTTGTCTCTCGCATAAGGGAAAGAGTAATAAAAGTTTGACAACGTACTCATTAGCTAACGACCTCAGTAACACAGGCCAACATGATTTCCTTCAGTTCAAATCATGTTTTACGTGCATGACAGATTTTTCAAACATAGTGACGAAGGCTGCTAATGAAGAAAGTCGTTGACTGTAAATTTCTTAGATTAGACGAAAGCTTTTGATCACGTATCTCATCGCAAGCTTCTCAGGAAAGTCAAAAGCTACGGTATAACAACCTTGGTTCTCCTGGTATTTGACCTTTAAAAGGCAGTTAGCGAATGTAAACGGAACTCTATCCAAGCTTCGTCTGATTACTGGTGGGGTTACTCTGGGAAACGTAATAATTCCACTACTGTTTTTGCTATGACTCAATGACATTTTTCATATCATTAGACATGGTATTCTATTTCCAGTTAGATTCCAGGACTATAAGGCAAGATGCCTGATCGTCCAGGTTCTTGCACCGAGAACTCCTTGCAATGCTTAGACAACAGGAAAGTGGAAAACCCTTTTCAGTCCCTACAAGGGACGAAACAACTACCGAGGTGCTTCACACTCGACCATCTCTTCAGCCACACAATTCACACACTGCCTTCTCGAAACGGCTAGCCATGCACTGTCCAGTCTCCCTTTGAATTCGGGCACTGGCTTCACCCCGACCACTTCCTTTGGTAGCTTGTTCTAATCATTCACCCTTCATATGGCAAACGATTTGCCCCTCAATCCGGTGATTACATGTTGTCGCACAATCGTTTCCCCTTTTCTCTAGGTGTTCATGCCCTTCCTATGTAGAATAGGGCTCCAAGGTGACCCGGTGTCTCAGGCAGAACCTTAATGATCCTGAAAGCCAGTACTAAATCGTCTCTTTCCCCATGTCCTTCCAGGGAGTACAATCCGAGCGCCCTCAGCATCTGCTTATACCACGTGCCTTAAATGCCCAACCTACCATGTGGAAACACGCTGAACCCGTTTCAGCATTTTACTGTCTCTTACCAGATATGGGCATCTTGCCTAGACACAGTATTCCAAGTGCGGTCGGAAAATGCCTTGAACAGCTGCAGAAGAACGTTAGGCCTCCTAGATCCAGCTGTTCTCTTAAACTGGTGTAGGGCGCATCATTCCTTCTTGTCCGCCTTCTGACATAACAGACTAGCTTTGAAGTCCGCGCTCACTACTATCCCGAGGTCTCTTGCCTTTTAAGTTAGTTCCATCGCAGCTTGATGTTCAGATGGGTCCGTGTGGCGAGGGGAATTTGCTTCTCCTTCCATGGGCCGCTGACATTTGTCCAAGTTCAAAGGAAGAACCCAGCTCACCGACCACTGGCAAACTTTATCCAAATCTAGCTGAATAGCCTCGCTGTTCGCTGTCCCTAATAAATTGGTGCCACCGGCAAACGTGAGACCCGGATTTTCCAATCCACTAGCTATATTCTTGACATACATGAGGAAGAGCAGTAGCCGCAAGACAAACCCCTGAGCTACCCGGTTGTATAGCAATCATCTGTCCGATAGACACCCATCGACCCTAACCCCGAAAGATCTGCCTTTCAGACTTTGTGCTATCCAGTTATTCAGCTTGCTATTAACTCCGAAAGTCTTCATTTTCTTGTCAAGAATCCTGTGGTTCACGGAATCAAAGGCATCCTGAAAGTCCAGATAGCAGACTTCTACCCTTTCTCCCCTGCCAGTTCTACCTGTTACTTCGTCCAAGAAGCTTACGAGGCTGGTCGGACAGGAATGCTTTTGCGAAGAAAAACTGTCCAATTTTACTTCAATTTCGTGATGAACTTTCTGCTAAGAAGTTTATAGCAAACAAGGAGAACATTGCTAACTATACGCCTTATAAAAATACCAAGATATGTACGGATAAAACTCCGTTCCAGAGAGCCTACCACAACTTCTCCAGTTGTTAGAACTTCGGTTGTATCGGGCGCTGCCAGTTCAGGTTCTTCCTAATGAGCCAAATTACGAGCCAACTGCTAAGGTTTCAACTAACCTACCTTCTCCCTGTGACAGTCTCTATCGCCCCACATCTCTGGCTATCCAGGACCAGGTGACCACTACCAGGACCAAAATACAAAATCCATCGAAAACTACACCTTCAAGCAGTTTGCACAACCAACCTCTCCCCTACTTACGCCGCTCAATTTCCTGTCCAATCTCTTCACCCCACAG
>LUCM01011665.1:0-21705 GCA_008360955.1 Fasciolopsis buskii | reverse complement strand
GTGCGTTTGTACAGTTAGGCTGTGTTCCGTGTGTTGGCTGCAGCAGCATCTTATCTTTTCCCACTCCCTGTTCCCATTGTATATTCACTCTTTTTATATAAGCGTGTAACTCTGGGGAAAGGCAGCGGTCAGTGAGGCTTGCCTTGCTATTTAACGCTGAACGATGATGATGATGTTGATGAGGATAGAGGTTCCACTGTGTTTGTGTTATTTTGGGTTTCTATTCGTGTTTGTGCCTCTCGTTTGCATTGTTTTATTGATGAACATTCAATATACTTCAATCCAAGTAAATTTTTTTCTTAGGAATTCGATAGACTCTGAACTTGTTGTTGAGGTGGCAAATTTTTTATCACCGGTTGGGGTAACATCATCAATGCTTACGAAGTTTCACAGCAGAGAAATATCTTTCCAGACCCCCAACACTTACTTAAATCTTCCGGTTTCTTGAAGGAGAGAAAATGCGGATTTTTGAATTGCGCTGGCGAAATTTCGATTGAAAGTCCGATGCCCTGGGAACTGTGACAAAAAGGGAAACAGCGCGAGAAATATGACAAGGTGAAAGAGGCGTTTGTCTTTGGTTCAGCACACAAGTCAACTACTCCTGCCTATACTTCTTCGAATGTTCACGTAATCCACGATTTCTCTAGGTGTTGTACTGTTCAGCTGCCCAAATCGAAGTGGGAGGTTATCCTATGAGACCTTACCCATTTAGAACAGAAGTTCTAGTTTGCAAAGCCGCACAGTGGAACCTAGGGCAGCTGGTAGTCGGTTCATAATAGCTTTTGACCAACCTTGGTCAGGGTCTACTACACCTCTGAGATTCTTCTATAAAGGTTAACCGAGAAGTTCGGCTTCTACACAAGTGCTCACGTACAGTCTCTCGAATGAAAACAAGAGGCCGTGGGTTTGAATGACGACTCATTCGCTATGGTGCCTCCAGCGAAATTTCGTGGAATTTTATAGAAATTGCTTGTCCAGTGAAAAATCCTCACATCAACACATCAACTGTTTGCCTAAAGCCGCAGCCTGTTGCAGGCATGTCACCGCAATCTTTAAGTGTATTTGTGAGAGAAACTTTAAGATCACTACTAGGAAGGACATGGAGTTAAAGTGGTCCGCCTTACTGATTTACTAAAATAATTAATAGCAGAAACGAGTTATTTAGAAACTGCTCCAAGGAGTGAGATGGATAAGCTTTGTGAAACTCATAAAAATGTCTAGTGTAATTTCCTCTTTGTAGATGCTGTGTTGCTTGATGTGTGTGTTTTATTTTTCCAGGATTACCATGTGGAGCGCGAGAGTGCCAGACGTCGTTTCCAACAACAGCATATGGCTGATTGGGTGGTGAATAACGTGGTTCAGGGGATAACTCCCTCACAGGAAAAGGAAACATTAACCCATTGCATCGGAGAATTGAGGCGGCTTGCCAAGTTGCACAGGACTGCCCCGACAGTGTAAATCCCTGCCGTAGCCTGGCTGTGCTATGCTGATCTTCGCCATTAGTCCACGCAAACAAGATAGTGCCTACCTATTGTTTCTTTTTGGTTTCCACCATATCTGGGTACGGGCTACAAATCAATTTGGATTGCTTTTACCGCATGCACACAGTTTGTTCCACCTGTCTTGGTTGTTCCTAAGGCTTCTACTGGATTCCTTCCTCTCACTGGACGAATCTTTAGGTTAATTAAGACGAAGTCACTTTCTGGTCAATGATTGTAAAATTTGAACCTGTGTGTATTTCTGTCGACAGGGGCCATTGTTGGATGAATTAAGCGCTTGCCATCTCGATGTCCCAAAACTACCGGCAGCTGGCAATCGTTGTCATCAGGCTGGTTACGCCGCTTGATCTGTTGAGATTTTGTTTGGTTCTAAACAACAGCCGGTTTCAGGGTCATGGTTGTCGGCCCGAATTTCGTTTCCGGGACCTTACAGACACGTGCTTGAGGCACAGCAAAAAACGAAGTTGACCAGGTTTTATTTCCGAATGATGTCTCATAATTTGTGCGGCGCTTCCAAAATCCCACCCCGTTTTACGCGTCCACGTTCCTACATGTTTTTTTCTGATCGATCCGCTAGCCCAATAGCTGAGACTGATGTTAGTGATTTAGTTTTACAGAACACGTCCTGCAAGGTGATTAGTGGCAGTGGTCAGTGGGGCTTGCCTTGCTGTTCGTTTATCAGTTACAAATCACTCAATTATACATTGGTATGTTGATGAGGTGTTGCCCTTCAACAACTTCATGGATCAGTTGGGAAACGGTCATTGCAATCCGTGAAAAGTGACTAACGGTTCAGTGCGCCTGATTTGGGCACGACTTGTGCTTTAAGCTAGGGCAAATAATGGCAGGATTGACTGACCTTGGACTTACTTATTATCCCTCCGAAAGACGTTCCAATCAGGCGTAGGTCGCGTGGAAGTGTGCTGTTTGGTGCTCATTGTGTACGTCGTTACCGTTTCTCATCGCCTCTAGGTTTTCTAACAAGCAGCACTAGGACTACCACCAGGAGAATGGTGAGGACTATCGCATAAAATAGATGGCCGTAACACTTTCGTAGTCATGTAATAAGATATGGCTAGTAATCTTTCGGGTTCACAGTGTAAATTTCTGACGTTTAAAGGTGATTTGTTCATAGAAGCACTACAAATGAGATCGTCAAGTGTTGTCAGTAACCCGTTACATGCCGCTGGACTGCACATTCATAGTCATCGTGCTTGTGATTAAGAGAGGACGCTGCTCTTCAACCTTATTGTTTGTTAGGCGAAACGTAAATTGGCCGCGTGAATAGTTGCATCTGTTTCCATTATCCAGTTTTCTTGAAGAAAGGAAAAATTGAGTCAGCACATACTACAGCCATCTCACGCTTCGCGAAGTAGGCTTTACTGTTTCTTTGCGCCCCATGTATGGCACTCGGGGTCAGTTGCTAGAGAATAATGGGATATCTGGCATCCTTGTTCTAATTCTTTTAGAACAATAGAAGATGGATGAAGCTGACAATAAACACTACCTCGATCTGACATGTAGAGGTACAACCGTGAGGACCAACATGCTTTTTAGGTAATCATCGAAGATGTCCACTGGAACCGAGAGAAGTACCAAGCAATTTCCTGTCCGATGACTTCCTCTTCCAGAATTGATTGTTAACAAGCAGTTAAGAAGACAGAAAGTGTTATGTTAGGATCAAGATGCTTCCGTGAAATAAACTGCCAGCGAGCCACATATGGACGAGCAGTCTATTTACCAGTGAATAACTGGTTATAGGTGGATTAGTTCCGTAAATAATTTTCGCAAAGTCTGATTGCGAACTTCTTTTGTCATTAACTACTTTTATCCAGTCGCGTTTGCCTCTTTAGGATTCGAAAGATTTCCTTCCCTATTTTGTATTCCTCCGAAGGAATGAAAAAAACCATGTGAAAGTCAACAGATGTCGTGGCAACGTGGGATGAGAAAATGTACAGCGAACTTAGGTAAAGTAGATGTCTCACGCCTTCGTGGTTGGAGTCCGAAAGACTCATCGACTTGCTGGCTGGAGACACTGAAGGATATGGCAGTGAACCGTGAACAGTGGCGCTCGTGTTGTCATTTTCTATCGAATCAGAATGATTGAAAACACGTGCGTTTGTACAGTTAGGCTGTGTTGCGTGTGTTGGCTGTAGCAGTATCTTATCTTTTCCCGCCTGTGTAGGTCCACTCCCTGTTCTCGTTGGATATTCATTCTTTTTATATAAACGTGTAACCCTGGGGAAAGACAGTGGTCAGCGGGGCTTGCCTTGCTGTTTAACACTGAGCGACGATGATGACTTCAGTTCGTTTACCTGATACGCAGGCGTAAGGTAGGGAGTGGATATTCAGTTCAGTTCGGTCTGGACAACTACTAACCTTGCGCCAACATGCTCTGGTTGTAGGTGCTACCTCACATCTTCATCTGCTCAAACGGAAAAAAAACAAGGAATAGCGATGGTCGATTGCAAAATAGTAAGTTGAAAGTCTACAAAGAAAGAAAGGTTTCCAATGAAAAAAAAACAGCACCGAATCATATTACCTATTCTTCTGAACCATCGCTTCGGGGGATCTCGTGGACTCCAACCCGGTAGTCTATAAGCATGTACACAAGTCAGTCCATTGATTAAAGTTTCCACACTTTTCCCCATGTCATCGACTGGTCACCTCAAACCGTCTGCCAACTGTTACCTGGTCTCCAGAACAGTGTACGACAAGTTAGGCGTTCTGTGAGTATGCCCAAAGCGTATCCCAACCACCTTATTATGGTTTAATGCCTGTTCTAACTACTACACCATATGCATAACTAAAGTTACTTGCAAAATTCTGCCAACACTTTGAAGACAACGGTGTCCAAACACCGGAAATCTCTGGCCATGTTTTGGAGCCGTAGGGCAATGCCAACCTCACTGCTGCTGTGTATACTCAAACTTTGCTCGATGGTTGGATTTCTTACCGGCTCCACAAATGAATCAAATTAGAAAAAAAAAACAATCCGGTCTTCTGTATAGGCGGAGACACTTCCGATTTACGAGGAACTACCTGGTGAGATAAAATTACCCAAGTAACTAAATATATCCACCTCATCAATTTTTTCCTCTACGGGAACAAGGTTCGGCTTTGAGCCAAACCAGTCCTGCGAGGGGGCAAAATGCATACCAAGCATACCTACACTATCGTTCAGACGATTCAGAAAAGACACTTCATTGAGCCTCCAGTGGGTAGCATAACGTCCTCTGCCTATTTTAATTTACACAGATTCCTGTCTGATCAAATATCAGCGGCACTGTTCTCACATGAGGGTAGGCTATCTCCATAACCATCTTAATGACAAAGTTGAAAGGGAAGGGCGAAAGAGGGCAACCCTGACGAATACCACTTCTTGTGGTGAATTGAGGTGAAATGCGAAACTCGGCTTCGGCTGTTCGCATACAAAGATTAGATGAGTAAAGTGAATTTCGCTGGTACACACTTCAATGAGAAGCAGTCCCAGAGAACTGCACGACCGACTGAATCGAGCCGCACTTTCAAATTGAGAGAGAAAGAAATCATGGGTCTACGGAACATGTACCTCTGTTCTAAGATTTGTCAAAGCAACCCCGACCGGGACAGAGATGGCTTGATTCTCACGCATCCACCTTTTACGTTTACTAGATAATCGGCGGAGAATAATGGCCGGGAGCAGTTTGGCCCATCATTGGCATCGTTTAATGATAAACCGAAGGGTGAACCCTGTTGTCTACTGCTGTCCTCATCATGTTGCACGTTGGAATAGAAAGAACGAATGAGTGTACATGAGAAATGGAGTGAACCACCAGGAGTGGAAAAAGAAAAAGCTACAATAGCCGACACGTGGAATGCAGTCTTACTGTGCAAACGCTTTTTCGATCTTTCTGATTCAACAGAAACCAACAGTACTGTCTACGTATTGCTGCACATCCTTCAATGTTTCCCTCCAGTTGGTTGACGGATCGTTTGGACCCCAACCACGGAGACGTGAAACGTCTACTCCATTTGCTTATTTCGCTGGCCTCCACTTGGCTTATTCCGTTTCGAAGAAGTAACTGGAAATGGGGCACGGCATGGTGTTCGCTATAGGCGGTAGGCGACCCAATTAACTAAATTTATGGCCCGGTGTCAAGTACATGGGCATTGCTAGTGCAGTCACTCCATAAGCATCAAAGATCGAGAACCTCCAATCGACGGACATCTTCAGCACATAACTTCCATGTGTCGCAACCATATAACAACTGAGCGCACTGTGGTGCAGTTCGCACCACCTCCCGGCTTCCGCCAAATATCAAATGGGTTCAACAAGTGCTTCAGTTCAGCGTACATCGCTTAAGCTTGTCCACCTTTTCTTCCATGCTATCGTCCTTCGTGAAGCAGCTACTGAGGTAAAACCTTCAGTAATTGCTTACCTACGTCGAGTACCAGGCTTGGAACTACTACTTGCAATAACACTTTGAAGATGCTAAACACATGCCGGATAGAACTACAAACTTCGCGAGTTCGTCTGGCACACCTTGCGTATGTTTGCCGCGTTCAAACTAACGTACAAAGTCGTCTGTGTAATTTAGATCACTCAGCTTCTCCCTGTTTGCCACTTTGACGCCTGCATTCTGAAACCGAAACCATCCTCCATTAACTTGTCGATGAGAAATTTAAACTAGAATGGCACAATGGAACACTGCTGGCCATTTCGAATGAATTTGCTAGTTCATCGTATGCCCTTATATGACCATAGGTATGTAAATACAGTGCTCCTGTGAGATTCACGAACTTCCCCGACATACCCCCTTCCACTGAAGAAAAACGGATAGCGCTATTTAGTAGAATAAGACGAAGACGCCTTCCAAATCGAAGGAACTGAATGTGAGGCGTCGATGTGCATAGCGCGCCCCAAGTAGCCGAAGACGGATGAAAATCTGGTCGATGCAACCTCGATCTGAACGAAACCCGGCCTGTTGCTCGTGCAAGTCGCTCTCAAGAACCGGTATCTAGTTGTGCAACATCAACGAAGCTAAAAGCTTGGTACCTATCGGAAATAAACTGATCCCGCCATTATTATTGCAACCACTCGTGAAGATGAGTGCACTCACTGACTCACTCCATAATAACGGAATGCATCCCTCTCTCCAAATGTCCAGTTCCGGGGAGTTAATTGATGTTATCATGGCATCCACCTATTTTGAAGATCACTTGAGATTTTATCGGGACCGACCACTTTTCCGTGTTTCAGTGGTCGAATTTTCGATTCTACTCCCAATTCCGTCAGTTGTTGATGTCGGGGCAGTTACATTTGCATGCGATAAACTAAGCTGATTTTTAAAGTATTCGATCCAACGATCGAGCTTTTGCTGTCTGTTGTGAATAGTCTACCGGTTTCCATCGCATACCATTTCACTAATCGAAGTTCGCCACTCACCAGTCAGACTTCTAATTGACACAGCTGCTGCTTCCATTTCTTCGGTTAGCTTTCACGATCCCTCTTATGGATTCCTGAGACTGGCTTGTTCGTGTCGTAGCTTGTTCTGCCCCTTGCAATTCGAGGGCTGGCCTATTTCCTCCGCTAGATTCAACTACTCTCGAGAAATCCAATATTTCTGATGGACATCGGATCTAGGACCTCAGGTGAGGTCTGTCGCTAAGCGCATTGCTCGTCTGATTTGATTCCAGTGCTCATCTACATTATTGTTCGTCGGAGCTCTTAGGTCATGTGATGGCTTCTGTTCGTCGTCGCTTGCATTGATGATCATTCAGCTGCGGCAAATTTCACATTTCAACTTATGTTTTGTCTTACTACGTATGTGGGCCGGCGTAATCTCCAGTTTCGAACAGAATTGCGCCAATGTCAGCTTACTGCGACCGATCTGATTTAACGTGACGGGGCAGTTACAGCGTCATATCGTTGTTTGATGCTAACTGTGCTAGAAGTTCCTACTAGACAAGAGTAACTGATGGTTTAGATATAATTTGGGAAGCCCATCTCCTTAATATCAGAATTGGAGGTAATTTGGATGGGATTGAAGAAACGATGGGTGATGTGATGCTATTTGGGATTTTCGGAATACAAAAATAGCATGATTGGGAATGTCTGCAACATGCTGACGTTGCGACTATCGATTTGATTGTGAACCTGCCTTGAAAAAGGTTATCTGTGGTAACTAAAACATTGGCTTAGTACAAACATTCGTAACTCAAACATTTCACCGAAGTCTATCCCTGTTATCTCTACAGTGAGCAAGCGATCCGCAACGCCCTCTTAAACATGCTTCCGACGCACTGAGTTTACCGTTTCGTGCATTAAAGTCACCGGTTGGCGCTACGACGCCAGTGTTTTTTCTCCTGCGAACGAGAATGGCAAGTTCTTTATAAAATCCATCCTTTTGCATGTCAATGCTGCCTTCCGTCGAAACAAATGTCGAAATTACAAACAAGCTGCGCTCAACAGCCGTTCTTTCGAAAGACAAATGGCTCTGGGAGTCTTCCGGCTCAAGGTGGGGTCCACCCCTGTCAGTTTTGTCAATTAAGATTACTTCCACACCGTACCGACCTTCAGCTAGGGTTGTTTCGTCTCCTGATGTACACAGGAAATATATTAATGCGATAGGAGGCGTAGCCAACTGCTTCACACTCCTCGAATCCTGACGCAACACACATCAATCGCAAATGACCCCATTGTGAGTTCCTGTTAAGTGTGGGTGTTAAAAAGTCAAGATTCGGAGTCTGAGCGGAGTTGGAAAAATCACTTTGATATATTATTTAACACTTCCGCTGCAAGTGTTGGACATGTTATCAGCCCGGTCGTTGTGTGTGGGCAGAGGGACTAAGGAGGACAGCTGGGAACAAAAGACCAATATTCGGTAAAGACGACACTTAGAACGGTGGTTCGCTGATCAATAGCACCTCGTTTGATGCAGTAGACAGAACGATCATGATTAATCTTCGTGATTGCTGATGCAATGTGTGCATTTAGTGAGCGCTGGTAGAAAGTTGCTACTGAGAATTCCAGCCACCAAACTGGAGAACCACTGAGGTTCTTGATCAAAGCCTTCAATTCTGTCTGCAATTCAGAAGGGAGTTGGTGAACGAAAACCCTCCTGCTTAGACCACTTATTTTACCGACTGATCTGCCAGCTCAAATTGGTCCTCATCCAGGGTGGCTAGCAGACTTCCTCAACTCATGGACCTTCCAAGTATGACTGAATATGCATTATAAGATGGCCTATTGCTTGTTGGATCATGTTGGGGACCAGCAGTCATACCAGGTTAGTGCGCAACATCAGTGAAAGATTGTTGCACGTTGTCTTGCCGATATCGTTGAAGTTTTTGGTCGATCACCGGAAGGACAGCGTCTGGAAGTGATTGTCCTGGCCGCAAGACAGATTTTTGGTCTAGGATGCAAACACGAATTGGATTTCATCTGCGTCTTGTTTATCTTGGATGTTCGGAGAGTTCGGAGCATATCCCGTATGCCATCGGAAATTGTTTTGATACTTGCGACCGGATTTGGCTGAAGACCCCAAGATGTGTTGTTGATGTCCAGGTTAATGTGCTTTCTCCTAACTTGAAAATCGATGTCAAACATGGACTTGACAGAATTTAACTCGGAACCCAAGTTAGATGATGTGCAACTGAAAGACGTCATTTGCAACCTTCCTTCAATGGTCAGAAGCCAAGAAAATGCCGTTTGCTGCAACTTCAGCATGCAGTTGGTGGTTTGTCCGATATGGTCACAAAGGCACTTTTGACTGGGATCGACTTTGAATTGGTGACGGCTTGGATCTTCGTCAAAAAACGAACACCGATGATGATGGTGTAATCATGCATTAGATTCTAAAGGTCTTAGCAATTGATTTGTCTCGGGGTCTTGTTCAGTTTTATTTAGTAGACGAGTTCCTTGTTGGTGATGTATTTTCAGGGAAATTTTCGACTTCCTTACACTGAACATCTTGGAACGGCAAAAAATGAAATTCTCTGCCCGACTAGTTGGTACGTTGAACTCAAATTTAGTTTATGTTACTTTGCCAACCGAGACAGTGACTGGGTACCTGGAGTTTATTCTCACTCCTTTGAATAATCCCCTTAGCCTAGATCGCGTGAAGCTGAACATCGTGACCATTGTAGACCACTTCCTAAGAAGTATTGTACTCTCGATGTCACTGAATTCTATTTCAGATAGTCAGATATATATATATATATATATATATATATTGCACTTCAATTCCCAGCTTCGAACTCACAGTCGTCATAGTTCGAAAATAATTCGAAGCTCAAAGAAATACCGTACGCATGAGTTACCAAGGACCATAGCGATTTCACTACCCAAAAGACGGCCGAATGACTTAAGTATGCGGATGTTGATCGTGTGTTAACATCTACACATAATCTCTAATCTAATGCGTCTGACAAAGTCTTTTTCCGAAGACTGAAAGGTGCCATAAGGTCCGTCAGTGGGAGAACATTTTATGAGTTTGAAAGTAGTATGGATAACTTTCTGATAGACTCGTTATTCTGTTTATCCCAAATCTGGTGCAAGTGCTGATACTTTTTTCAAAAGCAGACTACTACGAACTAATCTACTGCAATTATAATCCTTCTTAGTCATTTACCACTACGGAAATGAGTTACGACTATTCAGGGATATGATTCATAGGCAACTGAAAAGATGGTCATGCTGAATTCTGGGTCAAGATGATGACGCTGAGACCAAATTAATTTAACACGGCTATTGTTTTGGACTAATTTTAGTTTTACTAGTTCTAGGGCTTGTTATGTTGCCGCTAGTGATGCAGCCAAAGTGTAAAGGCTCAGAAAATAGCGCAATGAACATGGACGAAGTTACAAAAACCCTGATTTTTATTCCAGCTTCATTGGATCTGCTGATTGCTAATAGATTCTGTACTTCGTTGTTTAACTGCACCACATGATATATTTAAATAGAAATTGTGCCGAGTTCAATTCGTATTTTATAGTGTGCGGGGACGGTGCTCCTGCCGGGAGGTGGGGGGCTGCAGATGACCGGATCAATAACTTAGGATGAGCAGACTTTGCCAGCCGGTGCTCACTAAGTGTGAAGGTCGACATGGCAAAACTTACGCAAGCTCTCGCAGTTCAGTTTTGACGGGTAGGTTGTCAGATTCTATATTGAATTTAATTGTGTAAGTGTGTAGATGCAGGTCGACGCGCCTATAGCGCAATCAGGTTAGTAGATACTCCTATCGAAGAACACTGCCCCGCATGCGTATTACACTGATTCCAGTATTCTGCATTTTCCTTGTTCATACACTTCTCGACCTTTTTCTCCTAAATTGTAACTGAAATCCACAATTGTTAATCGCAACCCACAGTTATTTAGTTTGCATGCCTTGTTTCATTGTTTCCGAGTCTTCCTTGGTCTTGTTTTCGTCCCGAAGTTTAACTGTACACAAACAATATACACTTTCGAAAATTACACATACGCAATACAAACAAAGTTTTACTCAGTAAACGGTCTCTTTGATCATCATTCTGATCCGGAGTCGTGTTGTTTTGGTGGTAGGAGAAATAACCATTGAGTGGCGTTGTTTCAGAAGTTTTTGCCGAAGTGCCTGAAACTCAGCGTTCCACACTTCAAGTCATCAAGATCAAATTTTTCAATCCGGAACCACTGAACAAACCAGCGCATTTCATGTGAGTTAATTTATGTTTTGTTTGGTCTGTCGTATACCATTTGTCCTTTTTTTTACTTTATTTGATCCTTACGACCCTCTGCTAGTTTTTTTTATGGCAACTTTGGATTTTCATAAAATTAATAATATATTACTAATTTTTCTGTTACATTAAATACTTCAATCCACAGCTATAAAGACTCGGCCCAAAAACTGCCGCCTTTCTACTCGCTATGAACCAGTCCGATTCACAAGTAGTGGAAGACACAGCGGTCAACAAACGACAAGAATCCTGATGTACAAACGGGGAACTACGTCAGTTGTGCGCTGCTTAGCTGGCCACCGTGATTAGATCAAATTCTGAGCCACAAATCGACACAGGAGGAGATTTATCTGATGCGGTTGTATTGTTGATCCGCCTGGCTCATTCCGTACAACTGTCGTGCCATCAGGAAAATCAAAGTAACAACAGAAAGAGTTTACCCCGTCGAATTTATTGAATGTCTCTTCCCAACTTTGTAAAAAATGGCTGAATGGTGCGAAAAATCAATTTCGACAATTGATTTATGACTAGGCATGCAGGACGCTCCCACGAGCTTGTGGGACTCAAACTCGCATTGTCATTTCGTTTGTATATCATCATTTTGTACATAAGGTTTCGTCGTTTTACGAAATAAAAAGCACACTTTTCTACGCAACAACCTGGGTTACTGCTATTCGTTCTTTATTTGTCCTTGCACTGTAATCACTCATTATTATTTGGTTGATTAGATTACCAATTCAACCCTGACAGTGATGAGACAGGAAATTACTATGGAATGTGACTGTATATGTAACATCTGGGTCTAAACTTGCGTTGAACATACTGAGTTAAGCCAATATCTACCATGAACTATCGTTGGCGTTGACCAGCAATTTTCGCTGATCACCTGTCTGAGTCATTACAACTGGGCATGTTGTTAAAGATAAAACATCATCTGACTACCTGGTTGGTCCGTAACAATAGATACGGAACAACTGGTTAGACGGTCGTAGATTACATGCCAGGTAATTTTTGTATGGCATTCGTACGCGACAAAAAAAGGTATGGTTGCAGAGCATGACAAAAAGGAAGACGCAAAACAATACTAAACTAACAGGTCACCGTTCACTGGCCACAGTTCAAGGTTAAACCGATAACGGCAAAATGCCGGTTGGAAAATAAATTCACACTGATCATCCAAATGCATGTCTAGCGAAGTTACCAATTGGTTCACATTAGCACGCTGGAAACGACTGGTCAATTGTGATCACTGCTCATCATCTACCCACCGAACTTTGCCACATCAATCTTTGTAAAAAATAGTTTTTACGTATCCGATGACCGCAGAATGCCTCGAGACTTTCTGATCCGACATAACCTCACCTTTTGACTTGTTCATTCAGTCTCGCATTGCCAATCTCCGCAAAATACGTACGTTCATCATTCGTTGAACAGTGAACATACCGATACACTTCGATGTGACTCATTCCCGATAGATGGTATGGCCGAAGTTTCTCAGTTCACACTCGAGGAATGCAGATCGAATTCTCGCACGAAATAATTGCGAGTTTTGCCCAAAAGCTTGATGAGAAACGGTGTGCTATGTGCACGTGTGTGTACTGTGCATTTTTAAAATTGTTAGTCATATTCACGATTATTGTGTCTGGATGACTAACGTAACAGCTACTGACAATCACAGTTCTATTTGATCCGTAATGTGTATTCTGGCCGGACGGACTGAAGTCAGTCATTTGAGGTAAACATTATACGAGGAAGCCGCGTATGATAGTTTTTCGACTTGAGAAATTTGAGCTTATCCGTGATGTTCGATACGCCAGTTCCGGATGCTTTTTCTATCATGTAACGAAAGCAAAATTTGCTGGGTTTCCAGCATCTGATAGGATAGAAGGTTTTTGGAGCCAAAGGCCGGATTCGCAAAATTACATCACATAACGTGGCACCGATACAGTATCGATAAGAAAATACAGGGAATCTACAAAAGGATTGCCGAGCAATGGAAGTTGATCAAAAAACAAAATTTCTCAGGTGTTCAGAGTGATTTGAATGATGTCCGGTAAAGCGAATGTCACAGAGCTAAAGTCAATCTTTAGAGGAAACAGCAAAAGAAAAAATTTTGTCCGAAAATTTTCAAATTTTCCTACGAACCGCTGATTCCATTTGCAATTGCTGATACTTTACTTTGTTTTATTTTTTCTCCCAGAAGAATTTTAGTAAAACGTATCCTTTGTTCGTACCGAAAATTAACTATACAGAATCGGTACATGTTTCAAAATATTATTACCTTGTCAATCGGGCCCAATGCAGAGCAAAATGACTTCAGTCAATAACCTCGTTTTTGTCTTGCATTTTTCCATTTGGATTCTGATTTTTGCCGAAAGCACAACGATAGAAATTGAAAATGAACAACGTTATTCCCGAAAGTTTTGTCGTAACGGCTTACACTCGGTGCTCGGTACCACAAAGTACCGAGTCTAGGAACAAGCGAAATTTTAGTCTCAAAATATCGGATCGAAATTTAGTGCTTAATTTATCCTGTCTTGTCCACATCTGTAGTCCTTTTTCCGTCCATGACCCCAAAACTGCAATTTTTGTACTTTATATATATATATATATATATATATATACTGATGCTCGAATAGGTTGCCTAGAGGCATTGCGCATTGCAGAATTGTGGGATATTTCTCACAATAAACGGTGACGTCCAGTCGTTTCCAGATTTTGTATTATCTTCTTTCCTGTGGCCTTGCATACTGTCACAAGTCGACTCTAAAACAAGATGACCTATTCGTTCCTATCACGACTCGACTGAAAATATCGGTGATATTGAGACCTTTATCTGATGCGGCATTTACACGAGCGCGCCTGACAAGCAGCTGATTGTCCAGCATTTGGCCTAAAGGAATTCCCAAGTGGAAATGCACTTTAGCAAGGCGCTAAGCTTGAGGGTTGAATTTTATGATTTTAGTGTCAAAGTGAGTTGCTATGGGTATACGTCCACAAGACTGACTATGAAACCGACGTGTCTGACCATTCCCAAACTAGCAACGTAATTATGTGGACTTATCGACTGTAACCTCAATCAATCGAAACCCATTTGGCCAGCATGCTGTACTAGTCCCCCGGATGATTCACTCAACCAAAGAAGATCCAGTGATGGTGGTTACTTGAAGACAGACATAAATGTGATCAGATGTTTCATATTTCGACCGAGATGTTAACCTGTCAACCATACCACTGAAAAATATCAACGCTGGATTTGTTTCAGTCAATGAACACACAAATCGTGGCGTGTGTGTCGCACACGACACAGTACGGTTCTTGGCGACCGCAAAAGAGATACATTCGACCCGTGGTGTTCTGGCCTCATCAGATTCGTGGGATTATGTGTGCGCGTGTGTTTGTTTTCGTTTGATATTCGCGCACTTTAGCGTTTGTATTAAATCAGTCATTTTTCATCTTCAGATTAACCAGCTACACTGGTTGTTTCTCTTGAAAATATCGTGCCGGTGAAAATGCATGGCACGCTGGAGTTTTTTTCGATTTGTAGGATTTTATCGCGATCACTGGTTACAATGATATTTGCTTTTTGGTTCTCAAATTTTGCAATTTTAATCTCTTTTGCCTTTGATAATCTCGTTACAAACTAGTTGCACAGTAAGTGGTAAGGTAAGAATATCAGTGATAGAACATTGTAAAAAAGTGATGGTGACGCGATGTTCGGAAAACAGGTCAGGCTAATGTATTTAAGCGGGAGCAGAAATTGGGAAGCAATTTTAGAGTCATTTTCTTTCGCTCTATTTAGATTACATAAATGCAGGAGGTCCGATTTTTGTGATCCCTTTGGAGGCCAGTGAAGGCTTTGGTCGAAATGAATACCAGAGGAGAGATGAGACTGTCAACCAATGGGCTTTGACAAGAGTTAATCTATATATGTTGTTCCTTTATGACTAACAAAAGAGATTCATTCTAAGCGTCAAGAAATCAGTCGTTAGTTCTTGGGTGAGTAGGCGAACGGGATTTGAACTAGAAACGAGATGCTGCAGTTAGCAACAGAACAGAACTGATTGCTATTTACACGCACTACTGGGATTCTCGTGCATAACATCTTCATTGGATGCAAGGTATCAAGTCTCGCCTAGTCAGCAAACTTGCGCACGTATCTCAGAGACAGCAAGAATCGAAGAACTGCAGTCAGCTGACCTGAACCTTCCCGGCACACTGGACCTCTTGAGCTCACGGCGGCGATATCAGACCGAGAGATGGATTTCCTTGGTAATGATGCGTAAAAATTAGATTGGCATTTCTATGCGCCCCACACTCACTACTCTAAGCCAACAGAGTAGTATATACAACCAATAGAACACCAATAAATAATCGAAGATGAAAGTGCGACTGACCTCGCAATCATTCCATAACGTAACTAATAGCCACTCTGACAAGGAGAAAAGAGAGTGATTAGCTTTCTAAGACCAAACTTTATTGCTTGAAATGATTCCAATAAAGACCTGTGTATAGTAGTAAATTACACTAGATGCAGACAAGCTGCGAAGTACGTCGATTACCTTTTACTACGAGCCAGAAAAACAGGATTCCTAGTAGTCTGTTGCTTTTAATGGGAAATTTTCCTCCCGTGAAAATTCAAACATGTTAACAAATTTCGTTCTCTCTTTATTGGTTGTATTTGCGTATACTTGCCCTCTTGCCTTGTTAGCCATTTCATTGAATTCAGAGATGTTTTTTAAAATACAGTTTTGGATTATGTGAATCCCTTGTTGCTCATCGAATGCGATAAGTTTATTAGTCTTCATGTCACTATTTGGTTAAGCTTGATTTATAAGCTGCTGTCAATTTATTCATGAAGATCGATGCTTGTTTCCATCTGTTTAGTATGTTTTATGCACACAAATCAGAATAGAGATCGCGTGCCGCCGGAACCATGGTGAACGACGAAAATAGTAGACAAGGACGAGGAAAAAAGTAAACAACATGCAAACCTTGCTGCTTATAACAATTCTGTCCTTTGTTGCCACTTCATAGACCATCCATCGAGATCAATAATTCCTCTGTGGGCTTGATGCTACCCGGTTGCCAAAACCGAAATAGATGGTTGGCTTAGAGGAACCTACCATGAGCCTTTGGCCAAACTATCCAACCCACAAGGTAGTAGGACGACCTGAGGGTCACTTAACCCACTGGGCATCGGTTGTGCATTTCATATGTCCTTTGAATGAGGTAGGAATCCTGGATGCGCAGTGCACTCTCCGACCTGTAGACAGCATTGAGGAGTTAAATAGTGACTGGAAAGATCCTGCGTCTTTATGTTATCTTTCATGTTCTTCTTCATCACTGTTCTGATACACGAATCACTTCAAATGAACGTTATTGTCCAGTGTTATTTGTTTTTCATACATCTAACATTTTTATGTATAAGAGATAGGACGTCCCCGTTATTTATTCAGAAACCTTAAAATTAATGTACAACGGGTTTTAATTTTTTTAACATCGAAGTTCCACGGATTATCAACTACTCCGTCTGATGTTTAAGGTGATACACTGGTGTCATTTTTCCAGACCACAAAAAGAAAAACTGCCATCCGAATCGATGCATATTGTTCTCGACAAATACACTTTGGTTGGATTGGTTTTGTTAATGATCGTTTACCTTGTCATTCTGACTAGTTAGTTAGTGATCGATATGAGGCTGGCTTGATTTTCAATGTTTATCTATCGTGTGATGTTGGTTCATCTCACGGATCTTCGTGCTTACGATTTTTCTTTCACTTTTTGCAGTTGTGGCTAAAAGATGTTTACACCCTTCTGAGGATCGCTGACCCCAAGCATGGTACGAAAAAACTCACACCGAAAACGTCAGTAGGAAATCCAAACACAAAAAATGAAATCGAATCGCTTTTGACAACACTGGCAAAGCTACTACCGACTGTGGATTTACCTAAATCTTTCAGCGGTTGGGGCCGACGTGTGTGCTGCCATTTTACCAGACTTTTTAGTCTTGTCTGGGCACGAATGAGAGTGTGTGAACCAGCGAGGTTTTTCTGTTAGGGAAGCGGCTATGTGTTGACCAGGTCTTCATGCACCAGTGTATTATAGGACATCTCCACTAACCACAGCTTGTTTCGTTGGCTTTAGTGAAGCATTTAATTCCGTCAACAGATAGCCGCTGTGGAGTAGACTTTGAAACGATGACACTTCCGAAAACTACAACTCGCCAAAACAGATGAAAGCTAAGATTTTTTTAATCACAGAATGGTTGTGTTCGTGTCTTAAACAATTTTTGGCCGCTGTTCTGGAATGGGACATACGAAGGAAAAAGTACAAACGGCATCCTTCTGAGACGGCCAACATTAAGTTGATGGCCAACTAGAGACGGCTAAGATAAGTGACGGACGCGTAGGTTCACAGTCGGTATTCAGAATCGGGACTGGGTTTTGCATTTTGTGGAACTTGGGGCTGTCGCACCATATTAACGGCTGCCATCAGAGATATCTAAAAATCCAACAGCTTCTAAATCAAGAGTTAGTAAGATAGACGCAAATAAACTACATATTTTAATGGGCTAGCTATCTGTTTTGACGTACAAAATCTATCATACTCACCTAAGTAATCGTCAGAGATAATTGGTTCGAGGTGTATGAGTCTCTAACGCTCGAATTTCAGGTAAAATGCAAACTTTTTGGGGGGCTGACTCGAAAAAATCTTTAAACGCAATGGGTGTGAATTGTTCTAGAATGTCCTATGCCTATTAGATAATACCAGAGTTTGTCTGTGTGATTCGTGTCTAAGTCGATTGGTTGGGTTCGGCCAAACTTTTTTCGATGCAATCAGGAATCCAGCGAACAATCAAATACCATGGGCGGTTATATGCACGCTAGTCCGCGGAGGCACACGTTGGTGTCATGCATGGAAAGCATTGTTTATCATAATGAATTTCGCTTTGAACCTATTTTTGGTCTTCTTTCTCAAATGAATGTTTTCCGATTATTCGTGGAATAGAAATCACTTACTTCTGTAATAATTTAATTCCATCGATCCATTTTGTCAGACATGGTTGTCTGATGATTACAAGCGGTGTCCATCCTCTAATAACGGCTTATTAGATTGAAAAATGTGGTTCACTGTGTCATCTACTGAAATGCAACTCAGTAGCCAATTATTTCGAACAGAAGAATGAGCAATATATTGATTTGAGCCTCCGCAAGTGATCGTCTTTTCCAAAGTTCGTATAGACTGCCATAAGCAGTCGATTGTATTTTGAATTGTACTGCTTTTGCTAATGGGATAAAAAAATCGTCCGTTACTTAAGCTGAAAGGTCTCCGTCTGCACAACGGAAATGACTGAACAAACGACATAAAAATGCGAAAAACGCACACCTGCAGTGATACACCTTACACCATGATGTATACAAGTGAAAAATTGGGGTTCCCTGATGAACCAATTTAAAAATACCCATTGTAAACTTGTGACTTCATGTGATCTTGCAATCGGCGGAAAAAATCCGTGGGGCTGCTTTGCAGTGCCAGTTCGTAAACTATTGGTGGTAGATCACATTCCACTGTCGCCCTGCTCGTCATCACATCTGACCTGTTGGGACTTCATGTGGTTCGATGCCACTCCAACTTTCAGGATTATGATTACCGGCTTCCCTCCTTCATATGGTGGTGGACTCCTGTGGCATTACCCGTGTGTCCAACATGTTATAATTGTTGAATGGACCAAATTCAATTATGTATCCCATCAACGTTATTGATAGTGAAACAGATTATAGTCAGTTTACTGAGCAGGCGTCTGGGTCGAACGGTACAACTCCATGTCTTCCTTGAATTAGGCTAGAGTAACAGATGTTTATGATCCTCCAGTATCGTGCAAGTGGCTTGTAAACGTACGTTCCTTAGCAAGGATTCCTTTCAATAATATACAGATAACTCTTACCAAAATCCACTTACAAGGCGCTGCTCCAGACTCTGGAAGTTGAAAGAAACCAAGTAATACCTGTACTATTGTGAGTGTATATTTGTATTATATGTAACTGACTAACAAACAAATACGTAAGAGTGGTATTTTCGATTACAAGGTTGTAAATTCTGGGGTTAACACTTTCATACAAAGATAGGTCAGTTTATTATTTTATTGCGATTTTTCATTTCCTGGATATTTTGCTTCTCATTGCAGCGATTCCACTACCGCGCATTGTATTCGTCGTCGACCGAAAGGGATTTGAACGAGATCATAACGGGGGCCTGAGCTTCAAAAGAAAAATTCCACTTTCGGAGAGGTAAAATATTGCATGAAATGTTTTGAAATATGATTAATCATCAAACCTAGTATGAATGAAGCAAAGAAATGGTCGTTTACGTGCATTTCCGTGCGAATAGATGACCATGCCTCAGTAGCAAACCGGCATTTTCCCTTCAGTCCTATGGAATTGTCTGATGAGAATTTAAAATATCTAATTCAACATTACTTGAACCCCGTAAAATCTGTCGTCACGAGATGGACCGAATTCGGTTTTCTTGACAGCCAGAAGGAGAACTGAAGTTATTGATCTAAACACACCGGAATTTCTGGTTTATTCGTTACATTTACAAACACTATCAAGGTACATATTCCATCACGTTTGTTTCTAAGCCAGTTAAATATAATTCAGCCCTATATCAAGATGAAAGAGACAAGAAACAAACGAGCCCGGTTGTCGGATTTAATCATCGCAAGTTTACTTTGGCAAAAGGACACCAATGCGACAGAAGATCGGCTTTCAAATATCCCAATTCATGAAGTTGCAGTTCATACGGTCAGTTGCATTCATGGCATTTATACCCACACATACGAATCACATGCTTTTCCTATGAGAAAATATTCTTGATGTGACGTCCTTCCCTAAACCTGGGTCAGGTATGATCAGACTCTCGAGTTACTTGAAGCTATTGGCTACCTCTAACCCATCACCACAAAAGGTGAGTGCAAGTACAGGCTTTTGCCAGTCTTCGGGAAGTGCCTTGGATTTTGAAGGCGCAAACCAGATACCGTAGGTAAATACCTCAATTGCTAAGCGGTCCGACGCGCGTTAAATTAGCTGTACATCCTCACTCAGCAAGACAATACGATCGGCATACTCTAAGTAGAATCTCTGTTCCCCGACGGTGCGAGAATAGACCTAATAAAGAATTCAGTAGAACATTCTGAATGGCAAAAATTTGGAACGTAAACTGGGAAAATTTTTATGCAATCCGCTCGCCGAACTGCCAACTGGGAGACGACACGAAATTGGTAGTGAAAGCTGGCTCAGGCACAGTGCTTAACCTGACCTGAGGATATGTACCGGCTGCAACTTCTCCGAAATACCGGAACATAATAGCTTCTTCAGAAAACTATTTCTCAAACAAGCGATGTGGCCTGCGTTCCATACCTATCATTAAGTCCAAAAGTTGTGCAAAATGTTTTCAATGGGAACCGCCTTGAAATCAATTACAGGTCTTTTGGATATGTGAAACGGTACTTCTCTGACCACGGTGGTTACCGAAGGAGTGGCCCCGATTTGGTCGACGAGAACCCCTCGACCAAGGGGCAGGGCGAAACCGAACCTGGTTGGTCCAGGAGTTTTGCCATTTCATAAGCGTGTCTGTTGCAACTTGCGAATCACCTAATATGTATCGGCGCGGGTTGTTCATCCCTTGACCGTCCCATGGTGGGTTTCTGTAATATGAACTGTTTTCCCGTTCTAACTTTGGTGTGCCCTTTTTACACACCACGGTGGTATCCGTCTAACTTTGGCGATTACCAATAATTCTAATTGGTCACGAAATGTTAATTTTTCCGGACAAATCCGATTTTCCCCACAGTGGGTTGGGTTGACTTTCCCTGTCGTTGAGAAATGACGTGACACAAGGAGTAGGGAGAGTGTTTGGTGAGTTGGAGGCAACTTGGTCCTTTGATAGAACTTGTATAACAAAATTTGCACCAAAAAATGCGTTCCAAGCCCCCATGCTTATTTGATTCCTTGGTTCTCACCAAATGCGATACGCAAACCAGTAGATTCTAACTCAAAAATCATCTTCTTGCCGACAACAAGATTGACAACTGGATTGATGTTTTTTTCTTTCATAGCTGTTCTTTCCATCTGCAATTTTGGTTGTCAATAACCAAGTTTCCTGTTTTTTTCCTTCTTTTTCTGTTGCAGGCACCATTGTTACCCGCGTAATACTCGAATCGATGACCAAAAATATGAACAGTAATTAGGCAAATTCAGCCCACAATCCAATATGGGTAAAACTGAATTGGCCCAGAGAAGGTTATTTAAGTCAAACAGTCAATTTGTCCTGTTTCAATGTGCAAGTGCCTTCGAGACAAGTCAAACTAGAAGTCAAAAGTGAACATATATTCAATTAACGGGGCTCACAAGAACATCGTTTTTTTGGCCACTCAGACCTAGTTATATCGGAGTTTGCTTCGTGCACGGCACAGACTGTGACCGCCTGCATTGAGCTCAGCACAGCA
>LUCM01011664.1:5669-57058 GCA_008360955.1 Fasciolopsis buskii | reverse complement strand
ATAATCCTATCCCTAAAGATTCACGAAAGGAATTGAGTATCTAGAACCAGCAATATGATTGGACTACTCTTTATTCTAATATGTCATCTATCGGTCGAAAACATTTCTTTGATGCTTTTATTTGTGCTAACAACTAATCTGTTCCGACCTCTCAAGATTCCGTTGGGTAATAGGTTGTGCCTCCCTCTTATAATAACCGCTGATTGGCGTTGGAGTTGTTTTCAGAAACAATTTCCGATTATTAACTTTTCCCAATTATGTAAAACATGTTTACAAGACAATCGGGTGCAGTGCATCCAAATCAAGACCTTTTTGTTTGCAACCAATTATTGTGGTTGCAGAAATATATTCTGGATGCATGAACCAACAGACTACAGTCTTTTTCTTGCCTGGTAACGAAAACATAAGGTAAATCTTAAAAGCTAGGCAGGTGAACCGTTACGAACGGAATCGCAGTGCATTTTCATTGCGCAAGTTAAAGCGGCAAAAGTGCTGACGTGATTAGTACAATGGCACTGATACAATCATTTGATGTCATGCCAAGTTGATTTAATTATTTTTCAACTTAAAACATCAGTTTCTAAAAGAAACGAGAGTTAAAAGCTCAATAAACAAATATGTGAAGGCTGGAAAAGGGATGTGCTTTTATGATACCAAATCGCACGGTCGCATTAAGGAATGCAAATTGAATCACATTGTAAACATCGTTTATGCAAATTGTTCTGGTTGGTTGGTGTAGTACGTTTATTCATATGCCCAGCATATTTGACTATATCGTCAGCTAGATATCGCGTTTGCGTTAGGAAATTTTGGCGCTCATGGTAAGTAGCAATCTCAACGCTCAAAGGCTAAGGCCTCTCGTTCAACTTATACCGACGCTTATGATTTTCCCCGTCCAGGAGATTTTGCTACAGTTCAATAAGGCTGGCGTTTTATGCGATACTTCTACTCTTGCTATTGCAATACCATTGTTCGGCTTCCAGACTGTACACCTTCCAGCCCTCAGGCAAGACAGCACTCTCCAGTTTGATTAAGGAAATGATGCAACTCTTGATTTTCAGTGAGGTTGTGACATTCGTTTCTGACGTCTCCATGCAATGTACCATAATTTTCTCAAATATTTGATATCGTTCCTTTTAAATTGCAACGCATTCGATGTTGTCTAGTGAAAGCCATCAGATAGTCTGACTTAATTGACTTTACCACTTCAAAACTAACCAGTCGAGAGTAGCAAAATCACCTAGATTCTTCAAAGTACCCTGATGTGTTGACGAACCAAATTCAAAACCCGATCACAAAACCTCTGCCACTCTTGCAAAGGCAGACATTTGACTCCACATGCCCTACTTTTTGGACTTTGTTCTACAGTGTTGTATTTTATTAGGTGTTTTCCATACGTTCTATGCAGCTGATTTATCATCTATCTTGTAATTTTTTCGAAGCTGTTGGCAAAAGAGTACAAAAGCATTTCCAGGTATATTTCACTTTTAGCTCCTTGTATTAGCTTGACGATATTCTCAGTCCGCCGCTGCCCGACACCATGAGGCTTGTGCAATGCTTTTTATTAAAAATTTACCGGGACTATGTTTTCCCTGTTTGCGAAAGTCCAGTGCAACATTTTCCTACTTCTATGAAATGTTTCAGTTCCGAATGCCCTCATGCACGCACTCGGGTCTCTGTCTTTGCCTGACTAGTGCAACTGCTCAAGCAACGCACATTCTGCAATAAAGCAATATGAAGAATAGCCAAATTATAAACTTACCAGCAGGTAACAATTCATATGCTAACTGTAGTGCTAGGTTGAAATTGGTTTATGCGATTTCCTGGGAGTTGAAAATTAGTGTCCCTGAAAGACTTTCAAACAACGCCATCATGAATAAAATTGAATTGTATTGAAAACATTTAACAGTAAAAAATATTTTTTTATCAGGCATTCTATATACTTGAAAAAGAATGAACAGCTTACAAGTCTTCAACGGATTCAGGTCAACTGAATTTATTTACGGGCAAAATGTGACCTTCCACTAAATAGCATGAAGCTAAATGGGCCATGAAATATGTCAACTAGGTTATGGTTAAAATTGGTCAACTGTATCAACTTTAATCACGAACATATTACTTGTTTGCTCCTAAATTTTATATATTGCCTCTTTTAGCTCGCAACACAAAACCATAACTCATTTTCAGTCATTTCTGGTATTTATTGTTCCGCTTCTGGAAGATAGTCTACATATGATTTCAATCATGCAGCAGCCATGCCACTTACCGTGTTTGATTTAACTGACCTCTGCGTTTCAACCAACAGAGGTTTCTGAATTTTAGATAGTGTTATTACCAACCACCCTGGTTTCTATTTTGCATGATATATTAATAATAAAAATATTGTTGGCAGATGTAATGGGCCGACGTTTCGACTACCGTGGGTAGTCTTTCTCAAGGCAAATTTTACCCAAGATAAAACCTAGGTCGACTTTCCGTTCCTTCGGGCAAACGAATCAAATCCGAGTTCGTCTCCATAAATTTCCACAAAACAGCCTAAATATTTTTTGAAAATCCCTATTCATACTCATTTGCCTGTTTCACTTTTGAACCCCTGTTCAGTGACAATACCAAACTCTTCAAAGAAGGTCAACACAATCATTGTTATCTGCTGTCCCCTAGAAACACTTTTCGTCTCACATAGCCATATCTCCACCCAGAAACTGAAATCCCTAAGAAAATGCAAGAAGCACTTCTACAGATCCCGTATTAATCCAAGCGTGCGGTATATTTCCAACCTAATAAAAGCTGAAATCAAACACATCGACACAACATTTGCCAGCCAACTCCTGAGTGGTAACAACAATGGATTCCTGTGGCAAGGCATTCGGCTGTTGCGTGGGAAAAAAACGAAACGTTCGACAATTTCTTAGGATTTCGGCAGCATCAATCATGCTTTCATCCATCCCTCCTTTTATACCACAGTCACATTTAGGCAGGATGATGATTTGACAGTTACATGATTTTCTACGGAGGAGGTGCTCGACCTTCTCCACACCACTAAAATTGCCACACGAGTTCGTCCCGACAATCTGTTTTCAGCTCATTTAATCCATGGTTCTGTGGCTCTGACTGATGCATTCATCTCTTTGATTAAATCATCATTAATCTCGTCTTCTATCCCTGACTGCTGGAGACACTGCACTATTATACCCACCCCAAGTTTTTGCAGCTCTACTGCTTTGGCAAAACGCTTTCGCCCCATTGCTTTAACATTTTCTGGTCCTAAACTGACTGAGCGGGCAATAATTAAGCGCTTGTGTTCTTCTTTATATTCTCTTGACCACCCTTTTTCAGTTTTCTTATAAATCTAACAGATCCACTTTGGACGCTGTCGCTTGTCATTCACTACAATTTTAGGTCCTTAAATGCATCGATGCCATCTGTGCTTTGCGCCTTTCTAAAATATTCATTTGCTTTTGATTCTGTCCCACAATTTCTTCTACTTCACAAACTGGAAACATTTGGTTGTCCCACGCCTTTATCAAGATGGCTGTCTGATTAAATTACAAACCAAACCCAGTGCTCAGGACTGGACAGTAAAACTTCAAAACCATGGATTCACAACTCAGGAACGCTTACTGAGGCTGTTCTTTCACCGCATCTCATCTCTACTTACATCAGCGACTTGTCAACTAGCTCACCTTGTCATCTCTTTTACTGTGCTGATGATGTTGTCTTCGCTCAGGCCGTTTCGAGCGACGACTTTCAGTTTTTCCAAAAACCTATATTCTCCTTAGGATTCTTTCGCACGAGCTGTTTTGATAATTTAATTCTTTTAATTTTTTTACACTTACCATTTTTGACTGAAATGCGACATTATTTTTTGTACGCAAAAGTCTATACCATAAATTGCACTCTAGGCTTGAATCGACGTAGAAAAGAAAACCAAATTTTAATGGAACTGATTGATTTCATGATGAATGGACTAATTTACGCTAACTCCTTGTGCAATGGTTACTTGAAAAAGACTTTGTTATATTTTTCTCATAAATTGAATATTTGGATAAACCAATCGCTCGGCCAAAAGCCATACCGCAATATGGACCTGCATAACTTTGGCCTGAAAATGAACCCCTGGATCATTCAGACAAATCTCTTTTAAAGTGTCAATTTCCACTTCTTACTTCGTCCATTGTGCATACCACTATGGTCATTCCTAGAGCAGTTAGAAACTGTACGTATTTTATTCTTGCCTTGAGTCATTTCAAAACTTTACCTTTTCTGGAGAATTCTTTACAGAACTTCAATTGTTCGGAGATTGATATTGGCCTTGTTCCAGATTGCTGGCCTCAGAACCTCTATGGTCACCTAACGTGGGGCGTGGACTGAAAACCCCTTACCGCGGCCACTATGACATCGCCATCACATGGGTTTAGACGAAGCGCTTTGCGAAATGTGCATCTTATAGCACAGCAAATGGAAAAGCAGCGTGCAAACCTTAGGGTGAACAATAAGGCCGTGTTCAAAAATGAGAGACGTTGTGCGAGAGAGTAAAAAACTTGTTGATATGCGAGCATCAAAACGTATTACTTCAGTGTTCATTCCGCGTATACTACCATTGACAACACTTCACATTCTGGTGTTTCCAGTGACGAAACACTGAACGTTTCATACATTGGGCTGACGAAACACGTTTCTGCTTACTATTAAGTATTTCAAAACAGATAATGTCAGTCTTTTGCAAGGCTAAACAACTAACGTGGTTGAGTATGTACACGATTTTGTTAGTTCTAAACAACCCTCCTTTGAGTTCAGATTGGGTTATATGACCAATGCCCTTTGTCAGTAAGTTTGAACTGGTTTTTCTAGTCTTTACCGAACTCCAGTTTTTTCGCTACATAGGAATTAAATCTGATTAATCGTTGGCATGAACCCAGCTAGTCCTGCCGACAAAATACGTGGTTAACATATCCATAATCTTCAGGGAGACAGTTGCTTACAGACACTGTCTTACTTTGTTCTAAATGACCAGCATACCTGAATGTTAGTAAAGTTTGAGCATGGATCTAAAACAAATGTGTTTAGCAAAATCTTTCAAGTCGATCTTATTCCATTCCGTAACCAGATCGGCGCAGTGGTTTTTCACCAGTAGCCAATATAACTGAATCTGTTTCTTATTGAGCCTCCAGTGTACAACTGTGAATTACAAAAGGCATTACTGTCTACGTTAACTTACCAAAGGTATACATCGTGTCCGAAGGGTTCAACGCATTCGAAGTGTTTGTTGTCGATTTATGATGAACAGTCTACTAGGTGTAGACGAACTGCGCGGGAAAAACAATGTAACAAATTTTTCTACTCCTTAACCACGGAAATGGTAACATAAAACTGAATCCACCTGACACGTCCAATAATCCATGACTTTCACTCATGGTGTTACTGAAGCGAACTCCCCTGGGGTTACATTTGTGGTTACTTTACGGTCTAATTTCAGACACTATTTGTACATTTGTGGGCACATGCGCATTCCCATTGATGCCGGCAACCGGTTGCAGCCGGACAAGCTTCGCTTGTATTGGAAGTATTCTTTTATTTTTCGTCTAGAAAAAGGTGAATACCGGTATTAACCTCGGTCTGAGTAGACGACCTTACATTTTATTCCAAATTGTGCAAATGTTGCCCATAGGAAGTGTTTGTGAACTTCCACATTACGATTGAAATTTTTGCCTTCCTTAAATGTTGCTGAATGGAAACTGAACCTTTAGAAACACTTTGCCTTTTTCGACTTGCATTGTTCCAATCAGAAATGTTTCACCTCGTTTGCAAGTGAAATTTTTGTTACGAGGATGGTCGGCGATAACGGTAGCTGGGAAGCTGTAAAAAGCGGCTGATTGTGGACGTACACGCCGTAATTTTTCAATAACGTATGCAAACACATATTGAGACCCGGGTTACATGGCGTTCGGTGGTGTGATGATGACATTCACGCCTACAGTCGAAATCCGTCGCATCGTGGAGCAAAAGAACAAGTGAAAAAACGATATTGTGTTTAGTTCTCAATCTCTTGTTATCAGTATTAATTTCCACTGCTCAGTTAGTTTTATTAAGTCATGTTGAATTGCAAAGAATGTGGTAACAATAAAATCAAGGTCATTCCTGTTGTCTTTTGATTAGAGTACAGCATATTTCTGAGATCGTTACTGGACATTTCTGGCCATCTCGGATGATATCCACATGATAGATTTGTAGGCAAATCCAGTATTTCGTATTTAGATCGCAAAAGTTCAAACTCCAGTCGAAGTGACAACTTTAGTGCAGTTGTGCTGTTGTCAGGATTCTCCATTTATAAGGTAGTCATTGACTTCGAACTTAGACTTCTGCAACCTTGACCTGGAAAACACACTTCTATTTTCCACTTGATCTCTGATGAATTGACTTTTGACCTTAGAAGACTGAAATTCCAACTGAGATGCTTGGTCCGTTTAGTTGTGTGCCTGTCTTCAGTTAGAGCATGGGAATATTGTATGTAGAAATATTGGTATAGATTAATCAGATTTGCGAAAATGGGTGTTGATGACTTGAATTCTGGTCCTCTCCGTTAGCTGGGTTTTCCGTCTCTCTTCCCAGTACCATCTGTCTATTGGTTGAACTATTTCATGAACACTAACCTTCTGGAAACTCTTTTACATGCCCCGTAGTTGCATGCTCCAAAATTTTGACTTTATACCGACTTATTTTACGTTCTTCTTGGTCTTTTTGACGGATATGAGAGAGAGCGGGTTGTGTCTTCTTGTAGCTAGTTCGTGCTCGTAAGTTCGAGCAGTCCGTTTTCTCCCAGTTTGACTGACATGGCACTTGTCGCAATCCATGCACTTGACTTTGTAAACGATGGTTGTTCTAATGTGAATGATACATTGTTAGTAGGACAGAATTGTTGTTAGGTGTTATGCGCCATATTCAGAAATCCGATTAATTTATACCGATATTTCTACATACAATATTCACATGCTCTAAATGAGGACAGGCACACAACTAAACGGACCAAGCATCTCAGTTGGAATTTCAGTCTTCTAAGGTCAAAAGTTAATTCATCAGAAATCAAGTGGAAACAGACGCATATTTTGCTGGTCGAGGTTTTATTTGTTCTTCATGGACTAGCATATCTACTAAGGTTTGCTAAATGGAAAGCACTTATTATGAACGACTTTTTGCTCATTTCTATAATTTGGTTTCTTAACGTTGAATAGTCCTTCATCATGCACTTAATAACATAATCTTGAACCGCATGGAGAAACCATTGATCTAGATTTCTCCAGGCTGTGAACTTATTTCTGAACTTCGACAGTTGTGAATTCACGATCCTTGAACCACGGTAGTGGATGTACCTGTTGGTTGCAATTTTCCGTTCCGTTTGCTAATTTTTGCAAACCGATTACGACAGGATATGAATAAAGTTTGTAGGTTGAATTAATGAGTAAAATCTCCCCAAAGCATACGACTGGTTTTGCGATTAACTCTACCCGCTACTTATGCGTTCCCCAAACACTCTCGTCTAAACTCCCTTATACCTGTATACTCCAAATTGGTATACCTGACCAGAACCTAATTTATGGCTTCAGTTGTATGCATATAAGCACTTTCCTGAAAAGTCCATAGAAGAACCAAAACTGTGGTTCCTTGATATTTGTTTGTCATTTGGTCTGAGCCAACTATACGAACAAGCGCAGAATCTTGATAGAATAGATATAAATGTTAAATAGTATCTAAATGACTGAATACAATTTTTCCGGTAGCACAGCACTCGAATGACCAGAAATTGTCACGAAATCACACTTGTGCTCCTTGTGGACTCTTCAGCCAAGAACTCCCATGCACACACTTGAAGCTACAATTGGGATCCTGGTGAAACAATTGAAACAAATAAGCTGAGTACCGATTTTATCAAAGAGAGCAAGAAACCATTATTTTATTTTTCATATAGCAATCGCTCCGGGTTACGTGGGCGTTAGGAGTGTGGGTATTGTTTTTTCCCAGACTTCTTGTTTACACAAAAGGTCGAATTGCACATTCATCATGCACGTGTCATATACTGAGCGAATACAAATTGTTGATTACCGGCGAACACATTCTGATAGTGTTGATCTGCGCCCACCTCTTTCGTCAACACCCACGAAAACCGTTTTCATTCCGATCACATTGTGGCCATTTGTGATCACTTCCTTTCGAAAGGAGACTTAAGTTTATATTGTAAACAAAACTAGGGAATGATGACTTGAGTAAATACATGTTTTTAGTCAACAGCTGAAGTTATTTCAAACTGAATTTACCGATCGGCTCAATAGCATGCAGGTGGTTTGCGAGTTTGGAGAAGTTTCGATTCCATATCAAACCAAACCCCGGTAAATGGAATAATCATTTTAGGCTGTAAAATGGACGGTTTTACTTGCTCATTTCTCCACATGGCGCATTGTTTACATATGCCCCATTCATCGAATCTAACAGTTAATATCAATTTATGCAACTGCTTTATATGGTGCACACAAATAAGGTTGCATTTAATCAGGTCACCTTGAACTGAAAAGGTACAGTTGCATAACATTATCTGAGTTGGATACTGAAAATATATTCTGCAAGTAACATTTGCAATCGCGCGTCAAAGAAGGACTGGTGCAGTAGGTTGCTTATTGTATTCCCCATTTGGATTAAAGATATGATTATATGATGGGCGAAATCAGGAGAACCGTTACAAACAACTGACCAGTTTTTTCTGCCTGGACTTGGTGTTTCTCTCTTTTGCACTTTTCCTGCCTTCTTGTTGTCACCTCAAAAATGTATTTCCCCCCTCCCACCATGTCCGAAATATTACGGTAAATTCATGCCGTCATAAGGCATTTATTCGGGATATAACAGGTTAGATGAAAAGCATTCATCTTCAGCCAAACCCTATGGCTGTCACTTGCACCGGCAAATTTGTCTACTCGATTCGTGCACCTGAAATCTCCCTAAACAACGGTTTTCGAGGTGATAAGACAAGGTAAAAACCAGCACAAACAATGCAAATGAACAATTTGATGTGGAGAACTGCCATTGTTATGGTAAAATTCCTGATTTTTCATTTTCTGTAAGCCATTCAAAAATGATTAGTTCGCATCGTGCTGCGTGCGGAAGCACCCTCAGGCAAATGTTCGCCCGTCTCATGATATCAAGGACACAATTCTGAAAAATTTCGAGTCACGGCGTTTAAAAAGGGAAGGAAACTGGCACATTTGAACTTTCTAACGAATTTGTCACACTCCACATGATCATTTCATTAGGATTAAAATACCGAATTGCAAGAAAGAGATTACATAGGTTTGTCAGTCAGCGATTTGTCGGTAATAGGACTGAGATGCAAATAAATATGACGAGTAAAATCCTTCGGATGCCCAGAATTCTTGCGTTTCATGACATGAATCACTGAAATTTCAATCGTCTCCGGGAAGCAAAGAATTTATATAAAATTATCTATCATCCACAAGGACACTTTGAATTTAGGTTGTCATTTCAAACCAAAATCAAATTTTAATATTGGTCTGCAATTAGATTTCGGCTGATTTGGATTGTTTTCTTGAATAAACGCTTCATAATTTCACGGTTATCAGTAGCTGCATCAAACGGTTCATGCTACGTGCCCCTGTCAAGGTCACCAACCAAACCTAAGAAACCGCCAGCTATCTTGTAATGTTGAATTAGTTTCATGGCACAACTCATACATTTTTGCTAATGGAGTATAAGTATCTTTATTAGTATTTACTGGAAAGAATAATTATTCTGTTCTATCTAGTTTATTGGTTTGGCTTAAACTGAAGGATCGTTCAATTTACCAAATAAAAGAGATCAGAAGCTTTGTCATCACGCGTTGTCATCACAAGTGTTTCCCTGTTCAACAGAGTAAGTGGTTAAACGGCCGTTAAAATGCTATTTTCAGGAAAGGATTACCCTAGGAAAAATAATCGATATTCAAGGAAGATTAAAACACTGTAGTAACCAGTCAGCAGACACTAGTTTAACCGTTTTGACTGTGCATTATTTTTTATGAACTGTCGACAATTTAGGCAGTTCACAGAAATGTCACAAGTGTGTGGCGTAACGACCAAGTCCTTTGCCTAGACTGTTCACCTCAAATTGGTATCCCATTTAGAATGCAATTTTTATACACAATTGATGGTTCAATTCAAGGAGGAAACTGCTGTGCAATATTTTCTCTGTTTCACCTACCAAAAGTTCGAGGTGCCACGGCTTCATTTTGACTAAAATTGTCTTCTGAGTTTGCTTATTAATAAAGAGATATGGTGAAAATTTAAATAGAGTAAAATGTTAGACTGCGTACGCTTTATTTAGATATCCAGCGGGAACATCATACTGTTCTTGGTTCTAGTCAATGCCAACCACGAGTCAGTACACAAGTTAAATTGAGATACTTAGTTATCAGAAATCCCATGTCAACGAATTTCTATTAAACTACATATTCTTCATCAGCAAACTTCGGTGGACAGGCACTTACACTGGAGAGACCTTTTTGGTTGAATAACTGATATTGCATAACGCAGCATATGACTCAATTTTTTTCATTGTTAAAAACCGTAGTAATCGCGAAATGTTTCGTTCCTTAACAAAGGACATCGATTCTCTCGGATGTACGCAGTTTCTGTTTAGCCAGCTGTGAGCGAACCGACGACGTTCTTTGACAGCGGACAATAACTCAAATTAAACAATAATTTGAAAGCCAAATACGGACTCAAGTACGGTGTCCTGAAAAGCTTTCATAAATCATTCCCACATTCCTCGAAGTAGGGCAAATATTCATGTCAAGAATTATTCACACATTCTCAACTTTTCAAGGTTATACGCACTGAAAAGTATCGATTTGGCAAAAATATTTGCAAATGATTGGAAAACGAAAGCAAACCTTGCTACTTTGAACATGATGATCAGTAAACGATGTTGTTGTAAGCAGTCACCCTTTGCACACCAATGATAACACAGGACTTAGTGAATTGCTGGCTCTGGTTTGGAAAAATGCTTGCAAAATTATTTCTTTCCAGTTACTGATCGAAACCGGACCGGTTCAGCTGGTAGCGTGATAGCTCACAAATAGCCGAAGAATGTTAAACAGTTCAATCTGCATTTGTAATATTCTCAGTGTAGATTATTTTCTTCCCTTTTGCACTGTCTTCAATTTTATTATGATCACGATGGTACAAAATCTGTACACAGACTGGCAATAGGTATACGTAATTTGGTCGAAATTCGGTTTGAATTTCATGGTAGGGATCTGCACTACTTGGTGCACCCAAAGGTTCTCCGGGTAAATGAAAGACCAAAATTTCAGCGGTTAGCCCTAAGAAATTCCCGGACCCACTGAACGGGCAACTGCAGACAAACACTGGCAGCGGCCTGAACAGGAACGACTTTCATCTGTCAAAGCTTATTCACAACCTATGCAATGTGGCTCACCGGCCAATAGTATATGCTGACCTGATAAAGATTTTCGAATGAATTACGTGAAACTTTCAACCGGACACCAGCCCATGTGGACTAAAACCATTGCATTGCACATTGCTTATTCTTGTGTCTTGGCTAAAGGTGACTCCTGGAATAAAACATTTACTCTTACGGCCCAGTATAACCAGCCGTAACACAATTGTAAAACGTGGGCTCAACGAAAAACCTGCAAATCTTTTCACCCTGAGGTTTCCATCGCAAATGCAAGCACTGTAAAATATTGCACAAGTGATCATGTTCCCAATCACTCCTTTTACTCGCTCATCATTAGTGTGGCCGTTTAATGTGGGCGTCAGTCTGCAGCATCGGTGCCTTTTTCCCCCAGGGAAAATTACCTGTTATCTGTTTCCCTTCGTAATTTGGTTGGCTTCGAATTCTGACTGATTTTTTCCCGCTGACGTCCTGCTTCTTCCTCGGTCTTCCCTGAAAACAGACACAGTTACCATGCACCCACTGGTCCGTGTATGGAAACCATTATTTGTGACTGACACACCGGAGATTGCGGACAAGAACAGCCGTTGCATCTGGGCAATCCACACACATAAACTGTGTACAATTTTTTTGATTTACATCACTGTCTGCTTCCTCAATAAAAATTCGTTGGTCTATGCAATACTGTCGTTAGTCAACGGCTCCTGGCATTGCTGGCTTTGGTGTGGCTCACGTATAGTGTGCTGAGATTTCACTGCTTGTTTATATCCCAGTCGGTGGTAATTACTCTCGGTAAGACTTGGGATCTAGTGTAGATGAGACAGGTCTTTAGCTGAAAGAACCCATTTTTTTGTCATTTAAACATATGGGTCACCAGTTTGCAGCTGAAGTCCAGTCGATGTCGAATTTTGACAGACGCCACAAGGTTGCTAATGCACAGCAAAGCGGAAAAACTGATTTTAGCGAGGGACATGAATTTTCAATTATTTTGAAGGGGTTTATTCTTCTCAAGTCATACTAATGATTTGCGATAACTTAATCTCTGAGCTTGTAAAATATATTGAGCAACTTTCACTACCAGTCGGATTGACATCACCATTACGTCAACGGATGTACTAATGTCGCAAGATCGGTTGGTACTAAGACGAATCCATTTACAGCGCATAGCTCAAAGATCGCGAAAATTTGAAAAGGAGCCCAATGCTGAAATTAGTTGGCTGTCCTCGGAAAAGGCGCGGTCTGGATTTATGCTGAGCTTCTGTGCTTTCTTGACACTGCCCAGTGCATTATTTGTGGTAAGGAGAATAACGAATCGGGACAAACAACACGACTTCAATTGGGGGCAAGCCCACGTCCGGAACGCGAGTTATGGTGACCTCAGCACCCACCAGAAATAGGATATTCTACCTCCCGGGGAGAATTCATGCAGACTTTTCCACTTCCTCCCAGCTGACGTTAGGAAATTACTAAGCGTGAGTGAAAAAATTTTAAAACTAAAGGTTCACTTATCTACAATCGGAAGCCAATGCTTAAATGGAAGTTGGGTTTATCTTATGGTGCGCCCTAGCCTCCGCCGTAGCTATCCCGAAACTCATCCCAAGGTCCACTTCGGGAGATCTATATTCTGAGACCGCGAACCACAAAGACACCCAATCTTTAGATCGTCAAAAACGACAATCTTTAATAGCCTTTCCTCGGCCGCTGATAAACATTGAGAAATGGAAGCAGCCAGAAAACGTATGGATTTGTTCTCGATGGTAAGACATCCCGAGAAAGTCCCCTCGTTTTAGGGGGGATTAAATGCTGTTCCCACTTACAGAGAGAGCTTGTGTTGTGACTTTAGTAATCAAAGACGTATTTACAAAATTCTGACAGCTTCAAGGCTTGTCATTCTTCGCACTTTATGCCACATATATTAATTAGAAACTTTCGAGCAACAAAGTTGGTTTCGCTCCGCTCGTTAGCTTATCGATTCAATCTTTAATTACCGAGCACTGTTCTGCCTGCCAAAGGCAAATGATCTATACTAATTTTGACAAGCACACTGCCTTCGATTAAATTGGCAAAACTGCGCTTTGGCCTTGCTTATTGTCTAATGGAGTATCTCAGAATTGTGCTGACTACCAGTGAGCTGAGCCTTTGTAACTCAGATTTGACCATTCCCCTCGTCTCCATAGGCATGCAAAACGTTTCATTATATCCCAGTTATTTTCACCTTTACCATAAAGGATGTTCTAAATCATGCTTCTTGTGGTCTAATAAAAGGTAAGTTTGAAGTCCTCCTAGGGCTTACCGTTTCTGATTGTGCCATTGCTTTATAATAAGACGCTCTGGTCGTAGTTAGATCGTATTCCAAAGAAGCTTTACATGTTCATTTTTTAATTTTTACTTAAATAATTATTATTTGAGGATGAAGAGGACCATCTGACTTATTGTGCGGTCGATATAATCGTCACCTATATTTTATTGTGAAAATCCCGTTTGTGGATTCTCCAAATCTAGTCCATTGATTTTGTTTCACCTCTTAAATGCACCTTGGGGTGTTTGTTAATTCATTGATTGCAAAACCTACATTTAAATCGTTGCAGCGGTCAAGCTTTTGATAACTCAAATCGAACCGTGACACCTGGAGAATGACGGTCACCTCCCACCTTCAGTTGGGATTCAATCGAGTTGCTCGCCAGCAAATCCCGTTGCTAACGTAACTGGCATTGTTACTTGTTTTTGTCGATTCTTCCGCACGGTCGCAAATGACACAAAATTTTGTGTTATTTTTCCAGCTTTATGTTCGCCTTGGAGATTGGTTCTCGATGGAACGGATTATGGATTCAGTCGTTCTGCTGAATGGTTTACGTTCAAGTTTGAGACAGGTGCTGATTTTGCATGTGAAGGAATTCGTAAGAAGGAGGCTTCATCATAGTCGAAATCTTGGAATTTGTGAACTGTCACACGAGTGACCCAGCTACCAGCTCATTATCGTCATCACATCGATTTTCGTCTTCGATTGCAACCATTTTCTTTATCCTACTTCATATTCTATCTTGGATGATCCTTTGCTGCCTTTACTCAAAGTTATTCAGGAAGACATTTCTCCTCATTCTCAGTATTACTTTTCTATTAGGATAGAAGAACGGAGTTCGTCCAGGAAAACACTATCGGCTTAGCGATTATTGTCGCTCTTTCTTTGTTCAAAATCAAGTGAAAATGTGACGCAAAAGCAAAAGTATGAACAAATGTACGGATAGTTTGTCAAAAATGAAAAGCTTGAAAAATACTTATTTCGATACACGCCCGATGAGGCCTTCAATAGCTAGACTGAGGTGGTGCCAACCGAGAAGAAAGTAATTGCGCGCAACTTTCTTTAGTTGAACCAAAGTAAAAACAGTTACTTGTTTTGGTACACATTAGCTTTTGTGATTTCCAAATCGTTAGTCAATGATTGTGAGTAGCGAGTAGGGATATATGTGTTAACGCGATGTGGTGGAATATCACGCTGCCTCTCTAAGTTTGCATTGTGAGAATAAACATCTCTGATAATATTACGAGATGTATTAGTATGCGATATGACAGAGTTCGATCTAAAGCAACATTACAACCATCCCTGTCAAATAAGTTCCTGCAATGTATTACTGTGATAGGCAGGATCGTAGCCTAGATCGAAAGTTATCTCTTAGCTAAAGAGAACATACGAAATTGGAACGAGTCATTTACCATTTATTACTCTTGCATGCCTGTTTTTGCCAATGGAATTCTTCAAACCGGCTGATACATTTATTTTCCTTTTTGTCTTGACTACCGGTGGTAGCGTGAATGATTGACATACAAGTCTTCACTTATCCGTTACAACTGGGTACTTTGGAAAGTTTTGTAGTTTCTTCTCCTAATCATGCAATTTAAGGTAGCTTCGCCGAAGTCGATTTTTCCACCAGTCCATTTATGCATGCTTTTTCTGATCACATCATTTCTATGGCCTTTCTGAAATAATACACAACAGATCAAACGAGATAAATCACATTCATCTGTGGGAAGCAAGAAATATATTCAAAACATTTTTAAATCTCACAAAATGTTTCGTTTTCCAGGCAATTAACAGAACTCTACACGAGTTTGTTAAATAAAATCACAGTAACTGATATGATTAGAGTTTTGCAAACAACGCACCTCGCGGTAGCTAGCAAACACGTTCAGTGGACAAACACAGTCCACCCTGATATCGCACCCCTTAACGACTTCAGTTTCGCACAATTTTACTTTCGGTGTTCCTGACTTGATATTATGTTTCGGTCCTTAAACGTTTCATAAATTTGACTGAAGGACTAGCCTGCGAGCGTGATTTCATTGGTTAGTTTCTTGCAGTGAAACCCTAAATATAAACTAGAATAACTCGGGTTAAGTAATCGTCCGTTATTCGTCCGTGCTTTAATAAAGCACGGATACAAAGTTAGCCACGGTTACCTCAGCATACAAAGTCCTCAGCATAGTCAGTGGTATGTTTTATGCTGCTGCTCGATTGCATTCCCTGGAAGCTTCAATAAATCCTCCCAAATGGTCGAACTGACTGACTCTCGGTAATCAGTATAGCGGAGATTGCAAACCTTGATTCCAAACCATCCACGGACGGCGCATGAACCATACGGCCGATTGCCCACTGACATTCGTGACGGAGGGGCATAGCGGGCACCCATGGAATCTGGCTCTACGCGAAGGGCGTTTGAACAGCGGGTTGTGTAAATCTCAGTTCGTCCTACCGCCTTTTGGGTCATCCCATTCGGTCAAAAGCTCGGAGTAGACTACCCTAAGTTAAACTTCTACGTCGGTTTTGGCAGTTGGTTAGTATCCAGCCCACAGAGCATTCACTGGTCTCGATAGGTACCCGATGGCGTGCAGATGGACACTGGGACAACTGTTGCTTGTGACTAACTATACCTTGTGTTTTTCGATCTTCTTTCTCCTCCCCTGTCATCATTCATCCGACAAAGGAATTGTACAAAGTTTTGTGCAAAATTATGTAGTACAGTTGCCCTAAGTCGTTTCTGCACTGGGATAGTGCGCGAAGCAATTTGGTCTACATAGATTTTCAAAAAATATTTAGCAAAACCAAGAAGTGAGAGGAAAGAGCATGAGGCAAAAACTAGTGCGCCCAGTATTAAGCCTCTTTGCTCGAATAGGACATAGCCTAATCAAATAAGACAGAATGCACATGTGTGTGTGTGTGTGTAAGTTGGTTATAGTACACGTAACAAGACCAAAACCCAAACATCTTTGTTCAAACTAACCGTCTTTTGATCTCTGGTGATTATCAATTAGTTGTTTTAATTAAATCAGTTGGGAATTAACGATAAGCCCAGATATTAATGAGATTGCTTAGCGTGCAGCACAATACGTGCCAGTTATATGCATCGCTATTAAGTGATGCTGGGTCTTGATAAAGTACCAAATGTAATCCACATCGGGATATCTTCCGTGAAACTTTCGATCGATTGTTTACTTTTTCTCCTTTCTTCAGCATAGTGTAAAATCGTTGACTTGGCCGATAAAAGCTGGTGTGCAGATAGTCAGAGAAATTTCTCAGACATCCAGAAGGAATTATGGCGCGAAATTGTTACAGAAACATCCATCACATCCCAAGGACTTCGTAGACTGGAGTCAGAAATCGTCACAACGACTGATAGTATGTAGCTAGTGAATGACTTATTCTCGTCAACGGATAACATATTAGGATTTATTTTTACTATGTCCAAACCAGTTGGTCCAGTGCAAAATAACAAGTCCAATTGTCGACAGCTGCCAGGCACTGCACAAAACAGTTATCTGCAACTTCAGAGAACCAGCTACCAACGCTGACTGTTTGGTTGGCAATCTGAAAACACGAGCATCAGTTTGACACTCCAGGAAGGGAAAAGAATGGTCAGCTTTGGGTAGATTTCCGATGAAGTAAGTATGTAATGTCGTCAGTTTTCATTTGTCCATAACTTTGCCCTGACTCTTAATTTGTCTTGGTTTTGATTTCTGCGTCATCACGCCAAACAGCGGTACCTAAAATGTTGTAATATCTTAAGTCTTGAGCGCTATAGACAAGCTTTTCAAATGTAACAATCTCACAGACTAAGATATTAGGTCACATAGTTTATTGTTTCCAGTCATAGCTTAGGAAGATATAACAGACCCCAATTCGGTATTATTACTGGATTTGTACAAGACCACTCACTCGGTAAGCTCTTTACGTCTTTTTGCCATGTGACTTAATGACTACCTCATGTCACTTCCAAATACTAACTACCTTGGAGAACAGCATACCGCGATGCAGTCTTTTAGTGGCTAATCGCAAAGCATGATCATATCCTTTCCAAATCCATTGATTCTTACGCTTATTGAACCTCATGACCAATGACTCTATGTTTGACTTCAGAACCACTGAGGACTGCCCCAACATATTCTACCAATAATACAAAAAATGGTGTTTGCTCATCGACGGTCTTTGCAACCCTCTTGGTGGCAACGTTTCTGAGCCTCATGCCAGGACCGACCTTACTGCTGCTGTGCGAACTGGACCTTGGACCAAGAACTCGATGTCACTCCAATGTCACGGACGCTTCAATTAGGCAAATGTCCGCAGGATGTCATGCAAAGCCCATGCTACCAGTAAGGCGGCCTATCAGTCACAAATCATACTCCAGCAACAGTAAGATTCGTCTTTGTAGCACTCCGGGCTTGCGGCAGCATATTATACTTCGGAGGTGCCAAGCGTATCCTAAGCTTTCAGATAGTCGGGAAAGGTGTCCCACTTACTCGGGGCATTATTCAGAAACAGAACACTATTCACGTGTTCCAAGTCAAGTAGCTTCTTGCCCGTAGCGGTATCCATGTTACCATTATTCCGTGTAGATAGGTCAATTTCATGATCATCTTGATTGGAAAACAGAGCGGAAAGAACATACCTAGGCAGCCGGAAGAACACCACTTATGGTGATGATCTCGGGTAGAAGATCCCCGTAAGAAAGAGGCCTCTTGCGACTGTTTGAATGCAAAGGTCGGGAAGGCGAAAGAAATTTCTTAGGCATGCTCATCAAGGAGAGGGAGCTTCACAGAATTCCATGATCAAGCAAGTTGCACCGCGCTTTTAACTCAAGGAAGACAGGTCGTAGATTTACTGTGGGTCTAACTGTGCTTGAACATATATCACTTGGGAAACTTAGTCCACAAGGGCGCTACCGGGCTGAAAATCGGGTTACCTCTCACGCGTACGGTAATCCTGAGCGTTAGATGCTAGATATGGAATAAAGCCCGACAACAGCCTTCTGCATGCGGTACTTATCAACAAATTCTGTTTGGATTTTAATAACAGAATATGACATCTTTTTTGTAAGTCGTTGAAATCATCTGCACAAGTTAGTTCTAATGTATTCTCTTCACTTCCTACATGAACTTCATTAGTAGTGCTAACTTAGAGAATACAAATTGGTCATCAGGGACACCGACTGTTCTAATTACCCAGTCCTTTTCTCTTTCTTAAACAAAATCATCGGTGGTCGTCAGTTATCGAGCTTTGTTATTTCACTTCCATTCATAAGAAAGATGTTCGCTACGGAAGTGGGCTAACGGAAGTGCTATGCCGAACTCTCCGGACGACGCTGGTAAGCGCAATCACTCCCTAATCAGTTCACTTAAAAACAATTCTTATGAACCAGTGCACTTGATTTTTCCGTAAACACTGACGACAACCCGGCATTTACATTTCTCTACTTTTCTCCCTGCAGTACCAATTGCGATCGTTTCTTAGGCTTCTGGTCAGCCAACATACCAGAGCTTATGGAATTCATTGTGTAAGACATTCGGACAGATAATGGAATATTTTTGGGATGATCTTAGTTGGTTTGTAAAATATATTGTATTATGATAAGCTTTTATCACACCCTTCAGAAACAAACAAAAACAAAACCCTTAATGTGCTAGTCGCGGAATCCTTTGAGAAGTTCGTCGTTATCCAGTCCAGACTTACTTTACATTCTGTGGTCTCGTGCTCCTACTTTAGTGTCCCAGTCGACAAGATCGTGTCAATATGAAGAGACAAGTATACAGCTTTATTTTACTTACTTCCTTTATCAACGAAACGAGAGGGTATATCATTTGTTTCAAAACTGTCTCGCTTGAAAGGTGTAGGTAGGACACCAAAGCACGACACTAAGGCTGGATTGCCGTGGTCACCCCGATCTGCACAGCATATGTAGAAGCTGGGTTGCTAAAAACTAGTTTTCTCATTTAAAAGCGCCGTTTTTGAGCAAATGCCTCAAATGTCCACAGGAGTTCTACATTTTTGAGCATTCTGGGCCCTGCTGAATAACAGCCAAATGTCGAGCACTAGAAAGTAATTGCAACAGAAATTACCATAGTCCAATACCTGTTTACTTGTGTTTGGCTATATAATGTCCTCTTATCTTGGATCGAAAGAGAGATTCAAAATAAATTAATATTAGAGGATTGTTTTAATTACTTACCAAAAGCTGTATGCCAACTTCCCATTTGTGATTCAAACATAATAAGATTTATTGCATTCTTCAAAAGAAATCGGTAGGCATTCTGCAAGTACCATTGCGTTTCTGACGTCTTCTTAATTTGTGCTTCACTGGGTTCCACACCAACAGCAAATTTTGCTTGGCAAACTCAAATTATAACTCAATGATGACGCAGGAAAATTTCGGTTGAGTTAGTTAGACCAACAGTCCGTGAAAGGTGCATCAAATTAAACAATAACCATTCAATTAAGTCGTCTAACTATATTGCCAGTGCCTTTTGCTCAATCAACATTTGATTACGAAGATCAGCTAAAAATGCATTTTACTTAGCAATTAATAAAATCAGTCGGTCTCAGTAACGTTTTTCTGTACTTTAGTAAGCAACCCTTTAGAAGCATTGTTGATTCAAATGTGGAAGTTCCCGAGAAACGAATAGTAAAATATCGAAGCACCATTCGTTATGGCCTCGTAGCTCAGGCAATGCAGAACATGCAACTTAAGTGAGTTATGTCCACACACAAGTTCGAACCCTGTCAGTGTCGAAAACTTTTCGAGTTTGGGTCAACTCTACATTCGTCAAAATAAGCCAACCAACATTTTCAGACTTCTAAAATGATTGAGTCTAATCTGACTATTCATTCAGAATTCTATGGAGTTGCCACCGCTTACACAGACAAGAACAGAACTACAATTGGCATTCGACAATGCTTTCGTGACACAAATAACAGTTAACTAATGGATACGCCAGAATGGTCTGCGATCTTCAGTCCGATCAATCAATCTGGGAATTTCCGTCATGTTGATTCAAAAAAATTATGCGCAGGCCGCATTCAAACATTTGTGCAGTATAGAACGCGGATGTTTACTACCACGCATTTCATTATGAAAGCATTTTAATTTAAGATGAGCCTAACTGCGAGGAGAAACGCAAGGATAACGTATTTTCGCCCAACGAAATCCCCGCTAATTTCTAATTACTTGCTCAGTGAAGAAAGAGTCTCCTGTTTGTGCAAAAAAACGAGGTACGAGGGTAGTGTTTGTAAATCGAATAAAAACGTTGTTGGTAAACTGCCCTTGATAAAGTTTTAAGAAGAATTAATTATGACGACATCAGTTGTATATCATGCAGCTCTGACAAGCAACTAAAACCTACAAAAACAAAGAAGTGGAAAACAACGACATGCTGTAAAATGTTGCTTGTAAAATTGGAGTGTGCTCTGGAACTTTTGAGCAATGCGAGCCCAACTGTCACTCAAAAATAGAAATACTTAATGCCAACGGAAAAATGCAACTGATTTTTGAAGGCAGTGGACCCGCTAATCAACAGCATTGGTTTGTATAGAAAATTTAGTCAGCGCCCGTTTTTCCAGTGACAGTATATTTTGATCAATCGAAAACCTGACTAAGTATTATCGAACCCAACAAAAACAGCTGCATTATCAACTCGATCCTACCACTTGCAGATTTCTCCTCAGACGTATCCTTCGCAGCAATCGAATGCCGTTTCAAAACAAATCCAAACTAACAAAATATAATTCCGAGTAAATCCAAAAATGTATGCCTATAATCAGTCCCTCTGTGAGAATTATGTTTTAGATTAGTCATTTTTTGGCACAGAAAACAAGGAAAATTTGCATTTTCATGATCATTGATGTTCCCGTGTAATTTTCTGATAATCATTCAGGGACTGCTGATTTTTTCCATAATTTGCAAGTTTCCCACTTGCAACGAAGATTTTTACTATTGATTGTTTTCCATACGTTCACAATCGAACACAAAGGTTGTCTATTTCTAGGCTGGAAATAAAGAACCAGTGAGATTTAACAAAGATGCAAATTGCAGTTTTAAGGTTTCGGATAAAAGAAACTGATAATCAACGTAAATTATGATGGCACATCCACTGCAAACTGCCCGCTGCCCAGTAAAGTTATGATTCCTCTTCTATCAAAGAAACTGGCTCACGTGGTTGCAAATGAGAAAAAAATGTTCACTCATACCGGCTGCTCTTCAATGAAGACTACAAAAGTTGTTTATGATTAACATTAACTTCTCAGATCCTCGGTTAGCGGTAGGCATTTCTTAAATTCACGCACAAATATTATTGTCACACCAGTTCTGTTCCTAATTCCCAAATTTCAGTTTAACGATTCAAGGCTGCATTTTCAATTGTCAATATCCTGCGCACGGTTACTTGACTAATCGACCTATAACCAACCTGGTTGGGCATAAAATGTAAATTGGTATTCAGGAAAATCTGCTGTCAGCCACTTCAGAGAGCTCTCACGTTTAATTGACACAGGTCCACTTCTAACGGTTGACTTCAAAGCCAGCGGAACAGACTTGCCACGGGATTGATGTTTCGGTCCACAACTACGAAACCAAAACAAATATTTGCACTATCACCACGCAATCCACAATCTCTCCGTAAATGAGACCAGGTTGTAGCCATTTTAACAGGTTGGTACCATGCACACTTGACACACAAATCCAGTGTACAAAATTCGCGTGATCTATCAAACTTTTATTTTGGGGTTTCCGATTTTTAAAGTATGACTTTTATTCGGCAGTAAGCACCTATGAAAGCTCTAAAATATCCTTCAGACATATGTTTGCGCCACTATGTACTCCTGATATAGATGAGGATACTATGTTAGATTTATCAGAAGCGGATCTAAATGTGAATAGGAAACCGTGAAAGCTAGTAATTATACCTCGAAAAAGCACATCATCATTCACACTTAATGTGCTTTTTACATTCAAGATGGCTGATTGTCTTTACGCTGGAATGATGACGCAGTTGGTCAAGAGTTCTTACTGAACATTCCCACTAACCTGCATCGGTTGTATTAGTACAGGTTTGAATGTGAAATTACCCCTTTGATGCATAACAAACAGCATAGAACTACAGGTAATGCTCAGCGCGATGCATGCAAGTCCAGAGCTCACGAGTTTTGCCGCAGATGCGCCCGATGTGTTTCTTGATATCTGTTAACAGTTGTCAATTAGCTCTATCAATCATAAAATTACTGCATCTTAACTATTGGAAATCGCATGCCAACTTGTCTACGGAATGTTTGAAATGTTCCAAAATATTTAGCTTTATTCTGTGGATTGAAAATTCAACACCAGGAGTCTTCGCCGCCGAAGTTTAAACTCACATAAGGTTTTGATAAAGAATTGTATATTTTTTCGCGTGAGACCGTTTATCATGTGATAACAACCCTCAATTAACAAGCGAGAAAATACGGAAGAAGCAGAGCGCATCTACCGCGTCCTAACCATTTATTGTACTGCCTAACAGGCCTCCGAAATTTTTATTGAATTTCTGTTACTGTTACCACTGACCAAGCTGTCGAGCTTTGTATATTCTGCTTAAAACCTTTGTTGTACCTTGAAATCACCCATGGGTGAAAATCACTTGCTCTGAGGAAGTCAGTATAAAATAGATGCAGTACCAACATGCGAACTGAGGTACACAATTTTCAGGCGATTTTGGATGACACAAGAAGCCAGACGTTTAGAATAGAAAATACTTATGCTCGCTGTACGTCCAAGAGCCGACTCCACTAGTTGGAGTCAAAACGGTGAACCATTTCTGCTTCTAACTCTAGAGGCATATTACACGGGCGAACTATTTGTACACACTTTCCCGTAAACATTGCTTACCTTGTGATTTATTACTGACACGTTTGGTTGTCTTTCACATTTTTCATCTCAGTCTGCGAACAAGTCGCCACAACTCAAGATCACCGCTTATTGTTTTCCGTACAATATTGCAAAGTACTGAAATTGGTTTATCAACTGGGAAAAGGGTTGAAGCCGCACGACTGTAGACGCCTTGTTTTGAGAAAGAACATCTGATTCCTCGTGCAGATTCAACCGTAAACCGATAGACGATACAAATAGGTAGTACGCTTACATGTCACATAGTGAGCAGAATAAAATTTTCTCACCTCGATTTGAACACATTGCTGGGTTTCAGACCAAGGATTAGCAAAATTTTTGATATGGAAGAAAGGAAGACTGGAAACTGAATGGTCAGCAACCCATCCCGCAAAGGGAATGGTTTATATTTAGCGAATGAAATGCTTTTATTCTTATTACTGGAGTAAATGATCACAAACTACAGGGTGCATAGTTTGGCAAAAGGTCGAAAGATGGCGACCCTTGAGAATTGTTACCTGAGTTGAGGAGACGTTTATGAAAGCACCAAATGGCAACAAGTCAAATCTATCACTGTTGCACATCGTTAGCAATGAAAACTTGTCGGTATCTTAGAAAAACTATCAAAGCCAGCAAAATGCTTTGCTTTTAGACACCCAAGTGTCAACAGCCATTTCAAAACTTGCGAACAGACAAAAGGTCGTAATTATTAGGCTTAGCTTTCAGGCTACAAGATCTGAATAACATTAAACAGCCCAACAACCCCTGAAACGTGAGACACTAATAAGGCACTGCAAATACTCAAAATGACTTGCTCAACCGATTCGTTTAACGACGAAGGCCGCCAAGGATTTTGCTTCCGTTCTACCCAATCTTTTGTTTCTTTTCGGCTGACACCAAATCGAAAACGAACCGTAACTGTTTCAGTGGTACAGCTAATCACAGTTGGCCTGCTTGAATTTCACTTGCACGCATTCTCGAATACATGGGTACAAAAGTCCGAATGACCTAATTGCATTTGCGTAAGTGAACGGATTTTGGAGTATACGTGCGAGTTATTCTTTGGTACGTTTTCGCGGTCAGTGAATGGTTTCGTCCCATGAATATCGCTGCTCGTCGCTTTTGCAACTACATGACATGAACAAACTGCCCAAAAGGTATAGCTGCAGGTAAGCATTTCACATTAGAATGATCTTAACATTTTAGCCAAAATAATAGGTAACTAATTCTATCGGTACCCGTTGTTCCGAACAGACTGGAATTACGCTGTATGGAGGAAAAAAATGCTGTCAATTTCAAGATGTGTAAAATACCATTAACGAATACGGTGCCACTGAGTCCCAATTGAAAAAGTAACCAAGCACACAAAACGTCACATGACAAAAGTTTAAATTGGATTCCAGTAAAAGCCGTAAGAATAAGTGTTCACAAGTCTCAGTTCAATCAAAATGATCCCAAATATAGGCCCTGATGAGCTGTTTTCATTACTGTCACAATACTTTCGTACTTTTTAATGAAAGTATCTATTTGTCTTTTGCAGTGCATCTTTCTGCACTTCTGCATTCTCGAATGTCAGAGATTCGTTCGTAATGCACTCACCATAAGTGTAATAAGTTGCATATGCCCATTACACACCACCGTCTAATTTCTCAAAAGTTCTGACACGAGGTGCGGCTCTTTATGCAATCAATTTTATTTCGCCCACTAAGCAAACGTGTTCCTTCTTATGATAACTTTCCTGTGATTCACCATTTTGGATCATTCTATTTTTAGACTGAAATATGATCAATCGAGAGTGTGCCTTATGTGACTCATTTACAAAAGTTTGATAAATGAATGCAGTTGTCTTAGAGATTGTTTGGTTCCCGCTGTGGCGCATTGAAAACCGCTACCGTTTCTGACTGTAATGAGGGCATGTGTTTGCTTAAAGTCTTAGGATGCCTGAAAGCAGTTATTCCCGCGAGTCCAAAAACCCATAACAGTCTCCATTTTGCTGCTTACGCGAGCCTCAGGTACGTGCTGGAAACCGTCTAGGCTGACGCTTCAATCCAAGCAACACAAGTAAAGGCAACTTTTGTATTTGTTGAAGATATTCAACTAATTGCTTTGGAATGAACAGTCAAAACTTTTCGAAAGAATATCCTGGACAAGAATTTCAACTAATAACAGAAACCGGAAAGGCGTAATCAAATTTAAAACAAGAAATTTGACGCACCATGTGTCTCCTAGGTGTGAAAAAACTGACTGTTTCAAACTCGACCAGTGCCTAAAAACGTAAGCTATCTACCCAATCCTTTGAGATTAGACCCAAACACAAGAACGATCGATCTCACGGTAAATATTACACAATGCTCTTTTGGTCACAACTTGCTGTCCATAAACACCCATCCCCTTTCACCAGGAGCATTTTCTCGAACCATCCTGCAATAAAGTCTGGAGCCCCATTTAAATTTCCTTATTTACTTTAGATCTCACGCATGTGGTCACATGAATCGCAGGACATTGTTAATTTGACATCTGTTGAACAATTTTGTTCAGTGCAACCACTTCTGAAACCGACTGAATTTTGTCGCATCATTAAGAGGTTCGATCCCTTCATATGTATATATATGTATATACATCACAGACCCGTGCATGGATCCGATACCGTTTGAATCATGGCGAAAGACGAAAGCAATTGTAAAGAAAGAATACAGAGAAAGAAAAAATGCGCACAGTTCACTATGTTTGCAGGTTCGTCGATTCTCCACTTACATGTCATCGGCTCTCTATCCAAATTCATTGTCTCTCACTTGGTTTCATATTTTCTGTTTGCCCAAGCCAAAGTAGACTTTGGTTTAAGTGACCCTACCCGACACATCAGTCTAATCCAAAGGGCAGGGGAGAACCTGCTGGTCACCTAACCCACTGAGGACCAGAGACCTATATCTCAGTTTGTAGTCCCTTCGGATCGGGCAGCACATCCCTGGGAGTCCAGTCCCACCACTTTGGAGATTGCTTGCTAGCCTCAGGCTGTTGGCAGGAGTCGCCGTCTTCAGCGGATACAGTTTTCTGTAGCACATAAAGCAATCAAATATATCACATGCTCCTTTCATAACCTGCCTACCTTATTTGATTATCTATCATGAAGTTCCACTTTACCCAAAGAATTTAGGTTTGTTCCAACCCAATCGGTAGATGCAACTCGCGGAGTTGTTTACTTTGGCAAGTGAGACTCAGCAATAAGATCGAAATGACAAACAGGCTAGTTGAAATCCATGACCCTTTGCTCTGGAGTATGCAGTCCGCTACCAGTAAGGATATTAGATGCAACACACGTGCACCAACAAGAAAATGGAGCCAAAAATCGAAACCAACCTTATAGAATAATGCAACATGAATGAGATTCGTGTTATATTACCTGAATAAAAATATGCAGTAAATTCGCAGAGATTTCATTGCTGTTCATAATGCACTTTAAGTGACAACAGCTAATAGCCTCGTCTTGGTTTTGTTTGACGCTAAAAACGGAATTTGATGAAGGCGTGCAGAATCAACTAGCAGGGGCACATCACACTGGGATCTCTCTGCGAAATCGTCAATACTCCCATGCGACTACATCCACATAGTATGCCCGAACCTAACCGACTGTGTATTATTCTGCTGCAGTGCAATCGTAACTGGCCCAATGTTGCCTCTCATTTTCGGCAACTTAAGTGTTCATGGTGTTAATTTTATTGCATTACATAATGTCTACCATGAGATTTTATGCAATTATCCGTAAATGCGCTGAGAATCCGCAAAGATTGCAATTCTCGATTGTACTACATCACATAAAACTATGAATCCCGATAGAAACAGACCACGGGATTGCGGGCTGTAACAAGTTGTACCAGTCGCATGTGTTGACGACGAACATGGCTGTCTCCACAGCTCGATTAACACATAGGACTGTATTGCATCTTCGTGTATAGACTTTTGCGTACAAGCAACAGCTTTGCATATCAGCCAAAAAACATGAGGTTAAAAAATAGGAAAATACTGCACTCATCATCTTGCAAAAATGTGAGAAGCTCACCTAGGAATGATCAGAGCACATCACAATAGGTTACTTAGGAAATCGGCTAAAACAAGGACTCGGTTTGTCAGAATGCATGCTAAATATCGGACAGTAGAGTTTCTATAGACACCGATTCTGAAGGGTATGGAACGAATAGCGGATCGTGTTGAAATATGAGAGCGGCACTTTAAAAGATCGTTGTGAAAAGGATGCGTGGGGTCAGAACGAATTTTGTGAGCAAATTTCTCACATGTTGATAAGTGTTGATCGCATAATTTGAAGGGCAAGGCAGTTAGTGGTATGGAAGACACACGACTAATAATTGATATCCTCGACGAAGAATTTTAAATACATTTCTAAGTAAACCTTGAAAAATAACCGGACGAACAGTATGGAAGGATTGGAAAAAACGTTGGCGTACAAATCGGGAGAGGGTGCTTTGTTTTACCTTGTAGTGTCAAAGCTTCTTGATTTGAAATGGCAATCATCAGAGATTCTTTGCACAGGTGGAAGTGTGAGAAGTCCAGTTGGGATTTTTGTCGATAGTTACTCCTAGATATTCCTCAGAATCAACGCTGGTAACTGATTTTGAGTTTATGAAAGACATTTCGGGTTGGTAGGTTGACCGAGGGGGAAAGAGATAACAGACATTTGAAGCATTTAGATCTGTTGAGATTCAAATCAGCTCGTGCAGAAGAATCCTAAGGAGAAGATAGATTTTTGGAATAACTGAAAATCGTCGTTGCTCGAAGCGGCTTGAGTGAGGGCAACATCATCTGCATAGTTAAACAAGCGACAGGGGGATAAGCACTTGTTTCCAGTTTGTGAAGTAGAAGAGACGGTGAGACATAATCAAATGCCGACAAATGGTCTAGAAAGGTGTTAGGGTCGATGACCACTCTAGAGGTTTTGTCGTTGCAGACTTTATTTCTGCTATCAATTTTCCAAATGAAGTGTCTCTTTTCTCAGTATTTTGAAATTGACGTTATTCTAAATATTGCGCGGTTGAAAATATTTATGTGTCCGCAAAAAGATTAGACAAATCTCATTGTGATTGGCTGTCACATATCGACCAGGGCCACCCAACAAAACTATATAAACGCTAGACCTCGCTTGAATACTCACTTGTATTAGTGGGTAACCAATAAACGCGCGACAGTGTCCTGTGTTCGTCTTCTCTCTTCCGCTAGTGGGTTGGGCTGGCGGTTCCTATTCCACGCCACCTTTCTGTTCTGTGTGGCTGCTCACTCAAGGGAGCAGCAGTTCCGCTTTATTGGTTGTGCCACTACGGGGCTTTAAGACTTTAGCCCGAACTATTGTGTCTCCAATCCTCAGTGTGTTCGTGTCCCACTAAACCACAGGCTGTGTTCTTGTCCTATCTTGCGACGCTAGTGCTTGCGTCTAGTGCTTCAGTGTGTGGATAGATCAACCCAACTCGGCGACACAACAAAAGGCGCCAAGCACAGATGGCATCGATGCATTTAAGGACCTAAAATTGTAGTGAATGACAAGCGACAGCGTCCAAAGTGGACCTGTTAGGTTTATAAGAAAACTGAAAAAGGGTGGTCAAGAGAATATAAAGAAGAACACAAGCGCTTAATTATTGCCCGCTCAGTCAGTTTAGGACCAGAAAATGTTAAAGCAATGGGGCGAAAGCGTTTTGCCAAAGCAGTAGAGCTGCAAAAACTTGGGGTGGGTATAATAGTGCAGTGTCTCCAGCAGTCAGGGATAGAAGACGAGATTAATGATGATTTAATCAAAGAGATGAATGCATCAGTCAGAGCCACAGAACCATGGATTAAATGAGCTGAAAACAGATTGTCGGGACGAACTCGTGTGGCAATTTTAGTGGTGTGGAGAAGGTCGAGCACCTCCTCCGTAGAAAATCGTGTAACTGTCAAATCATCATCCTGCCTAAATGTGACTGTGGTATAAAAGGAGGGATGGATGAAAGCTTGATTGATGCTGCCGAAATCCTAAGAAATTGTCGAACGTTTCGTTTTTTTTCCACGCAACAGCCGAATGCCTTGCCACAGGAATCCATTGTTGTTACCACTCAGGAGTTGGCTGGCAAATGTTGTGTCGATGTGTTTGATTTCAGCTTTTATTAGGTTGGAAATATACCGCACGCTTGGATTAATACGGGATCTGTAGAAGTGCTTCTTGCATTTTCTTAGGGATTTCAGTTTCTGGGTGGAGATATGGCTATGTGAGACGAAAAGTGTTTCTAGGGGACAGCAGATAACAAGGCTTGCGTTGGCTTGCCCTGTAAAACGAGTTAGTAAATGATGTGATATTATGTTGGGAGCTAAAATGGGCAATATATACGTTCGTTATGATTGTACTGGTATGCCGAGAAAACCTAGGATAGCACTGCGTTACGAAATAGTCAATTTTGTTTAGTAATTAAGTATGCACCACTCCGGACGTGCCGAACTGGAAGGATTTTGCGTACGTTGCCGCACCGCCTCCGGTGTTCTTCTGCGAAACACTGGCTTTCTGGTGGAGTACGAATCTCTCTATTGACACGAGTGGATCAGCGATATCCGGGCTCAGCCAGGTTTCTTGTGCGCAGATGATACAAATGTGAGCTTAGATGGGTGACTGAAGTGCGAGGGACAGATTCGACATTTTCGTAAACAGAGAGTGGATGTTGGTACTCAGCAATGCCGGAATGGACATTTTGGCCGGAAGGGTGCATCTAGGATCTACATGCTAGCCAGCACGAACACCTCTTTTTGACGGATAAGATCCTTGAAGTGCAAAAATGCGTGATTCTAGTCCATGTTGAGAAACAATAATTCCGATCGAATGTAGCGGTGAACGGAAACTATAATTGAACCAAATATCCGAGAGGGAGACAAAAACTAACGGTGACGGAAAGGTAGCACAGTCAGTCAAAGGCTAAAACCAAGTCAGGGGAACCTGCTTCGGGCGGTTGGTCACACAAGGGCAATCAGTTCACAAGTCGCAAGGCAAAACAAATGCAGGAATGTTTGTTCAACAAATATCAGAAGGCGGCATACCAACCAGTCGATATGAAAATTCATGAGTTTCATTCACCTCACAGTTCGTTAAAATGATAGTACGTAGGAAAATATGAAGATAAGAAATGCAGTTGTCCTAGGAACTGTCATTCAAACACATCCTGAGTGGTTTCTTCGAACAATCGATTGGCGGCCTGGAAGATGACAACCTAAGATACAGTTAGCGAGCAGTTATTCCATAGTCCTACATTACTGCTGCCATTTTTTATATGACAGCAATAAGAATTTCACTCAGCTCCATCTCTATGTTAATGCAGCTTTTACTGCAGTCAAATAATCACGTCTGGGCTTTGTTTGCACACATCTTATTCTCCCAAAACATGTCCCAAACCTAGAAATCCACAGAATTGAAACATCGTTTTTGTGTACATGAAAGGCTTACTTCCTCCATACCATTAGCACTTTCGTTGTGTGCCCACATACTAAGCCACAGTAATTGGTGCTTCTTTTATCTGGATTACAAACAACCTCATTATGTACTGATAGTTCAGCCTCTTCGCGATCTGCATAGCTCAATTGCTGTGGGCTTAAAGATGCAAATGTGGACTCATGGCAGGAAAGATTTAACAGAAAACTGACCGCTTGATAATTTGTTAACATTCCAACTTACGTCGCGTTTGTTGGTCCTACTCTGATGGACAGCAAGCAGGCACATTTTGAGTAGGGAGATATTTAAACATATAATGGAAAGACGAGCAGACGCGGGCTCCATTGCTCACGTGGGATTTTAGGGTGAGGCTAGTAACAAAGCAGTCCGATTGCGGGGATTGCAGGAAATTTGCTGAACGTCCGTAGTGCACTGAGTAAAGTCACGCCGCTGAACAGCGCCGTATTAGTTAATATTCGATCATCGAAAATAACTGTTCAGGTAGCGCACTTAACGGTAAAATTGTTCCAAACCCGTCCCCTCATGAACAGCCTTTTAAAGTTAATTATTTATATCGGGATTTTCTGTAAAACTGTAACAAACAAATGCAGATTGTTTAAAAATAATTATTTTAGGTATTCCAAAAAGGCAAGTAAAAGAATAGTAAATAATACTTTGTTTGACTTGATTTTATATCATGGAAATTAGAGATAAGGGAGAAAAACGATAAGATATTAGAAATAAGTTTTCGCAGAAAACCACCAGCGGTATCACCCAGGGATGGTAAAGAACTTGTGGGGCGTCTACACCCAAGGCACTTGCAGTATCAGTGGTTATCACCACGAACAACGTAATCCAACCGATTCATCACACAGCATATTCAGTAACTTAACAGAAATCTGCTTGCAATGGTGTAAATTTGTTTCAGGTTATTTGTTTAGGTTCAGGTGAGTACTGGACAATTTTGAAAAACAATCAATGGCCTGTTCAGCACCTCAGTCAACGAAATCATTCACATCTGGTGTGCTGTAACCAGTCGTGCAACACTAAATTATCCGGTCTGCTAAACTTCACACCTAACCTAGACAATGCAACGCAAGAAAGGTGAGAACGCCAGGCTTTCCGGGTTTCAACGTCCTAATGGAAGAAATAAAACATTCGGAATAGAAAACAAATGATATTAAACCGCTTTTAAATAAAATTCAGCCGCCATTACCGGGTGTACCTGCCGATGATCCTGTACAATGAGGAACACCGTTCAGAAAATTAAATGCATCCCAAAAGGTTACTGAAAGGCCGCAGAACGACTTTGTTTGCGATAATGTGTTACCGGATCATTTATGCACCACTGAATCTCGCCGAACTCCAATTCGTTTTAAAGGTCCACGGAAGGAATGCGTGTTTTATTGGGGATTTCTGCGTTTACTTACCACGAAAGACTTCGTGGGCCACCTAAATTGAAATAGTACCCATTGGGAAGTAATGCTTCTTAATGGTATATTTTGTTCATTTGGAATCGACAGGTTTATGTTACACCTTAGTAACATCACATGTGCTAGTCTGGTAAAGAATTTTTTAGAAGCCACTCAAACAATGCAAGATGAAACATTGTCTACAAAGAGAAAAACCTGCGCCAAACTTAAGATGCTCGGCCTCCTTGCGGGATAAACGTATTTCAAATGAAGACGCCATTTTAACGGTAGCTTTTAAGTGATAGTATGTCCACCTATTAGCTACACTTGTGACAGTATACACCCTTAGTTCATCACGCTTTGAATTTCATGGTTCATCATTAATTCTTGCCTTATTGAGAGCAGAATAATGGTCTTGCATTAGACTCCGATCGGCGCGAAAATTCTCCATGCTCCATCAGTAGCTAGTATTCCATTTGATTGTCAAAGATTCTTGTGCAGAACGGTAAATGTTATGTAGGATGCCATTTTTGTTGCACTTTTTTTGGTTTTCCGCTTCATTGGCTATCACAGTTGTGGCACTTGTGCACTCATCGTTCTTTAGTTGGTATATTAATATTTTGTACGTAGCGCTCAGTTGTTTTACTCAATACTGCTTAACGAAATGGGTTACCGCTGCCCGTTACTGATTTGTGTTCCTGCTGTAGCCAAACGTTGGCATTTGGTGGATTAGGTTGCTAGTCAAACCTTGAAAATGGTTAAGACTTAACACTCAAGGGGAACCGTTGAATCGGAGGGGGGGGAACTGAAGATTACTGTGGAGCTTGACTCGATATGTGGCCGGCTTTAAACCTGTGTTGAACATTTTAACTTAGGTTATTGCTTTCTACGGGTCATCTTTGGCAATGACCCTAAAATTCACCACCAAGAGTCTTCTGCCTTTTACTAGGTGGAGCCACTGTATGCTCTAAATACCGCGTTCGACATAACTGCTAGTAGGGTGATACAATTGGCCTACTGTGGTTCCCTTCACCCAAATAGTGGTCGCCAACTTAGCCAACCTTTCCACCTGGATACCGTTAATATATTTATTACATTTTTTCACTAATATTTTGAAGATTAGAGACCAAGGTGTACGTAGGCTGGTTTCGAAGTTGCTCCAAAAAACATGTTACCATCGGGTGGAGAGAGTGGCTCCCAAATTATTCCCCAAAGGGACTGAAGTGAACCAACGTACATCGGCAACGTCGCACTAGGGCTCTTTTGGTTACCATTTTTCCCCTCGATGGCGACAATCTGAGAATTAGGTGGGTGTTAGTTTTTGACTATTTTATCGCATGGGTTGATACTGGTAACGATTACCAGTCTGTTTACAGGGGCCAAAGGCAAACTACCAGATGGTGTGATTTCCCTAAATTATGTTTTACCCCTTCGTGACCATATCAGTATATCTCTTCTTATATCTTTCGTTAATGGTAATTCATCTGATGGTATAACTGGAGCGTTCCAACCGCCATTTATGATTAAGTGCATTGTGCCCTCCGTCAGGTGACCTGCATGTTAGTTCTAGTTATCTCCTCCTGACAATGAACTATAACAAATTTTCTAACTAGGGATAAACTGGAAATCCGTGCTACTACTTATAGTGACAGTCGGTTATTGTTGAGATACTTTTATTTTGCATTTATTGTTTGGGCTTTTGCAAGCTACCCGCAGATTATTCATCATCGGGAGGCACAACTTACCCAACATTCAAATGTTGGACACTTGTAAGTACGACGTCAATAGGTTCTTTGTTTACAGTGATCAATATGAAAACCTCAGGGACCTCCGTGTCCTAGAAATGCACTTTTACGGCCGCATCGTTTAGAATATCAATTTTCTGTGATTTAAAGTAAACAAAAATTTCTCCTGTATACGTTTTAATCTCATTGGAAGTCATCATGTGGCTCTGCTCAATCTGTTGAGTTACCAGATTGGACACGAAAAACCAGACGACTATTGGTCATGTGGCATGCAGTTGTCCGAAAGGTACTCATTTTACCTAGGACCATCGCTGTCACCTTAAGTCTAGACATTGCTAATCCGCAGCTCATAATGGCAGAAACCAGGATAACAAGTCGCTCGTCTCCATTTATCTGACTGGGAGTTCCTCGTGTGACTCAAACTAGGCTACCAATTCCCCAGAATATGTCCTTCATATTTCCAGCAATTCAGGCGTCAACATATGCAGCAGAACGTTTTACTCTTAAGCTTTCTCACATGTTTCTTCAACTCTAATGATTATCTCTTAAGTAATGCGGGAAGCTATGCACCATGCCATAACTCCACCACACTATGACCGAAGGCTAACAACTCATATCAGAGACGAACTAAATGACCGGAAAATCTTCAAACCCACGACCAGATAATTTGGATTAGCAATACTCATATGATCACTTCAAAAAATTTCAATAGGTGTAACACCGGATTGTCCCTTCGGCTGCTTGGCTGACTTATGTCAATCACCGTAATCCATTTATAATTTGGAAAAGGACTTGTGCTCGAACAGGATAAATCTAATCGACGGAAATGGGATGGTAGACAGGAAAGACTGGACCGTTGGGCAAAACATTTCAAGGATCAGTTTAACTGGCCATACGCTATCGTATCTAGTCCGACGCCTGGAGCTGTGAATCCTTGGGAGGTGTCACTTGATCCCCCAACGGAAGTGGAAGTGGAGTCGAATATTCGGCTTCTGAAGAGGGGAAAAGCTGCCGGTCCCGACGAACTTCCCCCAGTTATTTTCAAATTGGGTGGAGAGGTACTGATGAAATCACTTACCTCCTTGCTTCGTGATATTTGGAACGAGGAGCGTATCCCGCTATGGTGGGGTGAGTCACTGATTATACCCATCTTCAGGAAGGGTACACGGAGTGACTGCAGCAATCATCGTGGGATTAGTTTAATTCCGATAGTTACTAAGGTGTTAGCTTCGATAATGCTGCGCCGTTTGACACCAATTTGCGAGAGTAATATTCGCGAGAGTAATATCCGCGAACAACAGGCCGGATTTCGGCCAGGTCGAGGTTGCATCGACCAAATATTCACTCTTCGACAGATACTCGAAACGCGCCACACGCACCGCCGCCGCCCTACCTTTCAAGTCTTCCTCGACTTGAAAGGTGCTTTCGACTCCGTGGATCGACCGGCACTACTCAATGCTCCCCACCGGAAGGGTATGCCAACGTAGTTTATGAACCTGTTGCGAGCATTGCACTCGCATACCTATGGTCGCGTTAGGGTATACGGTGAACTGTCACATTCATTCGAAACAACCAGTGGCGTTCGACAAGGGTGTCCCATCTCTCCATTCTTGTTCAACTTCGTCATGGACGAGGTGATGAAAGATGCTTTAGGAGGTCTCCGGGAGGTAGAAGTCGAAATGGGAAATGGAGGAAAGCTATGCGACCTAGATTACGCAGACGACGTCGTGTGCCTGTTCGAGTCTGCGGACCATGCACAACGGGCACTAGATAGACTGTCGAGATCGGTTGCTCGGCTCGACATGTGCCTTGCACCTTCAAAGTGCAAAGTACTGTTACAGGACTGGACGACAGCAGCGCCGAACTTGATACTGGATGGAGAGGGGCTGACGATTGTGGACCGTTTCACCTACCTTGGTAGCTGCGTGTCCAACGATGGTAGCTCGGGAGTGGAGGTAAGTATGCGTATATCCAAGGCTAGGGCAGCTTACGCTGGATTGGAAGCACTTGTGGCGTCGGCCTGATATTTCAGTGAAGTTTGAAGGTCGTGTGTACTGTGCTGCAGTGCGTTCAGTTCTGTTGTACGGTTGCGAGACGTGGAGTATGCGTGTGGGCGATGTTCGTCGGTTGGAGGTTTTCGACAACCGATGTTTACGTAGTATGGCTAGGATTGAATGGAATGACCAGGTGAGTAATATTGAGATTAGGAATCTGGTATTGGGTGCCAATTTTGAGAATAGCTTGTTTCAGCGTATAAAACTTAGTAGACCACGCTGGTTTGATCACGTGTTGCGTATGACGAACACTCGTCTACCATACCGTGCCTTATTTTGTGTTCCTCCTAAGAAATGGAGGAAGCCATGTGGAGGCCAACAGATGACGTGGCAACGTGGGATGATAAAATGTACAGCGAACTTGGGTAAAGTAGGTGTCTCACGCCTTCGTGGTTGGGGTCCGAAAGGCTCGTCGACTTGCTGGCTGGAGACACTGAAGAATATAGCAGTGAACCGTGAACAGTGGCGATCGTGCTGTCATTTTCTATCGAATCTGAATGATTGAAAACACGTGCGTTTGTACAGTTAGACTGTGTTCCGTGTGTTGGCTGCAGCACTATCTTATCTTTTCCCGCCTGTGTAGGTCCATTCCCTGTTCCCGTTGGATATTCACTCTTTTTATATAAACGTGTAACTCTGGGGAACGGCAGCGGTCAGTGAGACTTGCCTTGCTGTTTAACGCTGAACGATGATGATGATGATGATGATGATGAATGGGATGGTCGCTGACAGCTTGGATCATATGAGATCAGGCCAATAAACTGGGTCAGTTTCTACCTGCGCACTCATCTGGGAGGTTGACTTGTGCCCAGTCCACAGTGGACAACGAAATCCAGCTGCACTTGGTCAACAGCTGGTCTTTGTCCAATAAGGCGGTGAAGAACAGCCTCTTGTACAGTGTTAGCACAAACAAAATAAGTGGTGAATCGGCAAAGCGCCCAATTTCCGGCTGACAGGATGAAAGCTGGAAGCTTGCACCGTTTGGTTTAGGCCAGGAGAGGGCAGCACCGAGTGATTGATTGTCTCGCTACCTTGTGCTTTAACTGAGGTATGTTCACGTAGTACCATCACGATGGGCTTGGCCGAATTTCATGTCAGACAGGTGGTTGGTTGCCGTTGGGATAAAATGATATGTTTAGTGTAATACAGATTAGCTGGACCATGTAGAGTTATCACCTCTCTGATATGATAACCACATCCTGAACCTGTCCGCCAAACCTTCAGCTCTTCAGACCACTACGGGGTGATAGGGTTGCACTTTGTCTGAATTTCGTTTTAATTTAGAGTATACATGTCCAGTGATTATGAAGACACATTTTTGATATCGCGAGATAGATCAGACCGCTGACGGTCTCTTCAATTAACCAAACCAATCGCAGTCTAAGCTTTTATGATTCCTCGTTTTGATTATATGATAATTACGTGATACATTTTGGGAAGTCAGGCTGGCCTACTCAAAAAGCGATATGCGGCTATTGTCAAACGGCTGAAGTGCATCATGGCAAAGATAGCTTGTAAGATCGATTGCCTTAACGCTGATCTCGTATTACGTTTACTTACCCTTAACCGTTGTGACCACTTTTGCGTCACCTTGACAACTCAGGTACTCCACCGGCACCAGGAACAAACCGTCGTAAGCTGTAGAAGGTTGAGTAAATTCAACAGGAGCGTGCAAGCGGAGCCTACGAGCGGAGCCTACGAGCGGAGCGTGCTTGAGCAACAAGCAAATGATAACCGGGCTGGGCGGTCAACGTTCGATTAGACCAGCGATCTGGAGGATCAGATCCATGTCCCGCTAAAAGTCAGATGTTTAGTATTCCGGAACAAGCTGTGTGATGTACTGGGAGTCGTCAAACTACTGTGGTAACAAGCTAGTAGAATATACCTCAACTAAATGAATAGTCCGGTCTAAAATAGTATATCACGGGGAGGGGAGACTAGAAATGGTTCTTGTCTGAGGGTTATGGTAAATGGTAATGGAAAAATATAGAACGCCCGGCAGCTAATGTACTAACAAAGGAAGAACCTGTTGCCGATGACGTACGCGCACAAGTGAAATGCTAAGTAGTGACTTTGCTGGTAATAAGCTAGACAAGATAGTTTGAGCTGCATCCCAGCCGATGTCTTTAATCCGAAATGGATAAATATCCAGGATTCTGGTGAAGCTGACTGTCAAATGTGTCACTCAGAAACCCTAGTCGCTAAATAGAACGGACGATCATAAAAATTTTGGCATAACCGCACGAATATTGCTAGCTGAACCTAATGCCTCGGGTAAAGTTTTGGGGCCGCTGGGAGCTGTATAGGAAGGAACACAACTTCTTCATCACTAGTAAGAGCAGAGATAAAGATGAGTGGTGTCCATTCATTTATTTGGGAGGATCGGTTCACTGTCAATGTAGATCACAAGCTAGCGAGAGAAAGTATGACTTGTAAAAGTTCCCGGGTAGACCGTTGGCAGCTCCCTATAAAGACGGCGGCTTATAGTTCAAAGTTTCCTAGTAAAGGTTAACCTTTTCTAACTTCCACGGCCAGTATTGAAGCGTCACCTCCACGCCATGTTGGTGATGTTTTTCAGGGGACCGGAATGGCCTGAAAAGGACTTCGCCATTGTTCCTCTTGCCGCCATGGATTCATGTGCAGCAAATCAGGCTCACAACTGTAGATAAGCAAGCACTTTTCTCAGTTTTGAAATGTTTCAGTAGACGATGTGTCACTGAGATAAGTGGTGGCACTGACTTCAATTGAAGGGTTGAAAAACAGATATAAGAGGGAGAAATTGTCTGGATATTTGGAGGGGCTGGGTACAATCCGAATTAGTAGTTGGAAGCTAAAATAGACAAAACGAGGTTTAGTGATAGTGATGGGTTAACCCAAAACAAGTGAACAAGAATCTGGCGTGGCTTGATAATGGAACGGTTAGGGGGACTGGGCAGTCCAGCAGCGTTGTTTGAGCTTGTCGTGGAGATCGGTACCCACGGAGTGGGTATTACCTTTAAGGAAATCCCAGATAATCAGTGCTTGCCACCATATAGTGATTGTTGTGCCAAAAATGCGAGCTATAGATCAGGGAAACAATTGAACAAGAGGATGGAATAAGCTTTGTTTTGAGTAGAGGACCCGTTAGGAAATGAGGAATTGTTAGCCCTCAGTTTGCACATCTACCTCCTTTTTGTATGCTCCGTCTTGAGATTTTACGGCCAATTAAAAGCATAATAATGTGCGTTTAAGCTGAGACTTTAGAGTCTGAATAAATGCCATCGTGGATGGATGCCGCCCAATATTAACGGAGAGCGCAATCCAGGCATTTAGGTATTTAACAAAAAAGATTAGTTGCTAAGTTCATCGCCGAGCGTGAATTATCGATCATCCGATGCGTGTTTGTTAAAGACAGAACCTTGAATGACAAGTCCTTAGGAATCGGCTGAGGGCAGTGCAGGACAACAGAAGAATATGTACAAAACGCTCACATTTAAGTTTAGATGCTTCAGCGATATTCGGTCTTAATGAAATGGGGACAGCGTTCATTACATGGCAATTTTCTGGGTAAAGGGTCACTGGATACGGCAGATACACGGAGGAATACCATTGGGTAGAGGTAAGTGGGTTGGGTGATTTGGGTAGTATTAAAGGCACCACCGTTGGTGTACCAGCTTTTGGTACGAGTGAGATTAAAGTGAACCGACGGCTAATTTCCTGCAAACTGATATTGCTATTAGAAAGATTGAAGTTTAACTCATGATGACTGAACTTGCAAATTTTTCAGTGCTCTCCGTGAAATGAAATGGATACCACGCTGCATTAGGAAGGGACTTCAATGACGTAAAGCAAAAATAGAAGCCTAGTGAGCCCTTTTGAATTTGTACAAAAGTTAGCAATACCAGATGCGGGAATCCACCCTCAACGGAAACTACTCGGCAACGTCGGGAACTTTCAGAACTAAGACACGACAATAAGCAATCCAAGAAACCATAAGGCTTGACATTTATCATGAAAGGAAGGTGAAAAACACCGTGAACATCCTTGGTGTGTCGACCAAACGTTCAAGTCTTGGTCCGGATAAAGTCGATCAGCGATTCAGAGTGCGATTCGCCCAGCAATGTACATTCCTATTCTAGATGGCATTTTGAAACTTCAAAGCAACACGTAGCCCAATTTGCTGTGAACGCCAAAGAATAACAAGATTCCTCTTCAAGTTCTGCGGTATCATTTTTGAGTTAGAAATCACGTACGAAGCAACCATACATGTGACAATAAGCCTCAGTCATTATCCAGCTAAAAAGGTAGTCAAAAATCTGCATAAAAATGAACACTAGATGGATGTGAATAGATAGAAAGTACCTCTCCCGTGGTTCAGGCAAATACAAGAGGCCCAGCAAACACTTACCTGAGCGTGACGTACAAAAACCAGTGTAAGCGAGCGGAAAGTTTACATTCTACTAATGTGAGCTAAAAAACGAAAGTGAGTCGTAACAAAACAAGCCACCCCAAGTCAAACGACCAGTGACTGGGCCACATGTCCGTAAAATAATCTAAAATGAAGAGCACACGGACGAAACAACGAAGGGGAATACATCGTGCCGAAAATAGACGAAAACCAAAACCAGCGCCATTACGGGCAGATTGGGCAGGGATAGTTTGGTATCTGGAGGGGAATGATCAGAAGAGAGGGGGAAAATCTAATAGTTACAATTCGTATTAAGGCAGCAGTGCATATTAGAGTTTTCATGGTCAAATCTACCTAGACGGATGCGAAAGCCTTCTAGCGATTTATTTCTTTGCTTTGGCTATTTGTCTTTCTCATCAACCTATGTGCACTCGTTCAAAGGCGACCTCCGGTTCTGCTCAAACATTTGCTCGGTTGAGCACTGCTGCTACTACCGCCACTGTCGGCTGTTTGATAGGGTCTGCCTAAAACGAAAAACGGTCAGGTATGCTCATAAATCACATTATTTCACCATTCCGGGTACCGTAGGGAACTCATTCCACCACATGATTCTCCGTTTTTCTCTTAGTAAAATCGAGGTCAGTGGACGTTGCTTGTTTCCGCGAAACACGAACTGGGAATACGAGTTGGTTTGGTTGAGTACCACGCGTAACGACATTTCTTACTGGGCCACCATAAAACATGGTCTTATGTAGAAAAGGGACGTTGGGAATATCCTATCCGCGGTTGCTAAGTTTGAGGCCAAAATGGTCATACAAACAGGTGTCGCTTGGGTGAGAGTAAGTTTTTGAAATAAATAAACTATCACAACCTCTTTTTCTAATCCTTCCTGGGTATTCTTAATGAGGCAGTTGTTCGATAGTGCCGTGAGACAAATCCCTCTTGAGTAATGGGACGATGACCGAGTTCATTCCAATCACAAGGGATTGTGGCCAAGTTGAGAAATATGTTGGATAGGCTGAGTAATAATGTCGTGATTTCGACCCCATTATTGGGAGGAAAAGTTACCGAGATGCGTTACCGTGACGGCCGTTCCACTTTCGGCCTGCTACGGCAGGATGGGTATCCATGATTACGAAGAATAATTTGCTTTGGAAATCGTGCTACAGAGTGGGCTCTGGCTCGAATGTTGTTTAGCCCAACAGAAGTAAAGGAAGTTGGGTTCGAAGTGTACAGGTAGGGATTTTGTTTGGGCGCTGGAATGGAAGGTGCCACCACGGTCTACCTCGGTCTGTAAATGGGGGGAGTGAACTCGTGGAGGGAGCGCTAAAACGCCCCCAAAACAGTCCCTTGAAGGTGGTTTTTCTAGGTGCTGCAAATTTGTAGAATTTCGCGCCACTCTAGTCAATAAAGTCACAATTCGACGTTTTCCGTTATTTTTTTCTGGGCGAAAGCAAAAATTTACTGAAAATTAATCTTTTTCCATGACCATAGTTAATCTTTGCTGGATTGCTGATAAATGGCCAATCAGTCACTGAATTCTGTAAGATGTTACTCTGTTAATGTCCGCAAACGTTACATACATGATTGTAATGTCTTCTTTCCCTAGACAAGCCTTCTTCGGCGGTTTCAATGCGGTCTAATTGTCAAGGTCTTCTTTTCACGAGAATTCCTTGTGTTCTTTCGACAGCTGAGTTTCTCTGCTTGCCGCGCTGTTTTTCGCTATTTCTGGTTAACTGAATTATCGATTGACCTTAGAAATTACATCAGTACGTTTCAGTTAAGTCATGCGACAACTAGGGAAATGAAATTTCAGCAGGACTTGTTCCTCTGCCTTGTGCTTTATATGTGCATAACTTGTTCATGAATTGTCATTTCTATTGGCTAATGTTTCATTAACATTCGATATTATCAATAATTAATGGTTACATTCCCTTTAAAGTAAAGGTAATTACGTTACCGTGGAATCTCACTGGTCAAACCATTGTCATACTGCAACATGAGAAGTATTGGTGAAATGAATTTTGCTATTCAAAATAGCAAACGGCAAAGCAGACGTAGAAGATATACTAAGTTATGGATGCTTAACAGGTCAAATGCATTCAGGAATTACGCGAGGGTTTCTCCTTGCACGTGGTTATTCAAGATATGCCACCTGGATAGGCATGAAGAAAAAAGTAGCTGCCGCACCAGAATAATTCTCAGCTCTGAGTGACGCTCGTTATAATGCATCGATCCGAGAAATGAGCCTTTGGTGGATGGCTTATGATTAACGTTGGTCTTATTTCAGACTAGCCTGACTTTATGAATGCTTCGGAACTACCTTATGAACATGCAGTAGGTGACCCTATTTCCTCCGGTGACGATGCATCGGATGTTTTGTCGAGGCTTTATGGGTATTTTTTATCTTTTCAATGACAATTTGGTGCTTAGGGATGAAAATCCTGAAATATCTGGGGATTTGGGAATTGCATCCAGCTAGAAGGTGGACGAACCTTTGACATTTAGGACAATGTAAGGACAAGGTAACTATCATTTTTAATGGGTTACTATTCTCGTAAGACTCCGATGGAAGAGAGTTAATTATTGAAGCTCTTGCCGTACCGTTATGCGGTTGTATTCCATCCCAATATGCACAGTTGGCTATCATGAAAAGTTAGCAAATTAATTTGTTGATATCAGTTTCATTTCAGATGTTTTATGCTATTGAATTTGTTGAGGAAAACTCAGTTGCCGTCGTAAATGATTTGTGGATGAAGGGGACAGAGTACGCCTTGTGGTCCTGCACCCTTGTAACACTTGTAGGAAAGATGGTGAAAGAAGGCCTGCCCCCCCCCCCGCAAATTGCAAAACCCATCGCGTTACAGTGGATCGCATTTTATGCAGATTAGCCGTATTTCATGTTATTATCTGGTTGCAGCGGACTGCGATCAAGCAACCCGAGTTCAAAATCTTTCGGAAGAACTATCAGAACTACCGTCATCTGACGCCACCGTCGCTCTCAACCGCTATGGAAAACGATCCTTGTAATTCCGAAACAAATCCAAACACGATTATTAAACAGGAAACCCTTCTTTTTAAGTAGCTATGAGGCTGACATTCCATATGCCGCAAGAAGAAAAAAAACCAGATACTCCCAAAGCCACCGGAGTTAGAGGACAAGTCATTGTTTGTTCAAAGATAACCATTTGAGATTTTGGACTTAAATATCCGAAATCCCAGTAATTCTGCGTTATTTCCCTTTTGCTCACCCACATTAAACTTTTCTAACGAATCACTGCGGTTCATATCAAGTACTTTCACTCCTACGCTGAGGCTAAGGAACCAACATTCTCGGTAAGCATTTCGCCCGATTGTCTGACCTATTCAGACAGAAAAAATGTGTCCAGTACGCAACTAGCACCATCACGTACGTTGAGAGGACAAAGACTCAGCCATCCATTACGGAGAAAAGTTTAACGCAAGAATAAACGTTTCCAACCGTCATGTCGATAGTATCAGGTGCTTTCACTTCTAACCCTGGAAGAAACTAAAAGTGAGGTTAGCTCCATTCGCCAACAATTGATCCCTGCGAATCAAACAAAATCAACTCAGTGAGAGATTCCTGTGGACAACCTTGTGTCCTTTAGAAGACAAAATAAAAAATTACAGGAGGACAGCTACTGTGAACAGCTGGTAATGTGGATTTTGATGACTTTGTTACTTTGCAGGCAAACCTCCTGCAAGTTGTCTCGGGTGGCAACTACGGTCACTGCACTCATGAGATCTTGTGCCAACTCACCACAACAGAATGTTTGGGCCAATTCAATATAAAAGGAGCCCATGGTAAAACAGCTTTAGCCGCAACAAAAGTGTGTACCCTCGTCTTGTGTGAGTATTAATTTCAGAAGTCATTGTTTCCTTGAAGCTGTTTCCCGGCACGACTACTCCGGCGCAACGATATCCAGCATCCGCAAAAAGATGAGGCGTTGTTTACAACGCTGCAGAAAAGTGGTGCAATGTGAATAGGGTGAAAAATTCCAAAGCACCACTGTGCAACAGTCGTCCGACGAGATGAGATATTGCTTTTTAATGACCAACGCACTGTCTCACCATGTGATGGTTGCATAATGTAATTTACCTTGCCACTTTGTTATTCGACGGATAGTTGCCTATTTTTTCGTTTGTTAAGATGTTAGTATATGAATATATATGGAATGGTATTGCCATCGTTAGCACAGTTACCAATGGGTTAGTCAAATATTAGACCAATTATGTACAGCTGAATGCATTACCTTCCTTGCGTTTTAGTATATGGAAGATTCGCAAATGACTACTCAAAAATTAACGGATTAAAAATTTCACGAAGCTGGGGGTTTTCGATGTACATTGCTGAATTTATATTTTAATACATTTCCAAATATCAACGCTGGTCTTTTTTCATTTCGCTACAGACCGTTGCGTTAGGAAAGGAGCACTTGGGTACACAGATCTACGCATGGAGAATGTGGGCTTTTCTAACTTGCATTTAGATTTGGGTTGCACGTCATAGGATTTCTCTGTGCGGGCGTTTATATTAGGGTCTTACTGGGAAATTTTGTGAGGAAATGTTGCAAAATACATACCAGGATGTTTGCCGACGTTTTCGCAAAACAGTCCCAAAAACGACCCCTGGTTGTAGCAAAGTGCTTGTTTTTAGGTCGGTTTCGGGTTCTATGATGGGTCGGTTTGGGGACTGTTTCGGGGATGTATCGGGGCATTTTGTGGGTGTTTGCGCTGACTGGGCGGTATCGGCACCATTTCATTTCTGCTATACCGGTGATGAAACAAACATTTTAGTAAAAAGCAGCCTATACAAGGAGATTGCATGGTTTTAATGCGTTCCGTACTGTTCTTTGTTCGCAGCTTGGAAACCATCTGCATATGACTGGGACCACGTGAATTACATGCGATGGCTTCTCTCCGAAGAGGCCTTTTGCCTGTTGTATTTTGATGTTTTTGAAGAATGGAGTGGCGGCGATAATGTTTCGCCTGCTTAAAAATAGGTTACCAGAATTTTGGCTTGAAACTGTGAAATGACGGAACGATTAAGAGGTTGGGTTCGCTTCCGCCGCCTCATAATCAGACGTAGCGTGTGTCATGCCGCAGCAAATTAAGATTGAATCTCTGAGGCTATCCATACGAATACAATCAGCAACATTGAAAACAACAGAAGTACATGAACATCCCATCCGAATGGATGATCCAGATGACAGTGCACCCAGTAAATATCCGGCGGCCTACAGGCTTTGCTTATCCGACTGCGTTTCTAGATGAACACCCTGAGGAACGCATCCGGGCTTTGAGAATTTCAGTTTCAAATTGTTAACGTGGTCAATTAAATTTGAGAATTTCTTTTGCTGCATTTATGTACTGTAATGTTTCACCGACCATGTCGTTAGGCACGACGGAGCACGGGCTCATTTTTCCCAGTTGAGGGTTAATCTTGGGGCTTTTTTAGGGTGAGATGAGAAGCACTGGCATCGGCACGTCCGGGTTGCTGACATAATAATACGTACATTTCTCGAATTACCAGAGGCATGCTCAAGGCAAGATCACTTGGTACAGGGGTGGTGCAGGAAACAGAAAAACGACGAGAGTGAGAGGACATATCAAGAAAATTAGCCCTGCAAAAGCAACAGTAAAGACTGCAAGCGGAGTAAACGCAGGCATCACCGGTTTGTGCAGGAAGGCTATAAAAACTCAAGGATGAAAGGTATTTACAAGTGCACAGTCAGTACGCTGACTAGGGGAGCGCAAGCAGCTAGGAATAGCCATTGAAGGCAAGACTGAAACAATACCAGGCTACCCCAGAAATATCCAAATTTGTCCTGGACGACTGAATACGGAAATGCAGAGTTCGTTTGAATGCACCAGTGGGCAACGGTCTGCCAAAGAAATCATGGAACTTGAGCTCACCAGCGGGAGTCAAGAATCAGCCGAAATGCGCTCTAACACATATGAAAGCATGAAGGATAATTGGGCTTGAATTCAGATGGCATGCCGAAATCAACGTAAGAATTGATGTTGTAAAGGTTGACCATAGGAATAAATGAATGTGCTTACAGGAATAATTTCACGACAAAGGTGGTCGAATCCTGCATGGTAGTGTTGGGATAAAATGAATGAATTCAATGAACAGCCAGATAACGGACACAATCAACAAACAAGCTACAGCATTAGGAACGAATTTCCAGTAAAATAGGCTCGAGGTACTCGCAAGCAGACGGGATTGGATGAAGGGTAAATTTGGTTTGGTTTGAATAGTAGACACTATGATTAAATTTTGATAACGTGAGCGACACACTTTGGATGTATTTATTGTTGTCGGTGTTTTGATAGGTAAGATGACGACGAGCTAACTGAATGCAAGGTTATCATACTTACCGGTGAGTTCACGACTGGGCTGTGACGAGAGGGATCGTGAGAATATGGAAACGGTCAGCCATAATGTTCCCGCATGAGATACCCTGGGTCTCCAAATAAGTCTGCGAAAGTATATCCGGGCCTTGCTGCGAGATTATTGGCCAAACCGCGAGGAAGCTGGTTTGAGGACGTGACTCCAGCGCAAAATGTCCTACGGAAGTGGATGTATGTGAAAACATCATCAGCGGTGTTCTATATGAAGACGACGGGGTAATATCCATGCCTGGATTGTCTTTGAAATCCAAGAAAATTGGGGAAATAAACAATTTGGACAAACATCACGGAGGAGAGTCTGACTGACTAAACTAAGGCTTATCAATCGACCGACTAGACAGCATGAAATAATAAAGAAACGGCAGTCTAAATAATGTTCCGACTGAGTGTTTTGACGAGTGACAGAAGAAAACAGGTAGATCAACAGGTCGAAAAGCACTGGCGTGAATGGGGAAACGGGAGATACGCATCCATGGCATTTACAAATCTGCAAGTTGAACGGCGTTTGAAAGAGTGATGCACTGCGAATGGGTCTTACCCCGGAGTGTTCCAGTTTCTTTCATTTGCTCAGTAGGTAGTAGGGCCTAATACTGGATATGTTCAAACTATATATGATCCTTTTGTGCATTCAGATGCAGTGGATATGAGCCCTAAGGCGAATCAGAAATAGAGGGAGGGGTTGGAGCTTACGCTTTGGATAACCCGGTGGATACGACTGGCCAAGAAGTTTAGATTCTTGTCTAGGCACTGTAAACCGCATTGGAAAACACGAAGGTCAACACTGGGAGAAATCCGAAGGGGTACAGAGCAGAAGTAAGAACAAAGAAAAGTAATAATAAATATTTCGGTCATAAAGCATCAAGAGAAGGATAGGTGGAGAGCGCGTTCTGGCATCAGTAATCCAAAGCAGTACGGAGTGAATTTGATGTCGCTGGCACTAGTACAGTTTACAAATGGCAGAATTGATTGTGGACCAAATCATTTTTACAGTCAGCTGGGTTCTTACAATTCCGATAGTAGGACGCTAGATGTGCACTTGTGAAATAAAGAATATGAAGTGAGTGTATAAAAATAAAAACTAAATCGCTGATTTATAGAATTTGAGCATACCTGCCTGGTGTGAATATGAGAAACAGTTGCATTAACAACGTTTGTGCAATTCGTAGACAAATTCGAATCCCAAAACCAGAATAAAATTAATTCGTAAACTATACGTTACTGAATCATGCAGTTATTTGTTGTACAGGCACGAATGAACCTCAAATATGCATTCAGAAAGACCCAAAACGAGAAGTCAATTCAATGTGCATAAATACGCACGTGGTTGAAGCCGTCCTAGCATCATGATAAGTGTAAACAAACAAACATTCAATTAAACAAAATCGTGCGCAGGATAAGCCAGTGCGTCATCTGTACGGCATTGATGTCTTGGATTCCGAAAGGAAGTTGTATTCCGGCGGGTTTTCAACAGCCACTACCTCCAGCGGGACGAGATAAAAAATCTTACCTGTGATACCCATGGATACATGTGTAGAATTCAAAGGCCTAATACCCCATAAAGCTTGCGGTTTAATTTCCTGCAGTTCGTTAGGCGGACACAAGCAGCATGGGATCTGAAACTTGCAGGCTAGGCTCTAAGCTGGTGGATGGCAAACCCAATGCTGGAGGTGGCTCATTTTCTACACAGCCCGGTTTTACCTTTTGCATTTAGTGTTTTGGATCACTGGACTGAATTAGCCTACATAGGAACTTTCCGTAGTTCCTCATCCCGTTCCTAATTCTTCTGTTGGCAATTTCCTAACTGCTTCGGGTAGTCTGTCTTCCCCACGTTCGCAGGTGTAAAGGAAAATAAGATTGAATGAAACTCGTGAGAACTAGCGTAAGATAATATGCAGGAAGAAAGCGAACATTAAATTAGTGAAGTGGTTTAGAGAACAGAATAACAGTCTCTTTAGAGGAATATGCTGTGACTGGCTGGGGAAGGTAAGAGAAAAGTGAAGGAAACCGATTGTTGATTTACATAAGAAAATCTCTCACAGCTTTTAGTTTTACCAGAGGCAAGAATGACCACGAGCAATGTGGCGCGGAGGGTTGCGTCTAGGCACGTTTTTCAAGTCGATAGTAGACTCAAAACCATCACTGTATGGTCAGTGGGTGTCAACTATTTGAAGGCCCCGGGTGAAGCTTATGGAATCGTTTATGGCAGCCTTAAAAGTGGATCAAATTTGTACCCAGCGAGAATCATACGAGAGTTCGTTACGACGTTCGGAAGCAGCACTAGAAATGGGCCTCCCTGGGGAATATAGCAATGTCTGATATGAAGGTAATAGGAATATGACAGAGAGGTTAGAGACAAGCAATGGGGAACATACGTGCGCCATAAAGAAACTGAAAACTATTCAACAGTTTACAAAAAATGTTCACGTAAAACTTTAAGCGACAAAGAGAAAGGTTTCAAATATAAACGGTGCTTCGAAATCCAGAGCGTGAAAATCCTCTTCATTTCTTACGGAGGATGAAACAATTATTGAGATGCTTTCCTCTCAGCCATCTCCTCAGCCCCAGAAATTCACATATCGTCCTCTCCAAACACAACTAGCCATACAGTGCCTAGTCTCTCTCTGATTTCGCGCGCTGATCCCACCTCGACCACTTCCTCCGGTAGCCCATCCCAGCCATTCACCACTCGTGTGGCAAACGATTTGCTCATCAACCCGATGGTTACGTGTTCCCGCACAATCTGGAATAAGGCTCCACGGTGACCACGTATCTCGACCAGACCCTTAAAGATCTTGAAGGCCTGTATTAAGTCACCTCCTACCATACTTTGTCCGCGGAGTGCAACGCAAGCGCCCTCAGCCTCTACTCATATCCCATTTGCCTCAAATGTCCAAACTAGCGTATAAGAACAACTTAAACCTGTTCCAGCATTTGACTGTCTCTTACCAAATACGGTCTCCATGCTTAGACACAGTATTCCAAGTGCCTTGGACAGCTGCAGAAGAAATTTAGGCATCCTAGATCCTACGGTCTTCTTTTTTTGGCATAAGGCACACCATGCATTCTTGACCGCCTTTTCACACCGCAGACTAGATCTGAAAACCGCACTCCCGACTACCTAAAAGTTCCATGCTTGCTGTGTTTGTTCCATTGCAACCTGATGTTCGGGCAGACCCATATGATGATGGGAATTCGCCTCTCCTTCCATGAGCTGCTGGCATTTGTTCAAGTGCGGCGGAAAATCCCATCTCACTGACCATTACTGAACAGTCCAAATCCCTCTGGATTGCCTCACTGTTTGCTGTCCCTAGGCGTACGAGACACGGAATTTCCAAAACCCACTGTCTGTGTCGTTGACATATATGAGGAGGAGCAGTGGCCCTAGGACAGATCCCTGAGGCATCTGCTGTATAACAATCCTCTATCCCCTCGGCTCTCACCCGGAAAGTTCCACCCCTCCGACTTTGTGCTATCCAGTGGTTTATCTTGGCATCCACTCCGAAGGCCTTCACGTTATGGTCAGGAAGCCTGTGGTTCACGGAATCAAGGGTCTTCTGAAAGTCCACAAAGCAGACTTCTACTCTTTTCCCCTATTAATCCGCCCTGTTGCTTCGTCCAGGTAGTTTGTTGAGCTGGTCAGACAGGAAAGTTTGCGCCAGAAACTGTTCCTTTACCATCACCAATTTTTGGCCTGCAGGTGATGGTTTCTTTTGTCGCAAAGGGCCCTTTCAAGAGTTTTCAGCATGACGGATGTCAGGCCCACCAGTATATGGCTGTCGCAATTGTCTCTCTTCTCGCCTTTATGCAATCCGTCGGTTCCCACTCCTGGCCACGGTACACACTTACAACTGAGGTCTTTGAGCCGCCAGTTGCGATGTTGACTTCCGGACCCTGTATGTTTGAGGTTTAACGTTTACGGCCTTTCTGCGCATCGTGCTTTTCAGCAACCAGTATCAGTGTCACACCTATTTAACCGTCCGCCCTATCCATTTTAAAGAATGAATAATTCCACGCAAATAAATCATTGCTAATCTTCTCCGGCCGCAACCAGGTCTCAGTGGCAGCCACTACATCTGCATTCAGAGTCCTGAATTGTAACTCCGGCCTTTATTACCCACACTTGCAGCATTTGTGTAAATCACCTTTATAACTCCTGCTCGCTTTCATTTTGGCTGCTGAATGGACGGGGTTTTCGCATACTTAGGACGTACTTTCGAGGCCCTCGTCCGTGTTTTCGCATGATAGTTCAGAGGCCCACTCTCACTCC